>JADRCH010000057.1:3128296-3168680 GCA_019843965.1 Rhynchomys soricoides
TCAGACTGCTACTCTGGGTATCTGGGAAGCCCACCTCACCTCATGACCGCCACTCTGGGTATTTTAGATTCTCAATGATGCAGGGGCCAATGGGTGTCCTAGAATGCCTTCCTGACCCACAGTTACTTACATGCACCATTACTGAAGACACCAACTGCGAGCCTCTGTCTTAGGCACTAGGTGCTACATTTGTATACCCACTTCAGTGTGGGAGAACATTTAAACCTGGAGATAAAACCAGGGGACGGAGCTAGGGAGCATGGCACTGAGTGCAGTATTCACAAGCCAATCAAGGGTCTTCCTTACTTGAGTGCCCACTGTGTGTTGTTTTCTTTCCCTGAGGATGTGAATATGTACTTTTAGAGATTTAAATTAGCACTTCTCACAATCAGCTTGGCCAAGGCATGGCTTCTGGAGAAATCCGCCTGTCTCCCTTTCCAAGGTCAAGAAGTGGGGTCAAGACCCGTGTACAGACCGGCCAGCTAGTCAGCTCAAGCTTCCCTGGATGCCTTGTTTCTGGAGTCTCTGAGCAAATACAGCCTCAGAGTCTGGAGAACAGAGTTAAAGAGGCAGAGGAATGTGGAAGGGATGGCCCTCTGAATTGCAAAAACCTTTAAATATCTCTGAACTTTCTTTTTTCCTTTTTTGCTTTTGGCTCCCTGTAATGTTTTTGTGTTTAGTTTTGGTTGCCACGAGGGGACTGTTTTTAGCTGCCTGGTTCCTTCTCCTCCCCTTTTAATTTCCCCTCTTCCTTTGGTACATGCCCCAGCATGAAGTTTCCAATTCTTATCTCACGCAGCAAAACAGACCGGGGCTGATCTGCAAACGGGCTCCCCAGGCAGTTCTCTGGCGGAAAAACTCCACATCATTCAAGTTTCTGCTTAACCCTCTTTGACTGGGGATTAACCCCTGAAATCCCGTTAGGCAGGGGCTTCCTGCTCGGGCTGGATAGGTCTTCTTTTGCCTTTGTGTCCGGCAGCGATTTGGGTTCTGCGAGCTTCTCTTGCCCATCTGAGTGCGTGTGGGCGAGTGCGCACGCTGGACACTGGCGGCCTTAAGTCAGGGTAAAGTGAGAAGCGAGGGGACTCTGACTGATGTTGACCATTTCCTTTGGTCCAGACCTTAGGGCTCTTCCTTCCCGTTTTTCTCAGGCGCTTTACGATTCTCCTGGGACCCTTGGGGACTGAGACCAGCAGAAATTGACTTTTGTTTGCCTGGGATAGGCGGTTCATCCAAGTGGGGGGGTGGGCCGACTTCTCCCTGGAGAATCTTATCTTTTAGGGTTTCAGAGGGAGAGGAAAGCGGAGGATGTCAGACTCAGAGCTCTGTAAACAACTGAGAGGTTTCTATCCAGGTGCGACTTGGAGATTGAAAGCTAATGATTAGAATAGCAGGAAGACGGCCGTGGGGGAGGGCACCACGTTCATGACCAGGTGCCCACGAAGCTCTGAGGACTTCTGTCCACGCTACCTTTCCACGGTTCTGAGGGAGCTAGTCTTGCAGCTTGGGTTCTCAAGACTGTCGACCGAGCCTTCCATTAGAAGACAGGACCCACCTCTATAGAACGCCAATTTAATCCGTAAAACACTACGGATTTCTGTTGGGGTTCCCAGCGGCTTGGGGCGGGGTTCGCGTGTTTCTCCCATCTCCCTGTTACACCGTACAGTGGTGTTTATTTATTCCAGGGCAGTCTGTAAAGAGATGGGGCAGGTACGTGGAGATCCCAAACGACTTTCATTTCTAGGCACCTGACATTCTTCGGGGTTGTGCCGACACGTCCAGGGTTTACCTGCGCGCAGGTCGGCGAGAGGCCGGGCGGTGGAGGTGTGGAGCAGGGTGTGGGCGTGGGAGACGGAGGGTGGGGCCCCCGAGAGCAGTTACCAAGGCAAAAACCAAAGCAAAACATTCGCCGGGCGCTTCCCGCGCGACGCTACTGCAATCTCGTCAGATCCTGGCAGGATCTAAGAGGATCCCGGGGATGGAACCACCCCAGGCTTCCCGGGTCACCGAGAGACTCCGGGGCCTCGATGGAGGGCAGGGACCTATGAAGGGCGAGACTCTGTCTTGAACTGGAGAAACCCGGGTGCAGAGAACTTGATTTTGCCTGAAGTGTCTCTCTGGGGACATCAATTCCTTATGGTGTAACACCGTGTGCGACCTTTCCTCAGGACCGTAACAGTCCCTTTGGCAGATGCTATGGGGGCAGCAGCACCGGTCAATTCTGCTTCTCACCCCAAACTACCACCCACTGGCCTTCTGATCGCCTTCCTCTCACAGGCAGGTGTTATCAGGTACCTCTGTCTTTACACCTCGGCGTCCTGCTTCACGTGTGCCCGCGAACCTCCCAGGCAGGTGCGCGACTCTTGAGCCGCAGCCGAGGGCACTTCTAACCCTTGATGAGCTATGGAGACCCGCCCGGGGTCTTGCGCTCAGCCCAAACCTTCGGAATTACTGGATCAGAACCGGGAAACTATTTTCAAGGTTTAAACCCAGGTCTGCTGAGTGAGGCCTTGGCCTGAAATCGAGCTGGCCTGAAATCGAGCCGTCCGCCCAGCCTTTCCCGACACCAGATTTGAGAACAGAGGGCCCCAATGTTCTGGCTTTAAGAGCTGCGTGCTCAGTCCCTGCCACCGGGTCCCCAGCACAGCCCTCTGTTCCTGCAGACAGACAGTCGAAACCTGGAGACGGTTTTTCTCTAAATATTTCCTGACGTCCAGGCGGACCCCACCCCCCGCACAGGCCGGGCGCGTAGAGATCAAAGCGTCCTCTTTCCCGGACCAGCCGAGCCGCGTTTTTCCAGCCTCTTCTTATCCCTGCCTTAGGTGGCCTCTGATCCCTCCAAATCTTTCCTCTTTCTACGCTCTTGTTTTCGCAGAGAATTCTCTGTTCATTAAAAACATTTTGTGGTTGTTATTAAAAACCAAAACCGAACTGACAGCGTCCCGTCACTAGCACCTCGGGATCCTAGCGAGTTCGGGGGCGTGTGCGCGGCCGCGGGAGCACGAGCCTGGCTGAATGTCTATGTTAACCCACAGCTGCTAGCGGGGGCCCCCGGCAGAGGACACACTGGCGGGTAGCGGTGTGGATTCACCGGAGTGTAACTTTGGGCACCTCCTTCACGCGGGAGATTGTCACCGCTACCCCTTCCCCGCCTCCTCCTTAGGCTAGGCCGCTGGCCAGAGAAAGCGCATTTTCCTGAAGTTTCAGAAAAATGACCATGCATTTTAGAGAAAGGTCGTGCCCGCTTCCCAGCCTCACCTAGTCTGGGCCATTGCCAGGACCCGCCTCCCGGCACCCCTCACCCCTCCCCCAACCTAGCGGAGGGAGAGATGCCAGGGCGGTGGAGTCATGCCGCTGGCTTGGGCACCATTGGCTCATGCCTGGAACACGCAGCGGCGAATACGCACATCTGGCGGTGCGCCCGGGCGGCTCCCGGCCTGATATGGAGCTAGAGGGCGGGCGAGTGTGTGTGTCCCCGGCGTGCGAGGCGCGCAGGACGCGCCGTGACCGCCCCTTCTCGCACTTGCATCACCAAGTCCGCGGTCTCCACCCACCTTTTGCCCCGCCCTCGTCCCTCCTTCACCCCTCCTCTCCTCTGGCCAGTTCTCCCTGGAAGCTATTAATAGCATTACGTCAGCCTGGTATCGGTAACCTGGAGTTAAGCGGCTCCCTGCCAGCTCGAGGGCTTTAAAAGGGGTGATGCAACGCGCTCCCAGCCACAGTCTCACTCAGCGAGACCGCCGCGCACGGTGCTTCCCCGGCGGAGCCGACACGCCAACCCGCGCTCCGGCAGAGTTCTTGGCGCTCGCCCGCCGGCGGGACAGACCGCCCGCCTCTAGCCGCTCTCTGGACCCTGGCCGCCCCGAGCGAAGACTGGAGGTGAGTTAGAGCCACGTCGAGGAGCGCTCCCCTCCCCACCCTAAGTTCCCCGCTGGTGACCAGTCCCGGGACCCTTGCGCCACTGGGGACCCGAGCCCTAGTTTCGGCGGTACAGTCGCTCGGCTGAGCTGCTCCTTACCGCTGCCGCTCCGAGCTGAGGAAAAGTTTCTGGTAAAGTGAAAGAACTTTCTCTTTTGACTTGAGGCGTGAAAGATGCCCAGGGACGGAGGAGATCGCGCGCTCTCGGCTTGCAACCAGTTCAGGTCGTCTGGGTGGGTGGTGGGTGCTGGTGCGCGGGGGTGACCCACACTCTGGGGATCGCGGTCCCCTCCTCCATCCATCACTTCGTGTCCCGGCGCTGGACTTGTAGCGGATCTCTCCTAAGTCCGCGGAGAGGCGCGGTGGCCGCGGCTTGTGGAAGCGCTGCTCCGGGTACCGAGCTAAATGAATGGAGAAGGGACGCTCGGACGGAGGTCCGGCACAGCCGCTGGAGGTCGCCTTGCGCTCCCCGGAGCAGAGCTCTGGGCGGTAGGACCGCGTAGAGGGCTGCGAGCGAAAGTGAGTTGGGATAAGTTTGGAGGCGGCGAGCGCTGGTGTGGTGCTGTCCCGGGGCTGAAGACCGAGAGGTCTCCGCACCCGCTAACGTCGGGCGGCTGGGCTTGAGACGTCACTTCCAGCCTCACTCGCTGTTGTGACTCGCTGTGCTCTGGCTGACTTTTAACTGGTCCTTGGCTTTCTTTGTGTATTAGAAGTGAACCGAAGGAAACGGATTAAGCGGGTGGAGGGACCAGGGTGTGGAACCACTTGTACGTGTGTGTGTGTGTGTGTGTGTGTGTGTTGTATTCTTGTGACAGAGTCTAACTCTAATCCAGACTGCCCGTAAACTCCGGGCAATCCTCCTGCCTCAGCCTCCCAAGTGCTGAAATTACAGGCCACCACGCCCAGCACCTTTCTGTGCGCTGTGTGGTTCAGATAGCCAGGTTTTGACAGATTTGTTTCTAGAGTGAAATAATTGAAAAAAAGGAGCCGGGAAGGGATGCGGGGTGAGGGGCTCCCCACCCAGCGTTATTAACCGATCTCTGAGACAGGACAGGAAAGGGGGCTTCTCTTGCATCTGTCTCCTAGCTCTCTCCCATTGGCTTGGCTCCCTTCCCCGACCCCACGCTCATTTTCTACTCCCATTTCTGTATTTTCCTCGTAACCATTTCATTTTCCTTGATGTCATCATGTAGCTCATGGGCTTTCTATAAATTAAAGGAGCCGCCAAGCCCGATTGTTTAAGATGTTTATTCTGTTGAGACAAGGTCTCCCTATGTAACCCCGGCTTGCTTTAAACTTAAGGCTATCTTCCAGCCTCAGTCCCCAAGTGCTGAGATTGCAGGCATGTAAGAAGAGAGCACATGTTTTGCATGTTGTGTTTGTTGTGGGATAATGTTACCACATACAGGCTCTTGCTTGGGGGTGAGGCTGGGGTCGGGGTTGCTGTTGCTTCTGTCTGAGCTTTCAGAGGCTGCTGACCAGGTGCCAAGGGTGAAGAAGACACGCCCAGCACCTGTGGCTATCTAAATCCCTTGGCACACCAGTTTCTTCTGTCTTCATTCTGTCAGTGCCTCCTCTATGAAGGGTGCCAGGTATGGGATTCTTCAGCTCTCAGTTGCCTCCCTGGCTGGCAGCTCTGTCTGTGGTTGCTTACTTGGTTGTTCTGTTGAACTGATGGGTCATCGTAGTGCAGAGCAAGCAGAGGGTGGGTGTGAGCAGCTTGGCTGGACAAGACCACACCCATCTCTGTGAGTTTAGGCAAGTGCTTCCCTTATGGGACCTCAGTTTACTCAATGACAAAACGGGGATTTGATCTAGACAATTCTAATGCTTGGTGTTCCATGAGTCCCTTTAGCCAGAGTCTGTGATTCCTTAAGGAACTGGCTATAGGGGTTCCTCCTCTTCCTCAGAGGAGGGACGTAGCCAGGGCACCATAGAAACTTCAAGAGAGAAATGGTTTCCTATGTGAGAACTCACAATTTCTGCCAATGCAACCCTAATGGAGGAGTGCTGATGTCAGCAAATTGGGTGCAATTCACCTGTTGTCTTGGGAATTCAGGGGTCAACTACCGGTTGTGACAGACTGGGTTGAAATTCTTGAGGGTTCCCATCAATTCCTGACGAATAGAACTAAACTGCGCTGAACTAAATCAGGTTCCCTGGGGGAATGGACATGTGGATGCTGATTTCCTTATGTTTTAAAGTTTGTGCATGTGATGTGTTATTTATTCCTCACAGTCTGGGAGGGAATTGGCAACCTCCATCACGTTTTTCAGATAGAAACTGAAAGCCTCTGGCTCATGAGTGGGTGCTCAATAGTGAGGACCAGAAATAGACCTGGAGACACTGTCTCTGACCCTGCAGCCCAGCCTCCCCTTCCAGCCTTCAAACAGGAGGAAGAATAGGATGCAGAGGTAGGAAGGCAGGCGGCTACCAATTCCCCAGTACCACAGGACGGTTTGCAGATAGCTTGGGGGAAGGAAGTGGAAATCAAAAGTGAAAATTCAAAGCCATCGTAAGCTACTAGGAGATAAAAATCTAGGGGCTGAATTTCCAGTTAAATGAGGGAAGTTTCATTTTCTTGAAAATGATGAAATTGCCAACGGTATGGCATAATTTCTGATTGGAAGTCATGAAGCAGAAGCGGAATCTGGAAGCAAATCTGGAAGAGAGTTTTATGATCAGTGTAGAAAGTTAATTCCGCTCACTCCAAGCCCCCAAACACCCCCCTCTTTGGGGCCTCAGCTCCTGAAATCAAGCTGAAGTTTAAGTTTCTCTCCCAGGAGGACACAACCTGACTCTAGTCGGACTCTCTGGACACCTCTGTGCAACACAAACCAGAAAGGACAAGAGCCCAAATCTTAGAGTGTGTCCCATGATGGTGGAAAAGATTTTCTTAATAGCTTCACAACACACTTATGTCCCCAAGTAAGCCCCACCCCAGCTTTTCACAAAAACATTCCTACCATTGACAATCCTCACTTTCTTCCTGACTTTGCATTAAGAATGTTGTTGGGGGAGTCCTAAACAGCAGACTTTAACCTCAAAGGGCTCATTAAGAAACTTAACTGGGCAGCTAAAGGGACATGCTCAACTGCCGTGGCTCAAACTAGTTAAGTATAGATGAACTATTCAGTCCTACAAATGACAGGCAGGCCAGTGGCAGCTCTGAATTCCATCCCTGGACTGTTGTGGGGCGTTTTGTTTTGTTCCAGTAGAGCGGGAAAGGAGGATGTACTGGAGGATGCTGAGCCTCTGGCTTCAGAAGTCAAAGAAAATCCCCCAGCCACAAGGTTACAGCATCCAGCTAAGACACCTTCAGTTCTTACTCCTGTCTGGGAGAGAATTAATTGTGTACATCTCTTGAGTTCTGGAATTTCTGCCTCCACCAGTGGGCCTTAAGCTCTGGGAAAGGGATCCTGAGGAAGGGCTCTTAATGTCAAAGATGACCAGACCCCAGGGAATCTCCACAGGAGAGCAGTCATCCCTCAGCAGGAGATCCTGGGAGACCCAGTGTAGCTCCTGGAGGCAGAAATCTTTTCCAGGGCATTTTGTATTATTTTCCAAGCTGCTCGCAGCACTCTTGGGGAATTAGGGTACTCATTACCAGCCTTTCTTTGCAAAGGAAAAAGCCACGGGGTACTGTCACAACACATAACTGAGTGGTCTTCAGATCTCCATTAAAAAATTCTGGTATGGGTATTTTATGGATGGCTGTGAGTCCTGAAACCACACAAAACAAATCCCAGAGCCCCATGCTATCCCACGATCATGTGATCTGTCTAAATCTCACTCAACTCAACGCTGGCCGTAGAACTCACAGGCTCAAGGAAGACAAGGTAGATTTCTCCTTAAATGTTAGAGATTTGAGGACGGTCACTATACTGCTCTTGCTTCAGGAAAAGGTGGGTGGGGTCATGGGGGCAGCAAGCCCACATCAGAAAGAGGCACCAGGACACTCCTCTAGATTGCTTCTGCCCTTGGTTTCCCCCTGCCACCCCTATGGGTTTGCTGACCTATAGACTCCTGAGGCCATTTGCTACTGCCACCTCAGCTCCACTTTATTTATTCAGTTGTCTTAACTGGTCAGCAGGCTTCCTGGGCCTGTACTTCAGCAGTGGTTTGCTGGCTTTCTCTGCCAATTTCCATTTGTAGACTGAGTCCCACAGGGTCAAATTACCTGCTCCTTCATGACCAGGCCCATCCCAGGTCCCCCTTTTCCCCTATTCCAAGCTTTGCTCCTTGCATCTCAGAGCTAAACACCACCCCCGTGATACCAGAATTTCACTCCTGGCTTTTGCCTGCTGAGGCCCTTTGCTTTGCCAGCCTTCTCGTTAAGAAGGGGCTCCGTGTTCCTGCATGACCTGAGTTACCACCATCACCATTCCCTGCTAAGGACTGGGGCAAAGAAACACACACTGCTGTTCTTACCTTCTTCATTCACACTGGCAGACCCAGCTTCCTCCAGAAGAAAACTCTGCCACAGAGTTGTTGAATTCAAGGCCCCAGCTTCCACTGGCTAACAGATGCAGCTTGCTTGATTCAGGTGTTTTCCCTTTTCTGTTTGAAAAGGAGACTGAAACCGGGGTCACAGAAGGCACTGGTCTTTGTTTTTTAATGATTTTTTTTCTTTTAAGACTGTGGCCACATTTACATATTCTGTGTACTAGCCACAGAAGAGCCTGAAAAGACAACCCCCTTGAGCTTTATTTTAGATGTGTCTCTGAGCTGTGTGTTTTAAGGATCTGTTTTACTCACAGTGAGGATAGCGTAACATTTTTTTTGATGGTCCATTGAATTTAATTAGCATTGCTTGCACGGGTTATTAGCACATTATAACTTAGTTATTTATAAGTTAGTTATTGGCACATGGGCAACTTAACTACTGAATACATGACCCCTTTAACCAGCAGGGTTCACTGCTGATAGCTCCTGGGTTAGGGTTGGGACTTCATGCTCCCCTCTACAGGACCTGTGTAGGTAACCAGAGCTGCTATGAGTTCATGAGAGGAACTGCCATGTCATGTCCAGAAAACAGCATTTCCCAGCACTCTCCTATGCTCCTATGCGTACCTCCTTTTAGCCCCAGGTTGTTCCGTGAGCTATGGATGGCTGTTCAGGATGGGGCACTGACGGTCACTTATTCTCAGCACCTTGCCCAGTTATGAATCTCCGCATTAACTGTTGCAAAAGAAACTGACTGAGGTTGAGGGTACCGCTAATCTATGGGTCAGTACACAAATATTTAGGAAGGCAGTTTGATAGCATGTGCATTTAGCAAAACAACAGAAATATATTCTTCTTTGTTTCCTGTAATTTCTCCAGCCACAGGCAAGGGATGGGCATGAAGTGAAAATAAACCAGAAGCCTCAGGGCTTATGGGAGTTGGTTCTGAAGCAGGCTGTACTTCAGTGTGGTTGGAACCCATGCCCCAGGATTCCTGAAGCAGTTTGTGCTTAATTTTTTTCTTTCAGCAAAATGATGCTTCAACATCCAGGCCAGGTCTCTGCCTCGGAAGTCAGTGCGACCGCCATCGTTCCCTGCCTCTCACCTCCTGGGTCGCTGGTGTTTGAGGATTTTGCTAACCTAACACCCTTTGTCAAGGAAGAGCTGAGGTTCGCCATCCAGAATAAACACCTCTGCCATCGGATGTCCTCCGCACTGGAGTCAGTTACCATCAACAACAGACCTCTGGAGATGTCAGTCACCAAGTCTGAGGTGGGTTCTGCCACACAGGACCATTCCTTCAGCTCATGCTTATCACACATGCTCCACATGCCAGCACATTCAGGAGGCTTAGGGTTGGAGATAAGAATCCCCCAAAGCTCTGCCCTCTGGGAGCTTAAAGTCTATTGTCTAAAGATAATGGAGTAAAGACTAGAATACATGAATGAGCAGGTATAGTGTGCACTTGAGAATGGGCAGATAGAGTATGTAACCTGTGTGTGTGTGTGCATGCATGTGCATGTGTGTATGCGATCAAGAGGCTGAAACAGAAAGATCAAATGAGTGGTGAGTTTGAGGGCAGTCTGAAGTACATATCAAGGCTCTCTTTAAAAAAAAGAGAAAACTGGTAAATAAATAGCTTGAGAGGCAGGTATAAAGCCTCAGCAGTTAACAGCACTTGCTGCTCCTGCAGAGGATACAGGTTCAATTCCCAGTACCCACATGGTGGCTCACAGCTATCTGTACTTCCAATTTCAGGGACTCCAACATCCGGCAACTGCATAAACATGTCACAAATACATACATGCAGGCAAGCACTCATACATGCAAAATAAAAACCAAGTCTCTTTCAAAACAACAACAAAAGGGAGACAAGCAAGCAACTGCACAAACATAGACACATACAAAGGCTTGTGTGCACAGAAGCAAGCAACTGCACAAACATAGACACATACAGGCAAAGGCTCATGCACATACAAATAAACTTTATTATTATTATTATTTTAAGACTAGAAAAGGGTTCTGAGATTAGCTAGAGGTGAAATTTTCATCTTAGGTTAGGAGACCAAGGGACGTTTCGCTGGTCATGGCCTGCTAGCTAAGACTTGAGGAGCTGGAGTTGTGTGGGGATGTGGGCTGGGAGTGAACTGGGGCAGGTCACACAGAAGCTGCTGCATAGAGTAGAAGGGACACCATTGGAAGGCTTTTGGACAGAGAACGAGCTGGTCTGATACAAGTTTATGTGATTCCCTGGACACCTTGAGCAGGCTCCTAGACTAGTTAGCCGGAGAAGTGTGCTCAGAAATGAAACCATGGGACCCTGCACTTCCATGGAGGAAGGGCTGGAGTAGGCTGGTGCTAAAAGGCTGGCTTCTGGATCTGACTCTGGGGCAAGGCTGCTAGGCTTAGGTATGGCTATGGTTTGTGGAAAGACAAGAGTGTCCATCTGTCCATGAAGAGTGTCAGGACTGTAGAAGGCCAGGTGGGACAAGAGCAGAACCTGTGTCCTTGGAAGATGTCAACAGGCAGGCACCAGACGTGAGCTAGGAGTCCTGGGCCAGAGATCCAGGGCTGAAAAACATCCGACTGTGGATGGTGCTTGAAGCTGTGAGTTTGGTGAGGCCACCATCTGTGCAGAGACTTTCTAAAGAAGCGAGGAATATGGTGGTGATTTTTATCACCCAATGGATCCAAGGACGGGAGTGTTAGCTCTACCCTTCCAGGCAACAATGCTCACAGATTTGGTCCACCATGTGTTTGCTCTGGGCTCACATATGCTCTCACACATACACTGTTCTGTGTTGAGAAACCTTTCCAAAAGATGTCTGGAGTAACAGACATAGTTACTGAGCTGTGGTTTCTGGTGACTATGTTGTCTCAAGAGCATAAGAGGTGAACACTTGCAACTTTGCTAGGATTTCTTGGTTAGGGTTATTTTAAGTTTACTTAATAGGTGTGATCGATCGCAGCCGTGGGGCAAGTAGTGAAACTGGCTCAAAAGATGTGAGTTTAAAAGGAGCTTTAGGTCTGGGGGTGCAGGTCAGTGGCAGCGTGTAAGACCTTGCATTGCATTGGGGGTAAAAAGAGATTGGTCAATAGGACTGACATTTGTGGAAGGTCTGAGGGGAACCTGGCTCACAGCATTTGGCAGATGGGAATGGACTATTTATGATGCTGTTGCCATGGATGCCGTTAGGGGTATTAGCTGTGCTTCCAGCTAGCTCAGAGGAGGTCAGAGAGGGTACCACAAAGCAGTCATGAGTATCAAGTCCAATACTGGAGAGTGTAGGTTAGAGCCTGGGACGTTCTAGGAGATTTTTTTCTTCTAATGATATAGTTTGAAATAAGATACAGCAGTAAGGAAAGATGGGGAAGGGAGGCTAGACAAGTGAGTGGCCCGGGAAGGACAGTTGGGGTCTCTAGAGGGAGAAGAGTGGGCCGGTGGTGCTCCCTGGCTATCCCTGACTCTAAGGGAAAGGATGTACTTATAAAATATTCTTTCTCCAGTTCTGAATTGCAGGGATCATTTTTTGTTTGTTCGTTTTGGTTTTCTTTTTCTTTTTTAAAAAATATTTGTTTATTTTATATATATGGGTACACCATTGCTCTCCTCAGACACACCAGAAGAGGATGTCAGATCCTATTACAGAGGGTTGTGAGCCACCATGTTGCTGGGAATTGAACTCTGGAAGAGCAGGCAGTGCTCTTAGCTGCTGAGCCATCTCTCCAGCCCTTGTTTTGGTTTTCAAGACAGGAAAACCTGTCTAGTAGTCTTGGCTGTTCTGGAACTTGCCCTGTAGACCAAACTGGACTTGAACTTACAGAGATCTGCCTGCCTCTGCCTCCCAAGAGCTAGGATAAAAGGCATGCACCACCACTGTCCGGCTCACAAGAGTCAATTTAAATATCAAAACCTTACTTCAAAATTCAAATAATTTTTAAACTAGGCTCAATTTCAATCTCCCACATTACCAGTGTAATTCTTTTCTTTTTTTTTTTTTTTACTTTGATTTTCACGATTCTTTAATTTTTTTTTTTTTAAATTTTATGTGTGTGTGAGTGTTTTGTTTACATGGATATATGTGCACTGTGTGCATGCCTGCTGCCCACAAAGGCTGTAAGAGGATCCCCTGGAATTAGAGTTACACTTGGGAAGCCACCATGTGGGTGCTGGGAACCAAACCCAAGTTCTTCCACAAGAGCAGCAAATGCTCTTAACCACTGAGCCGTGTTCGTGTGTGTGTGTGTGTGTGTGTGTGTGTGTCTGTGTGTCCGTGTGTGTGTCTGTGTCTGTGAGTGTATGGTTTTTATATTATCTGGGACTTGTGGCCCTGAGGCATGAAGGACAGAAATTCAGGGTTAGATTCCTTGGGCTTTACCTCTCTAGATTGTAAGAATGCATGTGGCAGATATACACACAGACAAACATAGATATACAAACATACACACAAATGATTAAAAACAAATAAAACCCCACAGCCTTGATATTTGGGTTTGTGGTCACTTAGATGTGTGCCTTTCGGTTTTTATAGGTGGCTCCTGAAGAAGATGAGAGGAAAAGGAGGCGGCGGGAAAGAAATAAAATTGCTGCTGCCAAATGTCGAAACAAGAAAAAGGAGAAGACAGAGTGCCTGCAGAAAGTGAGTCCTGCCTGGCTCAGCTTCCCCTGAGGGGAGGGAAGCCTTGTGGGTAGAGCAGAAATGCTAACTATAGGCAAAGGATGGAGCAAAACTATGGGCATGGTGGAAATGACTCTGGAGATGTATATATGTATGCGCACACACACACATATATGTATGCATATGTATGTATGTGCATGTATGTATGTATACATATACACACATATGTGTGTGAATATACATACATCTGGGGCCAGCAAGCTGGCTCATGGTAAAGGTGCTTGCCATGGAAACCTGGCACCCTAGTTTGATACCCAGAACCCACTGTGGAAGGAGAGAACTGATTTCTAAAAGTGACCTCTGACCTCCACATGCATGCTGTGGCACAGACTGGTCCAGATACCCCCAGCAGTTTCTAAGACTTTACTCACCAGTTTCACCAAATACAACAAAACTATAAAACCATGCTACTGCCTTTGGCTCTCAGGAAAAGCTTCTATTATGCTCTTTGAGTTACTACAGTGACCTGGAAGTAGTGCTTACAGTGCTCCTGCCTGGATCTGAACCCTGCCTTCCTACTCTAAAGCACCCTGGGAGGCTGACACCCCACAAAAAACCCACCAGGGTACAGCATGGGTTCACAGGCAAGGTAGGCCACAGAGCCTGCAAGTCTTTGCAGAGGCCATGTTTGCTCCCCCACGTGTGTGCAGGCCAGCTTCTCAGAGACATAAAAGCCTGGGATGTCTGCTCATTACTTCAGGGTCTGAGAACAAATCTGGGAAGCTTTGGTATTTCTGAGAATACCTCTGTAGATATGGGAGACTTGGTGACATCAGAAATTCAAAGAAAACTCCACACCACCGGTTTGGGTTTCTCCCCAGCTCCCAAGATCCTGCGGGGCCCAGATGCCTTCTGCATGAGCAGTACACGGGAGCAGCCCTCTCTGAGCCCTTGCTGCTAAGGCAGTTTCAGCATGGACGCCTGGCTCAGTGGAATCTCTAAGCTTTCTTATACCTGTCTCCTAACTTCCGAGGCCTCTGCAGGGTCCATAGCACCTTCCACCTAGTTTGGTCCTCCAACCTTTGTGGTAGGACAGTTCCTCTAGTGGGTCTCTCTCAGTTTGAGGAGCCCCAAGGTTTCCAGGTGGTCCCTCACCTCGCTGCTGCTTGGCTCCCTCCATAATGCCTCTGTCGATTGTCCCCCAGGAGTCGGAGAAACTGGAGAGTGTGAATGCAGAGCTGAAGGCCCAGATCGAGGAGCTGAAGAATGAGAAGCAGCATTTGATCTACATGCTCAACCTGCACCGGCCCACGTGTATCGTTCGGGCTCAGAATGGACGGACACCGGAAGACGAGAGGAACCTCTTTATCCAACAGATAAAAGAAGGGACATTGCAGAGCTAAGCAGATGTGGCAAGGGGGCAACTGGGGAGTCCTTACTGAATCCTCCTTTTCCACCCCAAACCCTGAAGCCGTTGGAAGACTGGCTTCCTGTGCACTTCTAGAATCTCAGCAGCCAAGAGCCGTTGGGGCAGGAGGGCCTGCGGTGACTACTGCGTTGTCCCACTCTGCCCCCGAGTCAACCGTGGAGCAGGCAGGGGCATCCTTTGTCTCACCAATTCCAGGATTTAGGCCTTACCATCCGGCCATTCTCAGATGACCTAGCTGGCCCCAGGCTGGGGTCCCATGCTAAGCAGGATCCCACTGATGGGATTCAGGCAGAAGTGTCTACCTTGATAGGTGGGGTGAGATCACGTCCTCCACTGCAGCTGACAACGTCCCTCCTAGGGAATATGGAGCGAGAACATTCATTATTGAGGTTGTCCAATGGCCAGGGTATGCTTTCTAGAAAATATGCTGTTCTGTCCCAGAATGACTGTCCCAGAGCATTCATTTCGGAGCCCGGTATTGTGCTATTTAGATGTTTGTCTTGTACAACATTAGCATGATTTTTCCGGAAGTTTCATCAGATCTGATTTCTGAGAGTTTGGGGGGTCTGCCATTGTGGACAGTATCCCTCAAAAGCATTTGGGTGGCCATGTGAACTTGCTGGCACCAGGGGAGTGAAACTGGCTGATGCCACTTTGTGTGGACAGAGGATGGACGTCTCCTTTCCCTGTACCCACTGCTGAGGAAGAACCTGGGCACAGCAGCT
Organism: Rhynchomys soricoides; assembly: GCA_019843965.1. Lineage (NCBI taxonomy): Eukaryota > Metazoa > Chordata > Mammalia > Rodentia > Muridae > Rhynchomys > Rhynchomys soricoides. The sequence goes on from JADRCH010000057.1 coordinate 3,143,434, forward strand.
TGTCCTTTGCTATAAACTGTTACAACGTCACAGAATGAAGGCACAAAGTCCAACTTTCAAAGGGTGCAGGACTCCACACTCAGTGACAGGGCAGGAAGAGCCAAAGTGTCCGTTTTCCTTTCTTCCCGCCAAAACCCACAGCCACAGCCTGTGGAGATCTGTGTTTGAAGCCAGGTGCAGGCCAGGCGTCTGCATTGTGGGGTGTTAATAGCACTTTTGTAGCTATTTTGAGATGTGGTCCAGAGCATTTCAGCTGGGAGGTCCCTCCCTCTGGCCAACAGGACTCTGGCTACTGTTAAAATTCTGATGTTTCTGTGAAATGCTCAGTGTTTAACCCCACTCAATAGTATCGTTAGTTTTCTGTAAGAGAAAATATTACTTATTTACCCCAGTATTCCTAGCCTGTCAACATAATAAATATCAGAACAAGACCTGGTAAACCTTAGTGTGGTGCTGGTTTCTGCTAAGTGTTGAAATAGTGACACCTTCTCTCTGTCATGGGGTTGTCAGCACTGAGTGTTTGGGGATAGATGGCTTCTTTTGTTCATGGGGAGATCATGAGGTAGGGCAGTTAGTTGGCTTTTAAAAATTTTATATTTTATGTGTATGGGTGTTTTATCTGCATATATGTCTGTGCACCACATGCATGCAGTCCCTGAGGAGGCCAGAAGAGGGAGCATTGGGTCCCCTGGAACTGGAGTTTCAGAGAGTTGCAAGCCGCCCCATAGTTGCTGGGAATGGAACCCAGATCTTCTCCGAGAGCACCGAGTGCTGTTGTTAGCTGCTGATCCATCTCACCAAATCGATTTATTTTTATTTTTAATCATGCGTATGCATGTGTGTGTGCATGAGTGCAGTTGTCTACAGAGACCAGAAGACCTCTTAAGCACTGAGCCAGCTCTGCAGCCCAGGTGGGTGACTTCTAACCCTGTTGACTGATACTCAGTTTCTCATTGACAAACCCTGAAACAACACTACAGGTGTGTCCTTCACACCAACTGTTTGGCACCAAGATAGTTTTTTTGTTTGCTTTGAGTCAGAGTCTCAGTATATAGCCCTAGGTGACCTAGAACAGAATATACAGACCAGACTGGCCTTCAACTCACAAGTGCTGATCTGCCTCCAGAACGCTGGTTTAAAGGTGTGCACCACCATGCCTGGCTTACAATAGAATTTTGATGTAAAATCCAAATTGTTAACTGTTTCAGCCATCAGTTTCTCTGAACATACAAATATGCCTAAAACATACACATGTTTTTAATCTTAAGCCTTTTTACAAACTACATTTCGTTTGGGAGGGGATGACACACGTGTGCACCGCCGAGAACACCTTGGGGTCAGTCTCTTTCTGCCATGTGGGTGCTAGGCATTGAACTTGTGTCATCAGGCTTAGCGGCATGAGCCTGTACTGGCTGCACCATCACTTTGGCTCAGCTTGAGCCTCTTGAGCTTGCCTTCTGCCACAGTGGTCCTTGAACAAGTTTCACTTGACTTAGATATGTTAACATCTGTTAGCATCTGTGTGCCTCATAGCACGTATGTATTTCAAATATCATGGAAAAAGGGAGTGGGGACAAAGGAGGAGAGAGAACAATTTTGGACAAGATGGAGGATGGGCACGGTTGCTGCAAGAATGGTAATCCTAATTTTCTGGAACTTCAGCATTCTCCTGCCAGTGATTTCTCCCTCCCCCTCCCCTTCCTCCAGCCTTCTCCCTCACTGTGCAGTACTAGGGATACACCAAGCCCTCCTTTCCCTGGCAAACCACAGCACTTGAGTGGAGGTCTGGGGACAATATTTGAGAGCTAGTTCTTCTAACCATGTGAGTCTTGGAGAATCAACTTAGGTCAACAAGCTTGGTGGTCAACACTCTGACCAGCTGGGCCAGCTTGCCAGCCCTATGTGCCTGTTTGTTTGAACTGTTATGTGATGCCTTTAAACTATCTTATGTCATAGGCATGATTGTATCTCTGGTTGTTCCTAATCAGTAAAGAGCCATCTACCTCTTTAGCTAATCTGTATCTTAATGAAGGGAGGAAATAAAAAACAGAACACAAAACAACATTGCCCTAATACCTTGGTTGTAGGTAGAGGTGTCAAGGTAGTTTGAAAACTGCCCTGGAGGGCAATGGGTGAGAGAGGAGGCAGAGAGATGCGTCCTTTGATCTTAAAAAAGAACTGCATTGACACGTGCCACCCAGGCCTTTGACTCCAGTGCTTCACTTTGAAGAAGGCAGGCCAGGAGTCTGAAAGAATAGACTTAGACAGGACCATAGGAATTAGCACCTGGTTGGCCACATCTTCAGTTCTTCAGCTGCCTCCTGCAGGGCATGGTGACGTCTCACTGGCAAGGTCCCCAGGAGCCTCCTTTCTTTCTCTGCCTCTTGTGTTGTCCTGGGATCTGTCCCAGCATCAGCTTCAGAGTAAAGCTTTGAAAGGTTGTGGCTCAGGACTTGAGTTCCACTGTCATGTCATATTCTGTCAAGAGGTCAAATGCTTGTTTTCAACATAACCAGCTTACCACCACCACCACCATCACCACGGTGCTCACCCTAGAGCTTTGAAGGAGCCCTTGGTTGCTACTCTAACCTGTCTGAGAAGCTCTTCTGGGTTCAGGCGCTGGGGTCTAGGTCTGCCTGAAGGGAGGCCAGGTTTACACACAGAACATTCTTCCAGATTCTTGTGGCTCTTAACTCCAGAAGCTTCTGGCCTCATTAAAAATGGGTCTTGGGGTCAGACTAGGTGGTATGTGCCTGGTGGGTCTCTGGTCAAGGGCAGCTAGTCTATGTTGTGATTTCCAAGCCAGCCAGGGCTATACAGTATGATCCAGTCTCAAAATATAGAACTAAAATAAGTGCACTTATGAAGAAATTCACACTGAGCTGCAAAGCTTGGTGAGGCTGATTGGATGTTTATAAGAGCTAACATTCATCTCCTGGGACAACATGCTCAACATTACAGGTTCCACATCATGTATATAGTATTCTGTCACTATCACAATACCCGAGATAAACAAAAAGAAACTGGGCTGCTGAGATCCTCAGGGAGTTAAGGCTTTTGCTGCCAAGTCTGACTGGAGTTCATTCCCATCATTCCCACGCAATGAAAGGAGAGACTCAACTCCCACAAGTTATCCTCTGGCCACTGTATACTGTGGCATGTACATGCCCCCAGCACACACACACACACACACACACACACACACACTTGTGCAAGAAATATTTTAAGAGAGAAAGAAATAGGTCTGGAAGGGTGGCTTAATGGTTCAGGTACTTGCCACATGAAGACCTGAGTTCACAACCTGTGTAAATGCCAGTTGGACATGGTGGCCTGCCTGTAATTCTAGATTTAAGACAAAGAAGGCATCCCCAGAGCAAGCTGGCTTGCCAGACTAGCCATATCAACAGCTCTGGTGTGTCTGAGAAAAATCATCCTTTGGCCTTCATGTCCATGTACAAACTTGCAGGTGAATAAAAAAGACAAAAGTTTGGTTTTGTTCATGTCTTAGTCAGGGTTTCTATTCCTGCACAAACATCATGACCAAGAAACAAACTGGGGAGGAAGGGATTTATTCAGCTTATACCTCCACACTGCTGTTCATCCCCAAAGGAAGTCAGGACTGGAACTCAAGCAGGTCAGGAAGCAGGAGCTGATGCAGAGGTCATGGAGGGATGTTTCTTACTGGCTTGCTTCCCCTGGCTTGCTCAGCTTGCTTTCTTACAGAAGCCAGGACTACCAGCCCAGGGATGGCGCCACCCGCAATGGTCTGGGCCCTTCCCCCCTTGGTCACTGATTGAGAAAATGCCTTACAGCTGGATCTCATGGAGGCATTTCCTCAAGGGAGGCTCCTTTCTCTGCGATAACTCCAGCTCGTGTCAAGTGGACACAGAACCAGCCGGCACAGTTGAGTTTGAGTTTAGAAGTGTTAGACCGTGGTTCCTCTGCCCTGTATGCGTACAACAAAATCCTGGTAGGGAATGTGTGAACGGAAAAAAAATCACCTCACAACCAGGAGGCAGAGTGGAAGAGAAAGGCAGGGGCAGGGGTCCCATGATTTCATGTAAAGACCCTCCCTCGGTGACAGGTTCTCCCATGGGGCCTACCTCCCAAATAGCTCAGGGACTCCAAGTGTCTCTAACACCGTGGTGGTGTGGGGGCATTGATTCTTAGAAGCATTGCTCATTCCACACAGGAGGAAATAGGGGCTCGGAAGCTTGCTTTCGGTCACACAGTCAATGCAAAGCTGAAGGCTACGCATTTAAAAACCACAAAGTTTGTGTACAAGAGTTCTAACGGTGTGTGCGTTACGTGTGTGTGTGTGTGTAAACACACAGCATACTATATAACATTTAAATGCTTTGAGCACACGCGTGATGCTGTATAACCACCACTGATGGGCATCCACAGATCAGTCACTCACCAGGTCCCACATCCAGCACTTGGCAAACTTCTCAACTATTCATTCTCCAGGTTTGTCCCGTAGCTTTTTGTGTCTGGCTTCTTTCACTTAGTAAAATGTCAAAGTCCTCCCATGTTGAGGCATGTCAACCAACACCCCATTCCTCTTTGAGGCTGGGTAATAGTGCTTCATACGGAGAACCTATATTTTGCTCTTCTGCTGATCAATTAATAAACAGGTGTGTGTGCTTCCACAGCATGATAGCAATAGCTTTGTCCATAAGGAACAGGTGTCTGGAGTAAGACTTCATCAAACCAACTGGGAGAGCCTGGAGTAGGGGTCCAAGTGACAATAATTTGGAAACCCTGGGTCTGGCTAGCTATGTGGCTGTGGCAATAGGCAGAGTTGAGGACAGGTGTAAGTGGATTTCCAAAGCTCCCCCCACAGCAGGGCTATTAGGACAGAAGGGCTTGGATGGGCTCTTGGAATGTAAGGACCTGTGTTTCTTACCCCTGGCCCTATGCTGTGCTTTTCACTGAACACAGTGTGGAAAAGTGGGACGAAAAGCCTGGGTCCTTAAGAGAGTAAATGGTCCCTCACAAAAGCAAAACTGACAGGAAAAAACAGTGTGACCCCTGACTCATTAACCCCCTTGCCTCAGCTCACCTACTGTCTAAAATGGTTGTCCTGCTTTCTTTATCACAATCTACACACACACACACGCACATGCACACACACATGCACACCACATGCGCACACGCGCACACACACTCACTTGCAGGCATGTACATACACACACATGCACACACACACACACAAACATGCGCACACACATGCACAATACACACACACATGCACACCACACGCGCACATGCACACACACATGCACACACGCACATATTATATACAATTTCCCATGATGTAGTAAAAACAAATCAGTCTAGTTTGAAAACATTTGACTGGCCCAAGTCTCCCTCAAGAGGCAAAGTCATGTGGTCATTTAAAACAAGGATTTTAGAATCAGCAAGACCGGGATTTGAACATTATAGTTTGTGGGTGTAGGTGACTCACCGTCAGTGTCTTTACTCTGTGAGCTAGTACACATCTATGGAGCCTTCCGCTGATATGTGAAATATCACACACAGTACAGCGTGAGTAAGCAATAATCTTGATTAGTAGAGACCAGAGCTGTCCTGAAAGGTTATCACCATCAACATTTAGTGAGGTTTCCTGGAAGAATCAAGAACAGTATCCAGGCTAGCCAATAAAATGCAACCATAAATTGGGTGTTCCCAATCTCCCATCCCCTCGAATCTCTTCACTCTGGGCTAAAGGAAGGAAGTACTCATACACAATGATGTTCCCATCTGACACCTTTTCATGTTGAGACCCACCTGGTCCTGTCCTCCTGGAGGACAGCTGGGGGATGAGACAAAGGGGCATGTGCCAGCGACAGGTCACAAAGGGACAAGGGGATAAATATGACTGCAGGGGCTTCAGGCTCTAGTGGTCACTTCTCCCACTAGGGCTGCAGTTTGTGGACTCTCAGGGAGCATTAAAAAAAAAAATCACAGGTGGAGGTCGAAGGGGTTTTAGACCCTGAAGAGAACCTCCCTGGAGTCTACCCTGCATCTTTGGAGAGGTTGGACTTGGGGTCCTGGCAACCAACAGCACCCCTTGCCAATCATCTGTGCTCCCACCCCCAGCCCAGGCCTCTTGGAGGCTCTGAGGCAAACTGGGGGCTTGTGGGGTGGGGTTGAGAAGACCTGCTGTAAGTGCCACCTCTGTGACCTAGGAGCACTGCAGCTCCCCTCATCTGCGGAGACCAAGAAAGACGCAGGAACCCACCTCGACGGCGTACCTTTCTTGAAACAAAATGGCCATGAGTGAGTCTCTGTTACCATATTACACAGCCCAGAGTGGTTCTGGAGTTGGCATGTTCAACACCGCCATGGGGGAATTACAGCAGCAGCTACACAAAGGGGAGTATGATATATTCAAGTACGCACCGATATTCGAGAGTGACTTCATCCAGATCACCAAGCGCGGAGAAGTGATTGACGTGCACAACCGTGTCCGAATGGTGACCGTGGGCATTGCGTGCACCAGTCCCATCCTTCCACTCCCTGACGTCATGCTACTGGCCCGACCAGCACCATGCGAAGAGTTTCCCGGACGTGGCCAGTCCAGCAACAAGGGCAAAAAACGCAAGGCTGGAAAGACCTTGGAGCTCACTAGGCTCCTCCCTTTGAAATTTGTAAAGATTTCCGTTCACAAACGAGATAAACAACAGCTACGCCTCAAGTTCGCTACTGGCCGTTCTTGCTACCTGCAGCTGTGTCCCCCTCCTGAAAGCAAGGATGATCTCTTTTCCTACTGGGAAAAATTGATTTACCTCCTGAGACCACCTGTGGACAGTAACAGCAGTACCTATGCCATCCCAGCAGAGGACATGATGAACATGCCTTTTCTGGATGAAGAACACAAGACAAGTGATCCAAGAGTAGACACCAAAGGAAAAAGGGAGCCAGACCAGGTTAGTGTCAAAAGCCTCCCCATGGTCACAGGTCTGAGTGAGATCAGCTCCTCTGCTTTTGCTGGTGGGGAGGGAACCCATCATGACTTTCACTTATCCACTGTTGTGTCCGGGATACCCACGCACAACATAAGCTCAAAAGTCCTTGCCAGAGAGTCAGCAACAGGGGCAATAGTAGGTGACCTAGTGGACATTTTTGGCTTGGCAGCACACAGGTCTGAAGGCTCTGGACAGATAAACATAGCCACAGCAGGGGAGGCTGCCATGGGAGCAAGAGGAAGCAAAAGCCATTTGATCATTGCAAGTTCTGGCAAGATGTCACCAAAGAGCATGAGGATCGCCTTGGCCGGGGTGGCAAGCAAGTCCTTGGAGTATATCCCCAATCCTTCGGCCAGCCTCTCACAAAAAGAGACCATGACTATACCAAGCTCAGGGATCAAGACTCCTGGAAAGTCTGTTGGAGAAACAGCAAGTGATCCAGTCCCAGCAGTCCTCGCATTGACCACGCCAAGCAAAAGCGGTTCAAGCGCAGAGACTGGACGTCGGAAAGCCTACTCAGCCAGCACCAAAGCCCATAAGGAAAGATCGAGAAGGGACCAGAGAGCAAAGGAAAGAGTTGGCAGCAGGAGTGAGCATCACCACAGGACAGGAGAGGATCACAAGACAGCAGGGGACAAGGAGTTTCGAAAATCAACCAGTCACAGATGTGTTGGAGATGACAAGAAGGACAAAGGCAGAAAGCGCAACAGGTCACACAAAGGGGTCAGCCACGTCCCCATCACGAAGGAGTCCCGGAGCTCCCACAAACTGAGCCGGACCATCTCCACTGCCAGCTCTGTCTCTGCGAGCAAGAGGATAGGCAGAATCAGCTTGTTCCTGAGAAACATCAGAGCCAGCTTGGCTGCTAAAGGCCTGGCACCACAACGTGGCCAAGATATGGGCATCATGTCTCAGACATTGGAGACAACCGACGTGAAGGCCATCATGGAGACAGAGGATGGCCAGGGCCTGGAAATCATTGATTCTGTGACATCTGAGGTCATGGAGACAGTGACCTTTGAAGCTAATTAAAGTACAACTCAGAGCCAAAAACTGCAAAAGGGCCCAGGGTCCAGGGCCCAGGGCAAATCCCTGGATTCCACTCCAGCTTTCTCAGTGCAGTTTAAATAAAGAACCATTCTACCTGGAAAGAACCATCTGAATTTCCATACCTAGAAGTTCAGGAGTGACCTCATAGTGAATTCTGTGATGTCATTGTGAGACTACTGCACCTGGATGAGGACTCCTTCTCCTTGATGTGGGTGCTCACAGCTATGGCTGCTGCTCTACTTGGTCTTGTGATAAGGTCCTGAGTCTAGTCGGGGATAGGAGAGAGGATCAGCACTAGTTATTAAGACGGTCTGGACTTAGTAATTTTGCACACACCCTTGCACCTGAGACTCACACATGTGTCTGCGCTTGGGTATTTCTGTCAGGTGTACATGTTTCGAGAGACAGCTATAAGAATACTCCTAGCAAGATGAATAAGTACCCCAACACTGGAAACAGGCCAAATAACAAAATGAGAGTTTATGCTATGTAGTAGGTGGGTTATTCAGGCAATGCAACAGAGGTACATTTTTCTCATGATGTTGAAAAGGAGCAAATCAGACAGGGTATCATTGCATTGATAGCATAGTTCAGAAAACAAGACAAGAAGGCGAAAGGAAAAGCAAAGATGTGTGAACAAGATGGACTCAAGACTTTCAGAGGCTGTGTGTGTGTGTGTGTGTGTGTGTGAAAGAGAGGGGGGGGACTATGAGTGCATGTGTGTGAGAGAGGGAATATGGTATGTGTGTGTTTACACTTCCATGGTCGGCTTGTGGAGGTCAGAGGACAGCATTTCGGAGACTGGTTCTCTTCTTCCATTATGTGGGTCTTGGGGACTCAAACCCAGGCCATCAGACTTGGCGGCCAGCATCTTCCCTGGCTTTATTTAAGAAGTACATTGGTGATTGTTTTTACAACTTTAGTATCGCAAATGTCGGCACTGCAATAAAATTCCCCCAAACATATCTTAAATCTTTTTCCTTAGGTAGCAACCTTAAGATTGAAGAAACCATAACTGGTCATTAGAAAAAGAAGGGCTGAGGGAGGCACATCATTGTCCAGTGCGGCCTATGCAGGACAGGTCACCCCAGCCACTTCCTTAGGCAGAGTCCTATTTGAGGAACAAGAAGAGAGAATGAGTCCGGACTGGGCTGGCCACCAGACACTGACAGGGAGACTCAGGAGGGCACTATCTATTGATCAAGAGGAGAAGGGGATTGTGGGGTCACAAGATTAGATATAGCCTGACTGTGTGTTGATTTCTGAACTACAGTAGGGTCTCAGCTGCTAGAGACCCTGTCTAAGGAGGGTCCAGACCACCCTTCAGGCTGTCCCCTGGTGTGGGTTTCTGTTCCTCAGCCCCTGCCCTGCCCTGCCCTGCCCTGCCCTGCAGCTGTAAACAGACCTCCTGCCTGGAATTCTAGATCTCGCTTCCCATCTCCCAAGCCACTAATTAAACTTTTGAAAGGCTGAGCAGAATCGTCTTCTCTGTACAAATCTTCAAAACTTTCTATAGCTCCAAAAAAACCAACCAAACAAACAAACAAAAAAAACCCCACCAACTTCTCAAAGCTCTGTCTGGGAGACTGGGTCTCTGGGTTCAAATCCTTAAAGCTGCCTCTGAGGCCAGCAGAGACTTCAGCTTTGAGTGGGAAAAGGACAGTGTGCACGGGGGTTGGGGACCTGCTGCTGAGAAAGGAAGCTAACTCAAGACCCGCCCACTCCAACCATTTCCTGTAGCCAAAGTAGGCTCTTGACCCCAGCATGAGAGACTACTGGAGAGAGTCAAGTTTTTCTCAGGAAAGGAGGGAGCATGCAGGTTAGATAGGGCCGAAGACAGTTACAGAATCATTAACCCAGAGCTCCAAGGAGACTGGGGAGGAGGTCCCCTCTTGCAGGAGGTTTATTCCTAGCCAGCCTGTTCTTTGACTGGAAAGGTGTAGAATTTACTAAAGTCACACTACATCTCTTTAATTTGAGGATTTCTACACAGGTAAGTACGAGTCTGTCAGACAAAAACAAACAAAACAAAAAAAAACCCAAAAAACCAAAATTCTCACTACAAACATTTGCATAACACTCAGCTAAAATGCTCCCTAGGGTCCTCTCTGTCCTCTGTGGCTCACCCGTATTTTAGAGGACTCTTTCTAGGTGCAGAGGGACCTTGCCTGTGACACCTTCAAAACTTTATGCCAGCAGAGGAGACCTGGAAGGTGCTCGGCTCAGCTTGCCTAACACGTGTGTGTTTGGGAGATAGCATGTTCGCAGGAGTTTCCTGAGGCAGGTGTGGATCTCTAAGGCACAGGGAAGAGAGGGAGAGCATGAGGGCCTGCAAAAGAGGCAAGCTTGAAGCATCAAGGTGCTGCGGTCACTGAATTGTATAGCCTGAGGATGAAAGGCGGGGAGGACAACCAGGCAACTGGGCACTGGTAGCCTGGAGAGCCATGTGAACACGCAGGGCAGGGCCTGATGGGAGTCCGATCTCTGTGACTCCAGGATATAGAGCTGAGGAGTGGGGTGGGGGTCGGGGGTGTGTAGGGCGCTATCTGGAGGCTGGAGATCCTGTGGAGAGCCTGGCTAGAAAAGAGGAGTCCCGGACCCAGGCAGCTATGGAAAGAGAAAGAAGGAATCAGGAGTCATACCTGAGATGAAAAGCGAAGACTGAAGGCCATAGTTTGGAGCTATACTACACTCATCGAGAGTCAGAGTGAACACTGGGGGTGTCTCCTCCCTTGGAGGGGGGCTGTTGGTCTGTGGAAGGGCTTGAGATCAACAGAGGAAGATGTGTGTTAGTGGATAAAACAGCTCGGAGGTGAAATCAAACCAAAAAAATCACATAAGGCATTAAGAAGGGTGTGGAGGGAAAGAGAGGGGTCGAGGGCCCGTGAGGTGGTGAGCTTTGGAATCCACATTTCGAGAAGAGACAAGGAATAGGGCCAGGCTGGAAGCTCCAGCAGCCTCCAGGCGTGAGTTGCTCAATAGAGCCCCTTGTGGCCACATCCTGTTACTGCCCCTCGGTGCTTGATGTAGGGGAGTCAGGGTGGTTTGAGGACAGTCACCTTTCCCTTTGCCACACCACAGTTTGCCTAATGCTGATTCACTGATAATCAGCCTGTCCATCAGGAGCACCACCCTTGCAGTAGGTAGCAGCAGAGGTGACACTGGGGAAACTGGCAAAGAGGGTGGTGTGCCTTGACCTGGCAGCTGCAGGCTCTGGGCCCCTATGGGGATAGAGAGTACAACTCAGCAGTAGATTGGGTGGGGTAGTGTTGCGCTCCCTCTGCAGCCTGGAAATCCTCTGAGAAATCATTATTGAATACCAATTATGGGCAAGATGGGAAACAAGGAGGTGGCCTAGCACACACTCAGTAACAGAAGCCAAGCCAGGTTGAGGTATAGCTCAGATTAGAGCATTCATCTGGTGGGTTCAGGGCCATTTCCAGCACCACAACCAAGGCATAGTGGTGGGCAGTTTAGAGGAAGGCTTCGGTGTGAAGGGGAAGCCTGAGAGAGGGCAGGAACGCTCTCTGCAGAGGCAGTGGTCTAGCAAACAGAAGGATTTGAGAGATCCGGTAGATGGCAGCCCATGGTTGCCTGTCGGGGCTTAGGGTGTGGTGATCAGGATGTGAGCAGTGCAGAGAGAAGAGACTCATCTGAATCGAGGAAAGGCTCTCCCTAGGGGAGAGCTCAGAATGCCACACACGTGGCACTCCCTGAATCTTCACATCACAAACGTGACCTGTGACCCAGGAGTGGGGGTGTGCACAGATGGGCTCTGCAGGATCAGAAAAGCGCAGGAATCATGGGCTCCTTCCTCTGCCAATTTGGAGAGTTTGACTGCACTGTGGAGGTACGTATCTTCCACACATGCTTCTCCACATGTATGGAAGGTGTTGGTATTCCTCATCCTGAGGGTAGCCGAAGGATGACAATCCTTCGATTGAAGGAAGTCCGTCAATGCTGGCTGCCAGGAAGCTCCGTCTACACCCAGTGTACCATCCCAGGGCTGCACCATGCTCTTCCAAAGCACCTCTGTGGACACGTTCACACAGACGTATAATGCGGATCCCTCCATCCCATTCTCTTTCCCACTGACACCACAATGATTCAAGAAGAAATGAGAAAACACAGTCTCCTCCTGAGCCCTGGGATTACAGGTATGTGTCGCCATACAGGCCGTTATGTGTGATAGTCAACTGAGTCACATATACAGCCTCATAAAACTTAAAAAAATTACACTTATTGTTTTTTTTGTCTGAGTTTATGTGCACCACATACATGCAGATGACTGTGGAACCACAGGGCATCAGGGCCTCTGGGACTGGAGTTAGAGGTGGTTGTGAGACACCCAACATGTATACTAAGAACTGAATTTGGGGTCATACCAGGCATCTTTTTTAAAAAAAAAAAAAAATAATAACTTTTATTTGGTAAAACAAGCAACCAACTTCACAGAGTAACAAGATAGCAATCTTGACAAATATTTAATACATGTGTAAACCAAACAAAGTGACACTGCTTTAAAAATAGATAGAGCTGTCACTATAAAGCAGAAAGCTTCCAGAGACTCAGCTCACTCTACATTTTTGTGTTAGAGGCACAAAAATGGACTTAGGCTAGCTCACTTCTGAGACAGAACCCAAGCTCTTGCTAACAATTGATTTCTTCCTCAAGTTCTGTGACTAGGAAACTTAGCTAGATTGCAGAGGGGAGAGAGCCACAGGGAGAGGTAAGATGCCTTCTAAGAGAAGTGGTAAATGGGGCTTCAGAAGCAGGAGACATTTCTACTCACTCTAAAAATCTTGATAAGCTTAATAAGCACAAGTGAGGTAGCAGCCATGCAGGCTTAGGGAAAGCACTGTGGCAGCAGCCCACGCAGCCTCTGCATCAGGAGGAAACAGGAATTTACTGAGGAATGGCAGGGTCAGTGGATCACAACAGTGCAGTAGCAGTGCAGCAGCAGGGGACAGGAGAAGCAGGTAGGCAGGAACTAGAGCCCTGGGGCCTCCCTTACTGTTGGGTTAGAGTGGTATGAGTCCAAGTCTGCCCCAGGGCTGGGGCCTCTGGGAGAGGTAGGGCTCGGGAAGTTTGACCCCACCCCACCGGCACCACCGGGTGGATGTCAGGCTGTGAGAAGCCAAGGGGCACAGCCCGGGGGGTGGGGGAGTATGGTCTGTGGTCTCAAGGACTAAGGACTACACAGAGCCAGCTCCATCTGGTTCTCAGGCTCCTGGGCATCCCAGGCACCACTGGATGCCGAGGAAGAGCTGAGAATGAAGTGGGTACCCACTGGGTGGATCTGGGGGGGTGGGGGTGAGGCTGAGGGGGAAAAGCGGGAGAATTGAGGCTGGCTCATTCTTTGGCTTGTCAGCAGATGGCTGGCTTGGTTTGATAGAGACCATCGCTGGGGCTCTGAGAGGCCTTCTGTGGGAGACTAGATGCTGCTCTTTAGACGAAGGCCTGTTCCATTGTTCCCCACAGGCGGATCCCAATGAGGAGAGACAGTCCATGGTTCTAGGGCATTTATGTCGGAGAGTGGCGATGAGTAAAACCATACCCCACTTTTCAGGGCGGGCCAGAGGTTAAAATATCTCTTGCAGGGAGGAGTGGCTGGGAAGGGGAGTTTATTGACTAAGCCACAAGGTACCTCACTAAAATGGTGATGTCTTGAGGCTACGTGACCACACCTCTACCTGTGGAGGGGCTTGGGGCATTTGTTGCCCTTACATGACTGATGGTCACAGACCTATGGTGTCAGGAGCCTGGGGCCCAGGAGCATGGCAAAATGCCTACAGTCTCTTGTATGGTTATCCCTTGCTGGGGACCCCCTATTGGGTCTCCAGAGTTTTAAACCTTAGCTCAACCTGAAACCAGGCTGCCTTTCAGGGTCCCACACCTTAGCAGTAAACAACAGTCTGTACTCCTTAGGAGCACGCTCTAGGGAAACAGAAAACTACAGCAACAGGGCCGGAGACGCCCAACACAGGTCTAGGAGGGTTCTTACTTTTACCGTAGACAGTACGTAGGTCTGCAGACTCATTTCATAAACAGGATTTTCCACCAGGGCAAGTGGAACAAATATACTTTCCACTGAAAAGACCCATCAAAATAGTAAAGAGGCATATCACAGTCAATCAATGGTCAAACACAGAGCAAATGCAGCCTCTTGTCTCCCTCAATCTGAAGAGAGAGGCCAAGGCTTCATACCAGGCATGGTATAGCTTACACAATACCATGATGTACAGAAGACTAGGTAGCTTTGTTGTAATTCCTTAGTGGGCAAAATTAAAAGTTGGCTTCTGGGGATGAAGATATGGCTCCTGGATTAGGAGCATTGGCTGCTTTTCCAAAGAACCTGGCTCTGATTCCCGGCACCTAGAGTCAGCAGACCAGAGATTCTATACCCGAAGAGTCCAGGATAGCTTCAGTCACATCCAGAGCCTTGAGGGAAACAGCTAACAGAGATTATCAACAGGAAGGCTTGTGTGTGGCCGGCCTCTCCAGACAGTCGGTCTCTAGTGGTTAATTTGGCTTCCGTAAGAACATGTTTCCAGGTCACTGAGAAGCTGTTTCTGACTGAGTGTGACTACTCAGAAACATTCTGTCCTGGAGAAAGGCTCATTAAGACTCAGGAAGTCGTGCCAGTGAGATGGGTCAGAAGAGAAGGGCATTTACCAACAGTTCCCACAACCTACATGGCAGAAGGTGGGAAGTGACTCCCACAGGTTGTCCCTCAAGTCCACACATGTGCTGGGGCATGCCTCCTCTTTCAAGTAAATAAATGAGAAAAGGAAGGAAGGAAGGAAGACAGATTCAGGAAGTAAACAAAACTCACAGGCTCAGGGAATAAAGCTTTGGAGTGAGTACCTGTAGAATCTCAGGATTTGCACGACCCCTAACTAGGGTGATATGTACAGAAACAAGAGCTGAAGTGGAGGGCCTCAGCCCACACCAGCCGCCTGCAAGTTGTTCAGAGAGCTCCGGGGATGCAGCCAGCCGAGGCAAGTCCTCATCGCTGCCACCCAGGCTGGAGTGGGCTGTTCAGTGAGGCAGCTGCCCTCGAGTCATGTGGTCACTGAGCTGGGCTTGGGCGAACTGATTTCCTTGGTCTGTCATCAGTGCCCTATCTGGGGCAAGTAGACAATTGTGCACATCTCCCCAGAAAAAGTCACACAACACTAACCAAGCTTCAGTCTCCCGGCACAACTCCTACCGTATTTTGTTGTCTGTACAATTTGTACCATCTCCACACGGACAGCCTGGTTCTCAACAAACCTGACCTCCACTCTGACTTGCAGGGAGACAGAAGGACTGCACTGCTCTTTGGAGAGAAATGGGCAGGTCACATGGATCACGTGGAGGAGAGAGCACTCTGGATGGCTACATTATTACCTCTCTGGACCATACCATCTGCCCCATTCCAGGTACAAACCCTCCTTAATGAGGTGACTCTGGCCTGGGCGCACCTGAAGACCCTGAGGTAACTATAAGGGTCATCTTGAAGTTCCTCTCTCTTTTACTCTTCCTTCTTTTCATTTTCTAACTCTTCTCCCACCTCTGGATAGTCTTTCCTTCCCAGCTCTGCCCACCCCATTCCGAGTCTTCAAACTCTGGTTCTTAGGAAAGAAAGAGGTGGGACACCAAGACCATAGTACACCAGTCCTGGAAGGGCCTTGACTAAGACCAGATGTGCTTTACATGGGAGGAAGCTGGGGCTTAGCGAGGGCTTTCCCGAGGCCATGCACGCAGCGAAAGCATAGTGACAGTGGATCTCCAAGAAGGTCCTCAGCTTCCATCCATTTTGGAACCAGTGCCTGGAACCAAACTGGCTTTGTTTCTGTTTGCATCTGCTCCCTCACCATTATAGGATCTTTAGGTTCTTGGAGCCTGTCCCAGCTCCAGACTCTAGACACAGATGGAGGATTATGGGTAGAAAAACTGAGGAACAATTCAAACAGCCGCCTCATTCCTGATCCTTACATCCAAGGACTTGGATCTCTAACACCAACCAGCAGCCCATAAACCAGCCTTGAGATCTGCAGGTGTCTAGGGATGCTGAGTTTGGCTGATGCTAGCCAAATCTAGAATGATACAGTAGTGGAGGAGGCTGATTGTCTGGCTGAGCCCAGGAGACAGCATCTGTTAGGATAAGGTCCTGTGTCTCCTGATAACTCCCAAACAGGACTGAGCTCCGGCCATCGGTGGGAGTTCCAGGTTGGGCCACCTGACGTCTCAAAGCACTGAGCAGTTCGATCTTTGAGAAAGGGTTTCTTTGTATAGTCCTGCCTATCCTGGAACTCATTCTGCAGAGCAGGCTAGACTTGAACTCAGATATTCACCTGCTTCTGCCTCCAAGGTGCTGGGACCAAAGGCATCCCCCACCACATTCGGTTCAAGCAGTTGGATCTTATAGGAGCGAGCAAGTGTGGACTGGAGGCAGGGGTGAGAGCACTGTAAGGGGTTCTGAGTAGTTAAGGAGTAGAGAAGAACCTGCTAAGAAACCTCTCAGCTGTCTCCTAACTTCCTTGGGTGCAGCTCTGCAATTCAGTAACCAGCAGGCCAGACAGGAGGACGCTGTCGGTAAGGGCTGTGGCCATTGGTTAACTGGTGTCATCCTTGCTTTTCTGTTACTGTGACTAAAAGACGTGGATGCATGTGCCCTTTGGAGTATACTTTGTCTTGCAGGTCCAGAGGGTGAGTGCATGCCTCACTGCAGTCAGGCTGCCTCATCACCTCAACAGTGAGGTAACTAACAGAGCTGGGTGCCAGAGAGTGGACGATTGCTGTGAAGAACCTGATCTCCAGAAGGATGTGGAAGATTTGGGACTTTTAGACAAAGAAGGGGCTTGGATGCAGCGCACAGAGCTTAATAACCAATCTGGTGGTGCCCGGGGGCATGCAGACTATAGCAACAGGTCTCATGTGGTTTCAGAGGGAAGCCAGAGGCTGTTCATGTGAAATTTGAGGCAAAGGATCAGTCTTTTTACTGCTCCTGCCCAAGAACTTGCCTGGAAAACTGAATTTAAAACACAGCGGACTAAGTTATTTGATAGAGGAAGTCTCAGAACAGTGTAACAAGAGTCCGTGGAATGGTTATTACAGACAACTCTTCCGTACGTCTACAATGAAAATGAGCAAATGGGTCAGCAAAAAAAATAAAAATAAATAAATAAAGTACAGTGGGAGAGAAAAACACAAGTGGGAAGTCTGACGCAGAGTTTGGCTGAAAGAGAGACTGTGGTTGTGAGGTAGATTATCACCATTAAAGCGGCTTGCCTGCCTGAACTAGGACAAGAATAGAGTTCCTGGGGTCAGGATCTGATCCAGCTAAGCTTCTGTGGAAAGGAGACTGAGGGTTTCCTTAGAGATCGTGAGCATGCAGTAGCCACAAATGTGATTCTAGGAGACAAGCATTCAGCCTGGGCTGGCAGCTGAGCATGGCGGTCGTTTGCACTTCGTACGGGTTTCAGAGCCACAAAACTCACAGGAGTAAGGAGGTTATGGACTCTGTGGTTTCAGGGAGCCACTGAGGCCAGGAAGTGTGTCAGGGAAGTCTGTGCATGAAACCCCAAGAGAGCATGAAGATCTGAGAAGCCTCTGCACACAATGGTGATGGTGAATGTTTGGTTGGATTCCCTGAGATGTTGAGGATGTCAGAGTCATGAGACATCTGCCTGGAAAAGCTGCACGGAGCAAGTGGAAGTGACTGTGAGAGGGGGGCAGGTATGTCAGGCAGCAATTCGGGCACAGCAGAGCCAGCTAAACCTTCTGATGATGGTCGTGGAGATTGAGGATTTGGGATTTTCCCCTGCTGGGTTTCAGTCTTGCTTTGATCCAGCAGATCCTCACTGTTCCTCAGCTCCTCCCTTTTGGAAAGTGGATGGATATCCTGGGCTGCCCAATGTAGGCTGGAAGTGTGTGGTCCGATGTGTGACTGGGGGGAAGGGGATCACAATGAGAGATCTCACTGAATCTCAAGAGAGACTGGACTTTGAATCTGTCTTGAAAATGTTCACACTATGGGGAGTTTTGGAGTTGGGCTAAATGCATTCTGTTTATGATGTGGCCATGAGCATATGGGGACCAGGGAGTAGAATGTGGATGGATGAGAACGCCACCATCTCAGGGATTTGAACTTGTTTCCCAGCTGGTGGTGCTATTTGGGGAGATTTAGGAGGCGTGGGGTCTTGCTGGGGCTAGGTTGAATTGTTTGCTTCTGTCTTATGGAGCTTCCCTTTAGAGTAAAGTATCTTACCTCCCCTGGAACATCTTTTTGGTTTGCTTTTCCCTTGTATTCTGTCTTAATAAGTTTCTAGGACTGGAGAGATGGCTCAGCGGTTAAGAGCACTGACTGCTCTTCCAGAGGTCCTGAGTTCAATTCCCGACAACCACAATGGTGGCTCACAACCACCCA
Organism: Rhynchomys soricoides; assembly: GCA_019843965.1. NCBI lineage: Eukaryota > Metazoa > Chordata > Mammalia > Rodentia > Muridae > Rhynchomys > Rhynchomys soricoides. The sequence goes on from JADRCH010000057.1 coordinate 3,161,872, forward strand.
TAAAGGGATCTGTAATGGGATCCCGTATTGGGATCTGATACCCTCTTCAAGTGTGTCTAAAGACAGTGACAGTGTACTCACATACATAAAAGAAATAAGTTTTTTGTTTGTTTGTTTGTTTGTTTTAAAGTAAGTTTTTAACTTGGAAAGTTCTAACCTCGGAGAAAACTGCCAGGTGGCCTTGAACTTGCTTGTATCCAACCTCTGATCTTCTGCCCCTACCCCTCCACTTTATGAGGTCCTGGGAATCCAGCCAGAGCTTTCTGCATACTAGGCAACACTGTAGCAAGATACAACTCCATCCTCTGGAGTGTCTAATTGCTATCACCTAGCAGCTTTGCTGTCATTTGAAAGACATCTCAGTCATTCCTAGGATGGAGTCTAGGCCCCAGCAAAAACCAAACCAATCAATCAAACACCAACCTAATGCTTGCCCAACAAAAGATAATAGGAATGGCTCTTGGAAACCTAGCAGACCAGATCCTTTCACTTTAATCTTGCACTCCCTAAAAAAAAAAAAAAATCTCCCCTCCTCAGTCTCAAGCAGGCATGCAGTGGCTGCCCACGAGCTTGCCTCTGTGCCCAACTCTTGTTCCTTTGCAGCTCTCTGGAGTTTCTCATTTTCCTTCCATCCCCATGAGCTGCCGTATCTCCCATCAGAGCCCTTTCTTCCTCCTGCCACATTGGCCCCCACCCCTGCCCCCAGCTTTCCCTTTCTTCCACAGACTTCTCCAGGTTTTTTCTCTTTCCTTGCTCACTTCTAGCCTCTACTCAAGAGTTAAAGATCAGCGTTCACTTCAACTCCTTCTTGCTACACTGAACTGCTCTTCCCATCCTGTGACTCTATGCCATCATGTGACTCTGATACCCCTCCTTGTCTCTAACCTGTCCTCATTGAAGCTTTAGATGCAGATAACAGAAGACCTTCTCTGGCTGCCTTCCCAGTGGGTCTAGGAAGGGGATCTGTAGGCATCCAGATGATGAAATCTCTTGTTGATGACTGAAGACCAGGGTTCCGCTCATCTGCTACTTCTTGAGGGCACAAAAGCTGCAGTCTGTTTACATGGATTCCATTACTTGGGCTTTGGAGGCCCAAACTGGGGCATGCTAATTTATGCAAACTGGATGTAAATTACCTGGCCCTGGATTTACTGGAAATCAGTGGCATCTCTTGCCAGGAAGACTTACAGAAATTTAGGAATCTATTTCCCAAGAGAAATATAAAAATAGAGTAACTTTCAGCTAGGGCTGAGGGGTGTGGCCGGAAGTTATTGGAGGAAGGTGCAGAGTGTAGCATCCATCTTGGGCTCTAAGCCACCCAACAGAGGAGGAAGTAAAAGTACCAAACCACTGAGCCTCCCACCTTCTCTTTCGGTTCTGAATTATGAGCGTCAGCTCCAAATCCTGTCAAGAACCACTCACCCCAGAGAGCAGAACACTCTACCCCAGAGTTACTGCATCTGTAGAAACAGAAGCTTTCCACTGACATCCTGTTTCCACAACAATATGCAGCTATTCCTCCCCACAGGCATCTCTTACATATATGCAGAATCCTTTAGTGTGGCTGGTCAGACCAACAGAATGTTCTGGAACCATGCCAGAGGGAATAGGACGTCTGGATGTTTCTATGAGGAAGACCTAAGAGGAAAGCGCCGGGGGTGGGGGTGGGGGTTGGGGGTGGGGCTGGGGGTGGGGTGGGGGTGGGGGTAGATCAACTCAGGTATGAAAGAGTCAGGCCCCTCATTTCCTGAAGCATCTCCAATCACACTTTGCAGGCTGAGGTAGGAGGGCCCACATAGCATGAACTGTCTGTCTGTCTCTGTCTCAGTGTGTGTGCATGTATGTGTATGTGTGTATATGTGTATGCATGTGTGTGTATGTATGTGTGTGTGTATGCGTGCACATGTGTGTATGTACAAATGCATCTGGAGTCCCAAGATTGATGTCACACATGATCATTTTTCTTCTACTTTATCCAATATGGCGTGGTCTCTCGATCAGACCCAGAGCTCACCTATACAGCTCATCTTGATAGGCAGCTTGCTCTGGTATCCCGTTTCCACCTTCCAAGGCTGTCAGGCACAAAGGCAGGGTTTTATGTGGGTTCTGGGCATCTGAACTCCTCTTGTACATGCCGAGAGATTTGTGCACTGTCCCAGCCTTCTGTTTGATTGTGTGTTCTTATTGTAGTGCATCACGGAGGTCACAGGGCAACTTGTGCAACAACTTGCAGGGCTCAGCTCTCTCTGTCCACCATGCTGGTCCCAGAGAACAAACTCAGGTCATCAGGCTTGGTGTCAAGTGCATTTATCTGTGTCTTCTTGCATGGTCTCATTTTAAGTCACCATTTGCTTGTATTTTCTGTGACTTTCAGAAGAACTGTATCCTTGGGTTTGCTCTGACCAGGCAGTGGTCTCAGAAGGCAGTCATGTCGGCTCTGAGTTGAAGGGATAGCACTGCCCACAGTGGACTGGGCCCCAACTGCTGTAAAATATCTGATAACAACTACTTAAAAGGGGGTTTGTTTTCTCAGAGCTTCCCAGATCTCAAGCCGTCACAGTAGAGCAGGCACAACAGAGCCGAGTGGCTCACATCATGGCGGCCACGAAAGCAGTGCTGCCAGAGAGTGAGGGCAAGCTGGACCCCCATGGTGACTCTCCCAGTGATGTTTTCTCTAACTTCCTTCCATCATTCACCACCTCCTAATAGCCTCTTAAGTCTGATCCAATCACCACTGGAAATGCCCTCATGGACACATCTGGAAGTGTACTTTACTAACCTAGCTAGCTGTCTCTCAGTCCAATAAAATTAGCCACCAAGATTAATGATCATGTCAGGCCCCATCCATCTCCTTGGCATGGGCCTGAAATCCCAATTCATCCCCGTGGACGCTACCTAGCAGGTGGCAATAAGACAGTTTGACCAGTTTCACTCCCATTTCTGTGGTCACCCCAATACCATACACAGGTTTTAGAGCTTCTGATAGCTGTCCCCAAAGGGATGAGAGGAAAAGCCAGCAGTGAGCTGTCTGCCTTCCTCTTCCAAATTATCTTTGAGGGCTTGTTCAGTGTGGGCAGCGCCACCCACATACCCAAGAGAGCAGTGGCAGTTCCCCAAGTGCTGTATGATAAGACAAGAAGTTTCCTGCAGTCCTCCCTGGACTTCAGACTCCACCTCCCAGGATACACACCCGCAACCCTGAGGGTTTGAAACCCCTCTGCTCAGCACAGCCTCCCCCCGGGCGACACTTCTGTCCATATCTTCTCATATTCCCTTGTTTTTGAATACTACTCAAACATTTTGGAAGCTGTAGGCTGCCAAACACACTGGATATGAGATGCTTGCATTCCTACGGTCTCCCTGATGCTAAGCCTCCATGGTGAAGCATCAGGAAGCATGGAGTTGTTGCTTTTTGCTTCTGCCACCTGGTAATTAATCCTGGTGATTTTAGATAAATTTGACCCCTTCCTTTGAAAGCACTGCTGACACTGCCCGGGCTCTTTCCTTTAAAGAAAAGATTAGATTTGTTAAAGGGAATGGATCGCACGTGGAGGTCAGAGGACAACTTCAGGAGTTGTCTCCCTTCCCCCACCATGTAGGTCCCAGGGATTGAACACAGACCATCGGGATTTTAAGCACCTTGACATACTGAGCCATGGCCCTGGTCCTTTACTTCTTGAGACAGGGTTTCATGGAGTTGTCCAGATCTTTAACTTGTTTTGTTGCCAAGCTTTTGATCCTCCTGCCTCAGTGTCTGGGATGAGTAGCTGGGATGACAGGCTTATGCCATCAAGCCCTGGCTCAACCCAGCTCAACCCAAGTTCTGCAGACGAGTCTAGCTGCATGGCTTATCTGTCTACAGCAACCGACTGATGCTTCCTGTTTGGGGGGGGTCTCTCATTATGTGAGACATTAGTGGGTGATCCCACTGCAGATTAACAAAGCTAAGGTCTCCTTAGGTCTGACCCAGGTCTGAGCCCCAGAATGGGCAAGGACAGCATTGTGTCAGACTTCAATTCCTCAAGTACTGAGCAATGTCCAGAGGCATAAGCATTCTTCCAGATGAGGCAGCTATATGGTGTTTATTGAACTTCCTGTCTCTTCCCTGCTGTTTCCTCCAGTCTCACCCTGAAGGGTGAGTTCCTTCCTTTCAGTACACCTCCTCCCCGGTTATGGACACACATACTGGTTTTCTTGTTCTGAGGGTGCTTACTGAAGTGTAGCGAGACTGTTGGTGACCCATGGGCCAGTGGCTCCTTCTCTCTTGCTAAGAGAACCCTGGTTTTTCATTCATTCACCCATTTTCCTTATGCACACTGACCTGATCGGTCCCATCCAGCTGACTCAGTCCAAAGTTGGCGTTGTGATCTAGCTGTGGCAGAGACCGCCGGAAGCCTTAGGTAAGGTTGTCTTCACCGACTGCCCTGCCCCCTTAATTCTTGCTTCAAGGGGAGCTTGGAGCCACAGCAGTTGTCTTGTTACCAAAAGGAAAACACTGCAACTTTGAAGAAAGTCCTGAAAAACCGGTGGAGATGCCTGTGTCCTCGGAACTCAGTGCACATCCCAGACTCCCTCCTTCCAACCTGCAGTCTCTGTGCAGGTCATGCCTCCACGTCGTCGCCTGGTTCTTTTACAGTTTTTTGTTCTTTGCAGCTAAAACACTCTGATAAACTGATTCACCAGACTGCAGTGTTTTCACAAATAATTGACCGGCAACTGTAGATCTCAAGAGAGGCCTGGAGGATCTGGGAGACTGAGGTGGGTGCAGAGATAGAATCAAGAACACTCTGGGCCTTCTGGGTCTTCCCCCACCAGTCTCACCTCAGAGCAGGCATGGCCAAGATTAGGAGTCATGGGTAGAGTTTGGATCCCGTCCCCTCAGATCAAGGGCAAAAAGAGAAAGGAAAAGGGGCAGAGAAGCCTCAGTTAGGCTTGGGCAGGGCCGTAGGCAGAGATGACTGACTGGCAAGGTGTGTCCAAGCACCTTCTGCCCAAGCTGCTGATGTTTGGTGTGAACGTGCGTGAGTATGCACATGCACTCTGCAGCTTGACTCCATCTCAGCCTGGGGATCATCGTGAGCTTCTGATCCTTCTGTCTCCCTGTCCTAAGTGCTGGGATTACAGATATAAGCCATCATGACCACTGTATCCATAGAAATCACAAACCCAGGGCTTCATGCATGCCGGGCAAGCACTCTGCTGAGTCCTCAGCCCCTCCTTATGCTTTTTTTGGTTTGTTTGTTTGTTGTTTTTTTGAGGCAAGGTCTAGTTGGCACTGAATTTCCACGTACATGATGATGGCCTTGAACCCTCGAACCACCACTAGTGGCTCTTCTTTATACTTTTTTTTTTTTCCACATGGAAAATGTTAGCATTTAATTAATCTCCAGAGTGGCTCTAAGCCACCAGAACACAGGCACCTCCAACACCCTTAATCTTCTCTTCAGCCCTTCTGCTGAAGGATTTCGCCTTCTCAATCACAGGTTACTTAGGGAGCTTTCCCTTGCCCAGAACTTTGTAGCAGCCTGATCAAACAACATCAGTGATGGGAGCAGCTCCCGTCTTGTTTTTTGCTGCATTGACCCTTGTCTGCTTGCTGACCAACATCCATAATTTATCCAAGTTGACAGCTGGGCAGAAGCTCCGGTTCCTCTTCAAGTGGTAATGCCTCATACCAACTTTCCCGAAGTAACCTGGATGGTATTTGTCAAAGTTGATTCTGTGTTGATGCACACCTCCGGCTTTCCCGCGGCCTGCTGGGTGCTTTCAGTGCTTCCCCATGCGATGCGGCGCAGCTGTGGCCATGGCTCATGTGGCCCCAGAGTTTCCGAGTCTTCCTGAGTCTGGATTGGCATGGCGGTGGCAGAAAGGAAAGAGCTCTTCTTTAAACGTTTAAAGTGTACTTTTGTGATCCTTTCAAGAGGGCTACAATTGAGAGGAGACACCAGATGTGATGAGGATGACACCGAGAGAAGATGGCTGGCTCTCTCTGTGTCTCTTTCTGTCTCTCCCTTTCTCTCTATCTCTGTCTCTCTATCCCCTCTATAAGCCTGCCCTGATGAGTAAGCATGCGCTGGAGAGCCAGAGGGCTGTGAGGACAGCTAAGCCCCTCCCAGGAAAAGTATCCGGTTAGAGAAAGGGTGGGAAGAGGGCAGCAGTGTGCTGGGTCCACACTGTGTGCCAGGTCCACACTGTGTGCCAGGTCCACACTCTGTGCCAGGTCCACACTGTGTGCCGGGTCCACACAGTGTGCCGGGCCCATACTGTGTAGAATCTAACACCAGGTGAAAAGTAGGTTGTTTCAATAGCAGCCAACAAGTAGTCCCATAAGTCTAAAGCCAAATCTAGTGGTACCTGTGTAGAGACTTAAGAGGGAGGGACTTACATCAGAGACAATATATATTATAATTAATATAAATACAAAATATAGGCCTGAATATGGGCTGCTATGACCTTGGTGGATGATAAAGGTTGGGTCGTGGAACTTTTCTGTTGTTCTCTGGTGGCTTTAGGTCCAGTGTGAGAAGAGGAAGGGCTACAGAAATAGAGTGGGAAGGGGAAGCAGGCAGCTGAGGAACCAGAAGGCTAGTGGCACAGCCCAGAGGGCACAGTCCAGAGGGTAAGCCCAGAGGGCACAGTCCAGAGGGCACAGCCCAGAGAACACAACCCAGAGGGCACAGCCCCAAAGGACACAGCCCAGAGGGCACAGCCCCAAATGACACAGCCCAGAAGGTTCAGTCCCAAAGGACACAGCCCAGAGGGCACAGTCCAGAGGGTACAGTCCAGAGGATACAGCCCAGAGGGCACAG
>JADRCH010000057.1:3168690-3246475 GCA_019843965.1 Rhynchomys soricoides
GCCCAGAGGGCACAGCCCCAAAGGACACAGCCCAGAGGGTACAGTCCCAGAGGGCACAGCCCAGAGGGCACAGTCCAGAGGGCACAGTCCAGAGGATACAGCCCAGAGGGAACAGCCCAGAGGGCACAGCCCAGAGGGTACAGCCCAGAGGGCACAGTCCAGAGGGCACAGTCCAGAGGGCACAGTCCAGAGGATACAGCCCAGAGGGCACAGTCCAGAGGGCACAGCCCCAAAGGACACAGCCCCAAAGGACACAACCCAGAGGGCACAGTCCAGAGGATACAGCCCAGAGGGCACAGTCCAGAGGGCACAGCCCCAAAGGACACAGCCCAGAGGGAACAGCCCAGAGGGCACAGTCCAGAGGGCACAGCCCAGAGGGTACAGTCCAGAGGGCACAGTCCAGAGGGCACAGTCCCAGAGGACACAGCCCAGAGGGCACAGCCCAGAGGGCACAGCCCAGAGGGCACAGTCCTAGAAGTCTTTGTCTTCTCTCCCTCCTTACCTGCATCCACCAACCCCCTGCTGACCCTGAACTTCTGGGACTCTTCAAATCTAACAAAGAACAAACCTTCGGGCTTGGGCGATGGTTCAGCAGCTAAAGGCACTTGGCACCAAGCCTAACAACCTGAGTTCAATCCCCATGCCCCACATGGCTAAAGGAGAGAACTAATTCCCACATATTGCCCTTTGACCTCCAAAGGGTACCATGGCTCACTGACACATGCATTCAGAGAGAGAGAGAGAGAGAGAGAGAGAGAGAGAGAGAGAGAGGGAGAGAGAGAAAGAAACTCCAACTGGGTGCAGTGCCTTGCCTCTCCAGATAAACTCTGGGTGGCCCCCTCTCTCTGAGGTCTCAGGCTCCATCCACACCCCTGAGGGAGCTACTTAGGCTCAGCCAGGCTCAAGAGCTTCCCTCACCAGCCTCTCCCACCACCCAAGGAGGAGGCAGCAGACTGAAAGGCTCACAGGGGAGCTTCTGGAGAAGCTCTGGAGAGCTGGAGCCTGGCAAGGCGAGGGCGGGTATAAGGGCAGAGGTGGGGTGGGAGATTTGTGCCTTCATCCTGTCTCTCTAAGTCTGATTTCCTCACGCCTGGAGGGAATTCCTAAAGATACCACATGTCACCTACACCTATACAAGGGAAACTCAGGATTCTTGGGTTTGACACAGGGAAGAATTTCAGGACCAGCCAGTATGAAGCACAGCTGGTATTAAAAGAGCTTTTAATATAGATTTCAAGCAGGAGGGTTAAGAGCAAGAAGGTGCCCGGAAAGAGGGTATGACACACCCAGGAGCATAGATGTGGCAGCTGGAGGGTCCCACCTCACTCTCCTCACTGCAGCCACCTACACCCTCTGGTGGGGTTGGAGGCTGTTATCTCCAAGGGGGTGCTGAGAAGCCCTAAATGAGACCATGAGGTGAATCCTGAGGGCACCAGACAGGATTTCAGTGGTTAAAGTAAAAGGCTAGATCAGAGGGAAGCCAGACAATAGGGTGCCTATACTGGAAACAAATCAACGATCCTTTTGAGATTCCTAAAAGTTGTCTAGGAGAAAGATGAGGCCTTACCTAAGTCTTATACATTCAGGCTTTAAGACTGATTCATAGACATCTTAACATACAACATCTATACTTGGAACGATATTATTTCTATGTCAGCAACCTCCAGTGCAAATGCTGTTAGCTGATCATGCCAGCATTCTTTTTTCTCAAAGGCTGCAGCCAGGCTCTGGGTCAGGACCCTCCTTCCCATAGGCCTGTAATTCCCCCGTCTTTCTAGGCTGCTTCTAATTAACTCCTACAGAGACTGTACCCTGTACCCTAGAGTAAACCACTTACATCTCTGAAAGCCCTGGCATCTGCATGCTGGGGATCTATATGTACATCTTAGGATGGTCACTGGCACAGTCACGTGATCAAGGCAGCTCAGTGTAGTGCATAGACAAGATGGAGAGATGGTGAGCATTGAAAATCCATTGAATTGAATTCTGATTGGTTAGATCAGTGGTTCTCAACTTGTGGATCTCTTTGGGAGGTCTCATACCAAACACCCTGCCTATCAGATATTACATTACAGTTCATAACAGTAGCCAAGTTACAGTTATGAAGTAATAACAAAAATAATTTTATGGTTGGGGGTCAGCACAACATTTAGACTGTATTAAAGGGTCACAGAGCTAGGAGGGTTGAGGGAAGTGGAAACTTCTGGTTTCTTTGGAAAGTCAGTTGTGTCAGATGGTGTTTTGTTGGGGCCCACACATGAAGGAGTGTTTTCCTGAAGCAGGCACAGGTGAAAGGAAGTTTTGCTAAAGGAAGCATGTGAAAGGACACATGATGAAGGATTCTTCGCTAATGACATACATGTATTGGTTCACCTTATGTTACTGAGTTTCATTTGTCATGACTCCATAGAGAGGAATGTACCAAAATACTTTTGGTGGTGTACTGGCCATTTCTTGCCTCTTCTGAAGATGTGGGCCAATTGGCAGAGTGGTGTCAGCTGACAAAGACTCACATGGAGTTTTGCTAAGACATACTCACATGGGGAGGCGAGACCTGTGGAGGACACGTGCTTTTTGGAGGGGGTAAATAGGACTCAATGGACAGCTTGCATAGCTAGCATTGCAGTGCTTCTTGGGCTCGCATCTTTGCTTTGTTGAGAGTGACACGGCAAAGAACTTCTCCTGGCGTCTCTGGTGGTCCTGGTCACTCCCACTAACTCGTGCTGATTTGGCTGAGGTCTGGCTGTTTCTGCTAGGTTGTGATTCATGTTTGCTGTCCCAACACTACTGAACTGGAGGGCTGATATATTCACGAAGTATTTGCAGGTGGATCGAGCTGCCTCTGCTGACCTGTGAACTGAACTGCTGATTTCCTGACAAAGCAGATGGGATTTACTGCAAAGAACCATTTCTAACCAGGTCCGCTTCCCCCGTATCCTAATACCCTTTCTTTCCACTGCCTCTGGTGGGTGGTGGGCCAGAAGGGAGGGTAAAGCGTTTAAGAACCGTCATTAAAATTAAGGTTGAGAAAAATGTAAGCTTGCAGTTGAGAACTACTGGGTTAGACCCTGCATCCTTCACTTAACTAGATTCAGGTGACAGCCAGCGCTCTCTCCTCATTTTCTCTTTTGACTTGTACTTGTGGAATGACAATGAGCGTTAGCTGAAGATCGAGCATATGCTAGGTTAGTTCTTTTCAAAGTCTGGTCCCTGGGCAGATTCTCTTAGAACCTCCAGAGCTAAGGAACAGGCCTAGAGGGAGTTAATCAGTGACATCCAATCAAACCTCTGTGCTAAGGATTTTACCTAAGAAATCTCATTAACTCGGACGGATGAGATGGCTCAGCTGGTAAAGGTGCCTGCTTCTATTCCAGACAACCTGAGTTCAATTCCCAGGGCTTACGTGGTAGAAGGAGAGAACAGACTCTTTCAAGTTGTCCTCTGACCTCTAGATGTTCACTATGGAATGGATGTGAACACGTGCATACACATACACACAAATAAACAAACATATAAAATAATAAATGTTAAAAAAAAAAATGAGAGAAAGAGGTCACACGAACTCCGTGCAGGCCTAAGGATTTTGGAATTAGTATCCCTGAATTACAGATGAAAACATACAGTGTGGAGAGATTAGTGAATAGCTTGGAAGGAAGCCCGGGGTCTGTGCAGTCCGTCCTCACCCCTCATGGCTACAAAAATGGTCAGCTAGGGTCACTATAAGGACCAGACTTTTTCCTGAGTCACTGGATATGAAAAACATCCTTTTGTTTGTTTTTGTTTTTGTTTTAAATATTTTATTTGGGGGCTGGAGAGACGGCTCAGTGGTTGAGAGTACTTGGTGCTCTTCCAGGGGAACCAGGTTTGATTCCCAGGACCCACATGTTGTCTTACAGCCATTCATAGTTTCAGTTTTAGGGAATCAAGGCTTTCTTCTGGCTTCTCAGGCACCACGTACATACGTTCACATGGTACACAGACATATACGTAGGCAGAACACTTGTGCACATAAGATAAATATAAATAAAACATTATTCTTTTACAATTTTATACACATATGTAACTCACTATGCAGACCATGATGGTCTGGAACTCAGAGATCCTCCTGTCTGTGCCTCCCTGTGCTGAGATTAAAGGTGCACACCAGGCTGGCCTTTCTGTCATCTTACCTCTCCCCTGCCTGCTGTACTTGGTTTATGGGTATTCCTTAAATATATTTGTTTTTTACTTTATGTATATAAGTGTTTGCCTGAATGTATGTCTATGTACCATGTGCAATCAGGTGCATTCAGAGGCCAGAAGGCGGCACTGGATCCCCAGAGGCTGGAGTTACAGATGGTTGTGAGCCACTGTATGGATGCTGAGAAACCAGCCAGTGCACTTAACCACTGAGCCATCTCTCCAGTCCCTGGATTTGTGGGGTTGTTGTTTGTTTGTTTTGGGGTTTTGGGGGAGCAGGGTCTCATTATGTGGCTGGGCAGGCCTGGAACTAAGTAGGATCCTCCTGCCTCAGCCTCTGGAAAGTTGAGATTACATAACACCAAGTTATTTAGATATGACAAATATTTAGCTCGGTGATTGTCTGTTACACTGGAAAATAAGAAGGTGTCTTTGCTCTTTGCCATAGTCTCAGGACCTCTGTCACCTGTGGAACACGAGTTCCAGCAGCTGTCCACCTGTGGTAATTACTGAGTGATGACATCACCAAGGATTTTGCATTCCTAAGACTGCAGGTATTTTTCAAGACTGGGCTTTGCAGTAAACTTGCCTCAGGGCCTTACTGTAACACCCTTCACAGATGAGCACCCTGAGGCCTAGGCAAGTCAGAGGCCATGACTCACAAACAGGGCTCTGGCTCGCAGCCCTATACCTGTGCAAGGCGAGCGTGCGGGAGTGGGGTTCTCAAAGCCAAACCATGTGGCCTTGTACTGGGGCACCCAGGCCACACACCCTCTGGGCCCTTGCTGGGCTAGGTGTGTCCGCCAGAGGCCACCAGGGGGCGCTGAGATACTGGCTACTCCCCCGTGCTGTCCACGCCTGTTCCACCGACCCAGCCTCACCTCGAGGACCGGTAGCTCGAGGCGTACGGGGCAGAGGCTGGGCGAGCGCTGGCTGGCCGCTGTCCCATTCCCCGCGGCCGCGCCTCCTTGGCCTGGGCCGGCGCAGACCTCAGCCGCAGCACAAGCCCCGGTCCAGGCAGCCTTCTCGGGGTACTGCACCTTGGAGTCCGGGGTGCTGCGCCCCAGGCAGACCTCCTTCCTCTTTCCCAGTTAGACTCCTGTGTGAGCTCGCTTGCATCCCTGCGGGCTTTAAACGTTGCATAATTCCACAGAAGAAAAAAATTTGCCACAAGGCCCGTTCCTATTGGTACGTCCACGTTCAAATAGGATACATTAGAAGCAATGGGCTGAGGATTACTTCTAGGGCACTTGCGGAACATGTATGACGCCCTGGGTTTCTTTCCCTCTATCCCCAAACAAACAAGCAAATAAAAGTAAAGCTTTGAGCCTCCTGTCTTATCTCCCAAAGTCCTTTTCCATCCTGGCGCTCGGTCCTCAGAGTGCACCAGAGTGGCAGCCCACGCACCTCTCCTGCAATCCTGCTTTCATCTTGCCTTGACCAGTGAGTGCAACGCTCTGCGCAACTTCCCTGCTTCCCAGATGAAGGCAGTTCTGAAAAGAGCACTTGACATCCCTCCCCATGCAGAGGGAGGAGGACACAGACAGGTTAGGGATCGAGGGTTAAAACACCAGGCTCTGTTTCCACTTAGCACAGGAGAGACTGCGCCCCTGCAAAAGCAGTTTGCACGGAACAGAACTCAGTTTACCACAGTGTAAGACTCTCACCTCTGCTGTACCGGGGTTCCACAGGGAAAGTGCAGATGCACGAGCGTGGGTGTGCATATGTGTGTGTTATGAGACTGCAGATGTACACATGGGTGTGTGGGTGTGCATGTGTATGTGTGCTATGTGACTGCAAATGCACATGGTGTGTGTGTGCTATGTGATTGCGGGTGCACGTGGGTGTGTGGGCGTACATGTGTGTGTGCATGTGTGTACCTGTGGGGGGTGTACATGTGTGTGTGCTATGTGATTGCAGATGCACGTGGGAGTGAATTCATGCAGAGGCCGGAGATCAACTTTGGTTGTTATCCTCAGATACTGTCCAGATTTTTTTTTTTTTTTTTAAAGACAGAATCTCTGGCTGCCTGGCTGGATCCCAGGAGACTGTGCTGCCTGGCCAGAGAGCTCTGGGGCCCACCTCCTCCACTTCCTCTGCACTAGGCTTGCAAGCTCCTTATGCACTGGTGCCTTTTCCACTTGAGGTCCAGTCTTCCCTCAGCAACCCCATCTTGCACTACCCTGAGTCTAGCTTGCAGTGTACAATCGTGCTGTGTATGACAACCAGTCAGCTGACACACTGGCTCTCACGCTGTATCAAGTTGAACCTCAATGGGGTCTTGAAGGGAACTACCATCTGTCACACTGCATTCTGTCAGAGGGCCATGTTCATTATAAAGCTAACCACATATGCAATCGAGTGTTGGAGGTGTGAGGCCGCCTTAGGCCTTAGTGTAGAAAGTGCCTCTGGTTTCTCTAGTGAGGCTTCCTGGTGGTCGGCTGAGGGGCTCAAGCCTTCTCAAGCCGGTGCCTTTTAACAAAGTGGGGGATGGAGGGTGTGGTTTCAGGCCGTGGCTCACCCTTTACTGGTTCAGGTCTTTACTTGAGTCATCCCAGAATTCCCCTGACAGCCACTGGGAACATTCCAGAGTGTGACATCTCTCAGGAAACAAGCTCAGTTACTGGAAATGTCACCCCACCATGTCTTTCTTAGAAACCCTACATGCTAGCAGCTGGGATGAATGGCAGAGGTCAGGGGTAGTCCACTGGGGTCTGGAGAAGCACGGCTCCTGTCTGCCTTTCAGAAAGGTCCCTAGATGACTACTCCCTGGGGAGCCACAGTCAAATGAGACATGTGTGCTGCCAGGGGCAGTAGGACTCCTGGCTTTTTGATGACTGAGCCCACAGGTCTCTGAGTCCCTAGCCTTTCTTCTTCCCTCCAGGGACCTGAAGAGGGCCACTGAAGCCAGTGAGAGCTCTGACTCATTTATTGTGAACTCACATAGATGTTTGGCAAGAGCCCGTGGGTGTCTTGGGAGAACTCTTGGTTTGCCTTTATTTCTTTCTGTAGTGCTCTTCTCTTGAAATAGCAAGTCTGGTTTTACCAAAAATAGATGGAAAGACCAGAGCATTATTACATCAGAAGAATTTAAGAACTGTCTTTTTTCCTGCTTTTGTGTGTGTGCGTGTGTGTGTGTGTGTGCGCGCGCGCGCGCGCGCGTGCGAGAGCAGGGATCCTGCTTCTGTCTTCTATTGAGTGATAGCATTTCTGGCATACCTGGCTTTAAAAAAAAAAAAAAAAAAAAACAACCTGGGTTCTAGGCTTTCACACTCAAGTGCTCCTGCTTGCTCAGCAAGAATTTTACCAACCAAGGCGTCTGAGATCTGCAGCCCTAGCCTCCTGTTTTAAACTTTTGTAGGGGCTGGGATCTGAGGAGAGACACGCACAGACAGAGAGAGCTGAGTCAGTAGAAACAGTGTGAGGGACAGGAATTCACAGCTTGGCAGGTAGAGGTTGAAACCCAAGTTCAAAACTACCTTTAGGCAGTGTGTGGCAGGGCCTTTAATCACGGCATTTAGCAGAGGCAGGTGGATGTCTTGTGAGTTTGAGGCCAGCTTGGCTACATAGAATGTTTCAGGTAAGCCAGAGCTACATAGTAACTCTCAAAAACAAACAAAATGACAACAGCCTCCCTTTGAGCTTTATGCTTTCCTATTTCACAGCAAAGCCCCACATCTATGAGATCTCTGTTTTAATTCCACCACTCTCATGCTGAGGTCATGTAAACTCTTAAGTGAGCACCTTGCATCACAGGATGACAGGAGTCTGTTTTGCTTACTGTCCCTTCTGGTCAGCGAGTGATGAACTGATATTCATTCTCGGGGAGTTCATGTCCACCAACAATAAGCTATCTGCCAAAAAGGCAGGAGAAACCACCTCACTTCCTTAATTTGCATTGAAATAACATCAGGCATTGCAGTGTAGTTTCCATGGAGCCGAACAGTGGTTTGCAAACAGAGCTCAGAGCCAAGGTTGGAAAAGATAGGCCAAGAGACAAGCCGGGCAGGGAAGGCACACATTTATATTTTTGGTTCTGAAAGCTTTCTGAAAAGTGAGCATGAACTTGAAGGACACATTTATTTATTTACTCTCTGCCTATTCCAGAAATGGCTTAAGGTTGTGTGCAGCATGCATAATGCAACTAGATTCTTTTTTAAAGAAGAAAACCACCACCACCACCAAACTAACCTGGTTGGTAGATCTGAAAGACCATCAGTTTGGAGGCAACCTGAGCTACACACACACACACACACACACACAGAGAGAGAGAGAGAGAGAGAGAGAGAGAGAGAGAGAGAAAGTAAAGTGAGAAATGGAAAGAATGTGTTATGATTAACCTTCATTGTCAACTGGATTTGAAATCACCTTTGAGACTCACCTCTGGTTGTGTCTCATTGTTTCCAAAGAGGTTTTACTGAAGAGGGAAGACCCTCCCTTCTTAGGTTGCTTCAGTCCAGGTTTTGTCATGATGAGAAAAGCAACTCATACAGAATGTAAAACACTGATTGGGAAATTCTCACATCCTCGGGATAAGATTCAGGAGGAAAGCCAGGCTGAAAGCAGGATTGCAGCTGGCAGGCAAAGTTCACAGAAGGGTCATGCGGACCAGTTGCTTCTTTCAGAGAGCAAGGACACCTTGGGCAAGGCTCTGAGCTCTTTGTGGATGCTAGTAGTCTTCTGGACCCAGCACTTTCTCCTCCATCTTGCCACCACCCTTGTCCTTACAGACTGCATGTGGCCATATGTCCCTCCCACATGAGCAGACACAGCCCCCTCCCCCATCCTTTAAGAGTAATTCTGTCAGCTTATCTAGATTGAGACTTGCCTAGGAGATCAGTGAGGCACAGCTGAGTGTTTCTGGTGAGTTTTCAGAGGTCATGAAGGTTAAGAGGCCTTTACCATCGGGACAGGGATACAGAACAGCAGGCAGAGATGGTGGTAGTAATGACTTGAGAGCTCACAGCTCAAACTGCACATGGGGAGCAGAGAGAGTGAACAGGGATGTCAAAGCCCACCTCCAGGGACACACTTCCCACCGCAAAGCCATAGTTTCTAAGACTCCCCCCAAAGCATCACCAACTAGGGATAAAGAATGCAAACACTCACTCAAACCACACACAATGTGAACAACTTTTCTTTGCACAAGCCCTCACTGCCTAAGCGACTTGGGCCTGGCCAACATGGATGGAACTGAGTGAAAACACATCTTTCTTCCGTTTAGTTTTCCTCTCATGTGTTTTGCTCACAGCAATTACAAGAGTAACTAATGAATCCACCCCCACCTAAAAATATCAAAGGGAGCTGGAAAAATGGGGCAGAGGTTAAGTAAGAGCACTTGCTCTTGTAGAGGACCTGAGTTCAATTCCTAGCACCTGCATGGCTATTCACAATGATCCACAACCCGAGTTCCAGGATCCACGTGGTAAACAAACACATATACGAGCAAACCACTCATAAGCATAAAATAAAATTAATAAACCTTAAAAAACAAAACAAAGAATGTGTTGCAATTAATGGTAGGATACTTACTTGGTATGGTTAGGGCCCCAAACACTGCAAAAGAATGGATATATATTATATATATATATATATACACATGATATTAACAAATACAAAATACAAAATTTCACATTCAAGGACCTGTGCTCTTTAGAATGGCTAATGTTCAATCACCTGAACTCTGTGCCAGTCATTGACAAGGTCCATGTTCTGATGCCAGGAAGGAGGAAAGTCAAGGGGGGCTGTGAGGCTGAAGGGATTTCTAAAATAAATATTTTATTTGTCACCAGGGATGCCACGAGGCAGGCAGATGCTGGCAAACACTCGGGTACAAGCTAGCATATACAGGCCACATAGGCAGGCACAACACATGTATAAACCAGGACACAGGCCCCATAGAGGCACACAGCCCTATAGGCTATCTCGGGTAGAGGCTCCTGACCTCAAGGATATTTGTATAAAATCACATAAAAGGCATTTTGCCAAAAAAAAAAAAAAAGATAGTTATATTACAGAACTACATCACTGTTTACTAGTGTCAGTCATTGGGTGCTGACTAATAGCCTCCTCCAGTGTCCAGGGTCAGCTATGTCAATGTCCAGTGTCTCCTATGTTTTAGATGATTTCTTCTGGATATCGCTGTCAGTGCTGTGCTGTCTAAACATGCCAACCCTTACCACTTCCTGTTTCTAACAGCTCAGTTCTTTGTGTGTGTGTAATGTGTGCATGCATGTATGTATGTGTGTAATGTATGTATGCAATGTGTGCATGCATATGTGTGCATGGATGCATGTATATGTAATATGTATATGCATGGGTGTGTAATGTGTATGTGCAAATGTGTGTGTATGCATGTTTGAGACTGGGTCTTCTGTTTCTTAAAAAGGCTTCACATTCTCTATGTAGTGGAGGATGACCTTGAACATCTGATCCTCCTGTTTCTAATCCCAAGTGCTAGGATTGTAGTCACATGCACTATACCTAGTTTATGCAGTACTGGGCATTGAACCCACGATTGTGATGCTAGGCAAGTTTTCTACCCAGTGGGACAGCCCCTTTCCAGCTTTTTACACATAAACTCCTTCTGCTGTTGTGGTTGTTTGAATAAGAGGTCATATATCTGTATGCTTAGTCACCAGGGAGGGGCACTATTTGGGAAGGATTAGGAGGTGTGGCCTTGTTGGAGGTATGTCACTGAGGGTGGGCTTTGAGGTTTCAAAAACCCATGTCAGGCCCAGAGTCTCTCACTTTTTCTCTCTCTTGGCTATGGACCAGGATGTAGCTCTTGGCTATGACTCCAACACCATGCATGCCACCATGTTCCCTACCATGATAAAAATAGACTAATCCTCAGAAACTCTGAGCAAGCCCCCAGTCAAATGCTTCCTTTTCATGATGTCTCTTCACACAATATAACAGTGACCAAGGCAGCCATCACAACCATGTAAGGCTAATACTATTAGTACCTAATTTTTTTTTCAGTTCTTTTTTGAAATAGGAACTCTTTGTGTAGCCCTGGCTATCCTGGAACTCAGAGAGATCCACCCACCTGCCTCTGCCTCTCCAGGGCTGGCATTAAACCCCATACCACCACACCCAGCTTAGTACTTGAATTTAACAGATGAAGACATGGAAACACAGAGAGATGTTAAGCAACTTGGCCAAGGTGTGCGGAGCTGAGATTTGAATGCAGCTGGATTGTCTGTCCTTCTGCCCTTCGATGCTGCCTCTCAGTTGCTGTTACATGACAGCTTCTGGCTAAGGCTGGGAACTTTTACTATTCCAGAGCCAAAGTCCTGTTGTTGCACAGGACTACACAACAGGCTAGAATGTCCTTCTAGCCAAACTGTCACCATCTTCAGGAGTTCTGCTGGGCCCTCTCAAAAAAGATCATCATGGCTTGTCCCATTGACTACTTACCTTCCCTTACAGAAGGAGCAGTCATGGGACCCTCACCTGAGTGTCCAGCCACTCCCACCACCTAGTTGAATGTAATTCTGCCCTAATTGTGCTTGGTCTTCGGGAAGGGAAAAAGGGTGGGAGGGGAGCCCCATTTGTGAAGCTGTGTGGGGAAGCCATCTTCTCTGCTGGGTGCTTCAGCATGCCTGCTTTAAGGTCCACACCCCCTTGCCACTGCTCTGGAAGGAAACCTTGTAGGCAGTCTTAGCTACTTTGTAAGTTCTTTTTCTTCCCACCCATTTTATGGCCTCATTTCACTTGCTAACACCAGAGAGAGAGAAAGGAGAAGAGAGTGAACTCTGAATCTAAGTTCCTGTCTTTTTGTTTCTTCTTTCTTGTAGCTTGTCTTTGCTACTTTGTGTGTTTTTCCCCACCCTTTACCCCCTCCCATTTTACTCCCTCTCACTAGATAGGAGAGAAAGGATAGAAGAGAGAGAGAGAGAGAGAGAGAGAGAGAGAGAGAGAGAGATCTCAGAATCTATTTTTTTCCTTCTTGTTTCTTCTTTGAGCATGATTACTAACAAATTGAGGCCAATAATCACCAACCCTGCCTCTCGGGGCCCTAGTATTTATAGACCCTCTGAAAATTTCCCAGAATTCCAAACATCACACAATCACAGAAACTATCTACAGCTGGCAAAACTATGCTACGAGGCAAATCATTGTCAGCTGCTGCAAAGCAGCCCCATAATCCACATGCCTGGAATTAAAACAAAAACACAGTCTTCTAATATCCCTGTTTTGTTTTTGTTTTTGTTTTCTTAAAGAAACCAACATTCCAGAATTCTCACTACAAAACCTAATAGACTCATTGGATCCCCAGTGAACTTTGGTCAAATAGCATCTCAAGTTCATGTTGGGGTCTTAGCAGGGGAAAGGATTTTAGCAACACTCACTCAGCCACATCCTGGCCGCTCTTCTTTGGGAGCTTCCAATGGCACCTTGTGTTCAGTTCAGCAACTCACTGATATGGACAATTCCAAGGAACATCAACAGTGGGCAGCATAGCCAGGAAGCTGAATATGCCAGCTCCATGTGGTTGGTGTAGAGCTTAGCTATTCACAGCAATAATCATCTGGAGACAGGCCTGTTGCAGGCATTCTGTGGGTATTACCCTATCTAGCCCTCACAGTGACTGAGTAAGGCAGCCATTGAGGCCTCACTATTGCAGAGGGCATAGAGACACTGAATGCCCAGTGAATCCTCTTCTTAGGCTTCGTCTGGCCCATTTGCACAAAAGTCTTACCTCAGCCAAAGATGGCTGTTTCCTGGATGGTTTCCTATCTCTCTCTTCCAATGACAAAGGAGCACATGAAGTTCTTTGTAAGCTGGACCCTAGTTACACACTCTGACTTCGAAGCTAGGAGTGTGTTAGTGACCAGCCTCTTCACTGGAAAGGTAGAACTGAGGGACTAATTAAAAAGAAAATCCCTGATTATCCTGGTGAGCATCAGAAGTCGACTTGACTTGGCCTACAGTCATCTGAGGGTGTCTCAAATGAGGGATCACCTGGGTCACTTTAGCCTGTGGCTGTGTCTAGGAAAGTTGTCTGGATTATGGATCAATGTGGGAGGCCCAGACTAAGCAGGTGGACCTGGCTACACAAGAAGCTAGCCATGCATGAGCCTGGGAGCAAGCCAGAGAGCAGCTCCTCCATACATTGTGCTTTATGCTACTGGTTGGAGTTTCTGCCCCGACTTCCTTCAGTGGCAGACTCTGGCTTGAAAGTGTGAACTAAATTAACCCTTTCCTCCCTAAGTTATTTTTAAAATGTTTTATCACAGCCACAGAGAAGAAACCAGCTAGTTCCCCACTCCCAACAGCTCCAGACTCAACATATGCACAAAGCAGGACCCTCCCCGACCCTAAAGGAAAGTCTCCCCAGAGAGCTTAAAGGAGGCCAAGCACCTCCCCATGCAAACAGGGCAATGAGGTGCAGGCTGGTTCCAGGGCCCTTTGTGTTCTCTCATACCCAAACTGAACCCAAATACTGGCAGGAGACCCCCTTACTCCAACCTCATGCCTGCCCTGATGACCCAGGAGGAAACCACAAGGCTATTTACTTAGCAGCCTTCAAAGCTGGCTTTTCCCTTCCCTGCCAGGCTGCCTGTGCCTGTTTCCATGCCCAGCAGCAGTGAGTGACCAGAAGCAGGCCATTACCAGGTATCCTCACAGGGTGGGGAGACCAGCTGCCCAGCCATGCTCAAGAAAGCATGCCCACCCTGGAGCATGTTCCTGTGTGGCCTTGGAAGGTGTCTCTGGGCTTGGTTTCATGACTGGGAGAGATGTCATTAGTCTAGACCATGCAGAAACATGACAGTTTAGTGATGAGGCCCAAGTTTTACCTTTGGGAACTCTAGGAGAGAGCTAGTGTCTAAGCAAATGGACTCTCATTTGCTCCCTTTCCTCCTCATGCAGATGGGAACACACTGAACATGAAATAGAAATGCCTTGGGAAGAAATGACATGCAAGTGATTCACTTACTCGAAATTCAAATTGCCAGGGAGGGAGGCCTGGGGAGACGGCTTGACTGTAAGAGCATTTGCTGCTCAATTACAAGCACCCAAGTTCAGATGTCAGTGCCCATCCGGTGAGACACCAGCTACCTTCAATCCTGGGGCCTACAGGAGAGAGCAGACAGCTGCAAGCTGTCCTCTGATTCCTGAATTCCACCGCACAAGTGGATGCCCTTGCCAATCATCAATCGATTGATCGATCAATCACCAATCACCCAATCAATCATCAATCAATCAACCAGCAGTCGATAAATCAATAAATCATCAAACAATCCATCATTCAGTCAATAATCAATCATCAGTCAATAATCAATCATCAGTCAATCAATCAGTCATCAAACAATCATTACTTTTTGAAACAAGGTATCAGACTAGACAGCTGGCTCAGCAGTTAAGAGCAGTTTCTGCTCTTACAGAGGTCCTGACTTTAGTTCCCAGCACCATATTAGGTGGCTCACAACTACCTCTAACTCCAGTTCCAAGGGATTGGGCAGTCTCTTTTGGCCTCGGTAGACACCAGCACATATGTGTTACACATACTTGCAGTCACTCACACTTACACATAAAAATCATTTTTAAAAGTGAGGGGTGGCTGCACATGTCTGGGACCTCACTACTATGGGGTATGGGGAGGAGGGTTGCTGGGTCTTGCTGGCCAACAGCTTAGTTCCAGTTTCAGACCTTGCCACAAGAAAGTGATACAGTGATAGAGCACACACGCTCACATGCACACACATACATGTTCATACACATGGATACACACACACACACACAGACACGGAGATACACACACATGCACACATGTTCCCCGTGTGCGCACACACACATATGTACACATACACACATGTTGACACACATATACATACTATGCATGCATGCATGTATGCAAAAAAACCAAAGCTGCTAAAACCTGGCATGGTGCCTTTAATCCCAGCACTGAGGAAGACTCATTCCAGTCTTGCTCATTCTGTTTGAAATGTGACTTGATCTCATTTATATTGTTCCCCACTTGCTGGAATCTCTCTCAGTCAGTACAGCTGAGGGCTGTTCTTGTGGAACTGCCAGGGGACAAGGTCTCACGAGACTCGTGTAGGCTTCATGGATTCTGGAAGAGGGGGGCAGTTCTGAGTGGCAGGCTCCTCTCCTGGCCTCAGGACCCAGAGTCTCCATCACCTACGTTCATCCTTCTTGTCTCCTACCATCTGCTTTCTTCCCTGTTCTCCCGACATGCAGCTGGGAGCAGAGGTTAGAACTGAACCAGATCAGAAGGGCTTTGCTTGGCCAGGCCGTTTGGCTTTCATGACTGTAATCAGTAAGAAGAAGGATGAGGAGTCTGGGGAGAATGCTCAGTGGTTAGAGCACTTGCTGCTCTTGCAGAAGACCCAGGTTTAATTCCCCACACCCCTTTGGCAGTTCACAATCCTCTGTAACTTCAGTTTCAGGGAATCTGATACCTTGTTCTGGCTTCAGTGAACACCAGGCATGCATGCAATGTACTTACATGTAACATACATGTAAAATTTTAAAATCTTTCTTGTTTGTTTGGTTTTTGATACGAGGTCTCACTATGTACCTGGAACTCACAATATAGTGCAGGCTGGGCTTGAACTCACAGAGAAGCCCCTGCTCCTGCCTCCCAAGTTCTGGGATTAATGGCAATGTGCACCACTACAACTGCCATAAAAAAAAGTCTTTAAAAAGGGAGAGGAGCCATTTTACAGCTTGAAAAACCCTTTCAAAGGTGAATTTTAGACAGGCTCTGCAGAGCACCTGTATCCCATTCCTGGGCTGTCCAGCTGTGATTGGGGCTCACTGAAGACTCAGCCTCCAGCTCACTGGATGAGAAAAGATAGATGTCTGTGTTTTAAGAACTGAAACTGTCTAGGTACGGGAGAAAGTGGCAATCTGGTTGGGCTTCTGAGCAAATGATTTTAAAAACGGAAGGAAGGAAGAGAGAGAAGGAGAGAGAAGAATTGGACAAATGATGGTTAAGCTCAGGAGCTTCAGTGAGACTGTGTGGCAGAGATGCTAATAAATGGGGGAAGTGAACTTAGGAGGGACACAGAGGAGCTAGCAACCCTAGGAGCTGTTACCATAGGAAGGACAGGCCTGTGGGCCCAAAGAAGAGGGAGAGAATGCACACACTAGACCAGTGGGGCCCATGTGGGAGGAGCTTCTGGCAGTCCTGGAAGAACTCAGTGTTGTCACACCAAGGGACTGGGACAGAAAAGAGAAACAAGAAATGGCCAGATTCCGTCCTCACTCCACCCTCTAGTCTCACAGTGCTGCCTCCCATGAATCCAGCCTGTAGGAGTGTAACAGAAAAGGGTGGAAAGTGGATCTTGTCAGTGTGGACCTACGGGCAAGTGAGATAAGCCAGGAAGTGTACAGAATGCTCTGAGAAGCACTGTGGGAGACTGGATCTGTGAAAACCCCAAAGTCCCTGGTCCCAGGTCCTTGCAAATAGAGTGTGCACCGGGCAAGCTGGACCAGGGAACCTGGGGTGCCTTCCGGAGGGTCCTATGGCTGTGATGTAATGGAGTCCCCCCCCCACCCCCCAGGTTCACACTGGGCTTCAACCCATGCAGTCAGGGTTGTGTGGGCCAAAGCCAGTCTGAGGTGGGTCCTAGGACTTGTCAGCATCTTGGTTAACCCTGGTGCTTCCAGTGAACCTATAGGATGCCTAGGTCAACCGGGGAGGGACTTTCTCAAACGTTCTTTTCACTATGGTGAGGTACATTCAAAAAGAAAGAACAATGTATTCATCTCCAGAGAGCAGTGCCTTGGCAGAACTGTGAGGCTGCAGCTCACTGCCCTGCCCCCCAACGCACACTCAGTTCCTGATAACCAGAGATGAAACCTGAACAGCAAAAGGGAAGTCTCTAGGCTCCTACGGGGCATCAAGTCCTGTTTCTAGATGGTTTCAGTTCTTAAAGACACAGGCTTCCATGTGTTCTCACCTAATGAGCAGGAGACAGAGCCTACAGTGACCGCCAACCACATACATCTGCATCTCACCCAGAGGTGAGATGGAGTCGCACGGCAAAGGCTACACGAAATCCAGATTGTGAAAAGTCTCATCATTCTTGTTAATGTAAAGACTTGGTCTGGACAAGCACATATTTGCACAGTCGGGGCTCTACTTGTGCCTCCTGTTTACTTTCCTAGTCTACAGGGTTCAGATGACTCAGGGGAACCCAAATAATGGCTTTCATTGAATGTGGGAAGGCTCAAACACACAGCCTTAGGGTCACTAGCAGGGTGACCTCAGAACGATGCCACCCTCTTTATAGTCTCCCCAAAGCACCTGTGGATCCTCAGAGAACTGCCAGAGGTCTTGCTACCTTCAAAGCATTTGTTCACGTATATAAATTCTGGTTTGGTTTCTGCGATTGGGCTAGGACAGAGAAAAAAATGACGATGAAACAAAAAATAACAGGAGAGGAAGATGGGAAGCCCCGAGAGGCGGCTCATGCAGTACTTGCCACACAAATGTGACGGCCAGAATTCAGATCCCAGAAACTCATGTAAAATGCCAAGAGGCTCACCCATAATTCCAGCCCAAGTTGGAGCGGGATCTACAGAACAAGTGGGCCTTCTTCCACAGCAGTGGACTCTGGTTCTGACAGAGAGACCCTTCCTCAGAGAATGAGGTAGAAGACCAGTGGAGGATATTCCCAGACATCAACCTTGGTCTTCACACAGATGTGCATAAACATGAAAAAGTGCACACATGTGCACACACTAGAACACATGAAGAATGAAAAAATAAAGGCATTGGGCACACTGACAAGAAAGAGAGGAAATGTTTCTTACAAGTATTTCCTTTAGGCCCAAGAGGCTCTCTCGTTGGGGAGACCCTGGAAGAGGAAACTTAGGGACAGTGGGAGCTTGCATATCAGGGGAGGGCCTGGATTCAGGACAGCGGCGCAAGTGAGGCCACCAGAGCCTCTGCCTCTTCAGAACATCACTTGAGCATCAAAACGCTGCCTGGCTTTCTGGGTATCTCTGAGATCAGGGAACAGTGAGATCATTAGATATTTAAAAACAAAACACAAACTTTACAGGACCAGGAGGATAGCTAGTACAGTGCTCACCAGGGAAGCATGGGAGCCCAGGCTAGACAGAACCCATGTTTGCTTGTTTGCCCGGGCTAGACAGAACCCATGTTTGCTTGTTTGTTTTTAAAGGCAGGCTCGGGGACCCATAACCCCAAATGTATGGAACTGGAGACAAGTGGACCCCTTGGAGCTCTCTGGTCTGCCAGCCGAGCTCCAGGCCACGGAGAGACCCTGTCACATAAAACAAGAGGAACGACTTTTAAAGGCATCCACGCTTGACCTCTGAGACAGACACACACACACACACACACACACACACACACACACACACACACACACAAAACAATAATGATAATAATGAGCACTCATTTCAGTCTGGAAGTACTCAGTTTTAGAGTGCTTACCTAGCAGTCACTCAGCCCAGTGTTCTGTCCCCAGGACTGTAATTCCAGCATTTGAGAGGTGGGGGCCTAATGATCAGAAGTTCAAGGTCATTTTCTTTCTTTTCATTTTAAAAAATCAACAGTTTTGTTTTTAATTTAAAAAACATGTATTAATTTTTGCTTGCTGCCTGTGGATTTTTTTCCTGCCTGGATACCTGTGAACCACTTGCATGCAGTGCCATGGAGGTGAAGAGGGAGTCCGATCCCCTGAACTGGCATTGCAGGCTTTGTGAGGCCCCCGTGTGGGTACTGGGAATCTAACCCTAGTCCTCTGGAAGAGCAGCCTTAACTGTGGAGTCTTTTCTCAAGCCCATTGTCGACTACATGGTGAATTCAAGACCAGCTTGGGCTACATGAGACTCTGTCTAACAGCTCACTGACTAATATTTGAAGGGTAAACAAATCTTAGATTTTTAAGTCTTACACGAAATGGCCAAGTTCTACAATTTGTATTGATTAGAGACCATTATACAGTTAGGAAGTCAAGACATTGGATCCCATTCAAAAGAGCCTCTGCAGAGAGAAGCAGTTTGGCAGCTCGGCAAGGCATATTCACAGATCTGCACTGTGGCAATGAGTGTGCAAACTGGGAGAAACTGGTCCGGGGAGGAGAGAAGGAAGGCAGGACATAGTCTGCAAGAATTACTTTCTAGACTTGACTGAGTTCTCACCTAGGTCAGAGACCTGGAGACTACAGCTGCCTGGGGCGTATTCTCTGAGCTCATTTAGTTGTAGTTCTCATTTGTTTTAGATGTTGTTTGGTTTTGAAACTGGGCCTTCTGTACCCCAGGCTGGCCTCAACCTACCTCTAAGGATAACTTTGAACTTCTGATCCTTTTATCTTTACCTCTTAGTGCTAGGATTACACTGCTATCTCTCCTGGTTTATGTGACGTTGGGGATTGAACCCATAGCTACATGCATGTTACACAAGCAATCTGCCAAATGAGCTACATCCTCATTCTTTTTAAAGATAGGATCTCTCTTTGTAGCCTCAGACTCTCAGAGATCTACCTGCCTCTGCCTCCCAATTGCTGAGATTAAAGGCGTGTGCCACCTACCATACTAGGCTCACTTGACACTTTCTGTAGCCCAAGCTGGACTCAAGTCAATCTTCCTGACTTGACCTCCCACATGCTGGGATTACAAGTGTGTACCTCCACACCAGCCTCTGCTTCTGTTCCTTGCTCTGAGGGTACCAGCCACCCCTGCAATCCTCAAACTGTTTTCTCTCAATTTCAAAAAGTACCCCCAAGTGAACTGGGCTTGCTGTGAGTTTGTGACATCTATGACACTCTGGAAGGTACTTTTGGGCTCTGCTGCTAGTCCAGAGGAAGGATTTTGAATAAGCTCCATGAGATCTGGGGTGTTCTGCTTTCTAGGAGACCTCACTACCTAAGACCTGGTCACCCCTGAAGCTGGAGGGTTAGGCTTAGAGCCAAGCAGAGCAGCAACACACTGCTCCAGAAGTCTTGATTAACAGACAAGTAGCAGGCTGTTAGGGGAATCGGGGACATCCAAAGGCACATCTATGACATTCCACGATGCCAACATTGGGCTTTCTCTCATGCCTTCCCTCAGGGCTGTGGTCAGAATTCTGAGCCATTAGCCTTGGGTCTGATCTGTGATGATGTTTCTGGTCTTCTTAAGAATGCTGGACTAGAAAATGTCATGTTGGAACGCCGAAGAGTACATGTGAGTGGTCTTAAGAGATAAGTGTATCCTGAGCACAGCCAGGACTCGGGATGGGAGCCCATTAAGGAAGCCCCATCAACCTCACTATCACTGGCTACAGAGAGACTTTTGGTAAGGGTCAGAAATGATGATAGTGACGATGATGGGAAGCTGGTAGCCACACTCCACTCCATTGTCCCATTGGATAGGGGAAACAATTCTATTTTCTAGTAACTGTGACCAAGTACCTGGCAAGAAGCAACTTAAGGGAGAAGGGTTCATTTTGGCTCAGTTTAAGAAGAGACAAGGGGCCTACTAGAAGGCTTAATGGGTAAAGGTGCTTGCTGCCAAACCTGATGACTTGAGTTCAATCCTTGGGATCCACATGGTAGAAGGAGAGACCTCCATCTCCACAGGTTGTCTTCTGACCTCCACATATGCACGGGACATGTATGTGCCCCTCCTTCCATAAATAAATAAATAGATAAATAGATAAATAAATAAATAAATGTTCTAAAATTTAAAAACAAGAGCTGGAGAGATGGCTCAGTGGTTAAGATGGCTACTCTTCCAGAGGGCCTGAGTTCAATTCCCAGCAACCACACGGTGGCTCACAACCATCTGTAATGGGATCCAATGCCCTCTTCTGGTGTGTCTGAAGACAGTGACAGCGTACTCGTTAACATAAAATAAATAAATCTTTTTTTAAAAATGTAAAAACAATAAAAGAAAGGCCGTGGCCCATCATGTCTGCTAAGGAATGCAGCAGAAGGAGGGGCATCTGGCCACATTTCATCTGCGTGAAGAAGCAGGGAGGAATGTTGGTCCTCAGCTTGCTTTCTCCTTTTTCTTTAGCCTGGGACCTCAGCCCACGGATCATGCTACCACATTTAAGGTGCTTCCTCCCAGCTCAGTGAATCCCATCTAGAAAGTCCCTCACTCACGGATAGGTTTGTCTCCCAAGTGATTCTAGACCCTGTCAAACTGGCTATATTAAAGTGTCACAGTGCTGGTTTCTGTAGGGACAGTCCAGAGAAGCTGCTGCCTCTAAGCATCCATAGAGTTGAGATTCTGGTCTTGACTGCTCACACTTCAAGTTGGACTGCACTTCTGAGGGTTCTGCTTCAGTGGCATGGCTGCCGCCCCACTCCGGGCAGGCTCCCCATGTTCAGGACCCTTGAATCACCACTATCTCTCTGCCCTTTCCCCTCCTTCCTGTCCCCCTCTCTTAAAAGCCTTCTTGTTAGGCATGGACAACCCCAGCAGGACCTCCTGCATGAAGAGGGAAGGCAAGCACACTGATAAGCATTAGTGCTTGCTCCTTCCTCTTAGCCATAGCTGGGGCCAAGCCTACAGCCTCCTGTCAGTAAGTACACCCAGGGCTTCAGAGAAAGGCCCCATCGTTGGGAAAGAGAAGGGGCTTTCAAGTCTTTCACTTTCCTGTCTGTCACTGTTCTTAAAGTTCCGGGGTAAACCTACAACCTAATGCAACCCCGAAACACCCGAGCTGTTCAAGGCAGGTCTTGTGCAAAATGCTGCAGGATTTCGGACAGGAAGCTGTGTGGTTGTGTGGGCAGGAGGACCAGCTTCCTCCCTCTCTGACACTTTCTATGCTTTGGGGACCTTGCTCAGCAGCCTCCCCTCCCCCCAAACCCAGCAGACCCCCCTGAGGCATCACACACAGCTTCTGCCACAGTGACAGTGAAGACAGCAGGGTGAATCCCATCCTGGGCCACTAGTCCTGTCCCTCATCTCTCCTAGCCACGTGACCACTTCTGACACCTCGCAGGACTTTCACTTCTTCAGAGTACTTGTAGTGTGTCTGGTTTTCGGAATGCTTGTCCCACCCTGCTTTCCCGGAGGAAGCTTGACACCCCTGCACCTTGGCTATCCTTGTCTGGGTTCCCTGCCTCTGAAAGCACAGTTTCTAGGAAACAAGCAGGGGCAATCTGTGTATCCTGCAGCTAGGGAGAGACTCTCAAGAGTTCAGAAGCTAAATTGAACAGAGCTGTTGATAGTAGATAGAGGAATTTGCATACTGGACCTAAGTGGGTGGATCTAGGGTGTGTAGGAAACAACCAACAGAATCTGTAGATTCTGGGGCTCCGAATCTACTCCTCACAGACGGGCTATCCTTAACTGCAGTTCCTGCCAACATTTTGCTACAAGAACATGGCAGATTCAGACTCCGGTAGTAGGAGCCTGCCATGACCAGCTGCACCTTGGTCCAACACTATGAACTCTTGATCTTGTGTCTTCCTCTCCTGGTACCTGAGACCCTTCATCTACAAACTGAAGGGCAGAAGGCATGACTTTACTCTCTCACGGACTTAAAATGCAGTAT
Source organism: Rhynchomys soricoides (assembly GCA_019843965.1). NCBI lineage: Eukaryota > Metazoa > Chordata > Mammalia > Rodentia > Muridae > Rhynchomys > Rhynchomys soricoides. Next base: position 3,191,369 of record JADRCH010000057.1, read on the forward strand.
CCTATGGTTCTCCCAGCAAACATACCCCTTGTCTTCTAAGCCTCAGAAAGGAACTGTGCAATTTTAGCCCTTGCAAGTTAAGAGACCAGGAGGAGGGGTGCCTTCCAAGACAGGGGCCTTGCGGAAGTAGCCAGTGTCAAGCCCTCTGCCCCGGGAGGGCTACAATCTATTCTCTTTCCTCCTGTAGCTTTTTCTCCGTCTCTCCTACTTTGTTAGCATGTGCATGGTATGTGTGTGCACACTCATGTGTACCAGCACGTGTGCATCATGCACTCGGAGGGCAGAGGTCAACACTGGAAGTCTTCCTCCACTGCTCACCCCCTTTCTGTTTTTTCTTCTTTCAACCTCTTCCATGTTCCCCAGACAGGGGTTTCCACTAAACCTAGGCAGGACTCACCATTGAGCCAGACTGTTGGCCTGCTAGCTCCTGAGCTCCCGGGGTCCACCTGCCTCTCCTCAGCAGTGCTGAGGCTGCGGGTGTGACCCAGGGGTACCTGGCCTTTTCCCTTTACACGCATAGTGGGCATCGGACTGAGGTCCTGCATGGCAAGCACTTCTCAGGCTGCTTGATCTCACCAGCACAACCTCTTTCTCTTCCCTTTTTTCTTCTTTCGTTTTTTCTTTTCTACCATCCATACTTAGAACAAAGTCCTTTCCTTTCTGTCCCCAGTTCTTGTTCCCTTTATAAGAAGGTTTGTCTAGCCAAGCAGTGGTGGTGCACGCTTTAACCCCAGCACCCGAGAGGCAGAGGCAGGCAGATCTCTGTGAGTTTGAGGCTAGCCTGGTGTACAGAGTGAGTTCCAGAACAGCCAGGGCTACACAGAGACACCCTGTCTCAAACACACAAAGTAACTAACAAAAAAACAAAAACAACAAACAAAATGATGACTCCAATTTCCACAGCACTGAGAGTCCAGGGAAAATGTGAAGGGGGTACAGACTGCTCTCCTGGGTCTTCTCACAGCTTTCCTTGGCATTCTGCCGTGTCTGCAAAAAGAGTGGGCATTTGGGAAAGAGAACTGCTCTTCTCTTCCCCCAATATGCTTGCTTACTTAAACGTAGGGGCAGTTTGTTCTCTTATTCTGTGGTGATGAATAAGCAAATGGAGCAGTTGGGAGAGACAACCAGAAACAAAATTCTCAGGGCTGGAGAATCGGCCCAGCAATTAAAAGCATTCCCTGCTCTTGCAAAGGACCCAAGTTTGGTTCCCAGCACCCATGTGGTGGCTGACAACTGCCTGTAACTCCAGGGGATCCGACATCTTCCTCTGATGTCTGAGGACTCCTGGTATTAAAGTATTACAGGGCTAGTTTCTGGATTTGCATAGACATGCACTCAGCCATTTACATCATATATTGGTTTTTCGAGACAGGGTTTCTCTGTGTAGCCCTGGCTGTCCTGGAACTCACTCTGTAGACCAGGCTGGCCTCGAACTCAGAAATCCACCTGCCTCTGCCTCCCAAGTGCTGGGATTAAAGGCGTGCGCCACCACTGCCCGGGCAAAAAATTTTTTTAAAAGAAGAAAAACATTCCACCATTGTGGTGTAATCCCAGCACTTAGAAGGCAAAGGCAGGAGGATTTCTGTGAGTTCTAAGCCAGGCAGGGCTACAGAGTAAGATCTTGTCTCAAAGATGATTGATTGATTGATAGATATCAATTCTATGGCTGAAATGTGGTAAGCCATACCAGACAGACGACTGGGTAACATGAACAGGTGTGAGCCACAGTCAGCTCGTTCATTGGGACCAAACTGGGTCAAAGACTTCTTGGGAGCCTTGGCATCAGCAAAGGAAATCCCAGAGTCTTAAGTAAGCTCTGCCATCTGCTATGGATGAACACGAGAGGTAAAAGGAAGATCTACCCAGAGAAGGAACTTAGAAACCCTTCATTCCAAGACGGACAAAGGAAACATTGTAACGCTCTTTATTTTCCAAATTCTAGACGGAAAAGATCCGGTCTAAGGACAGGACCCGCTAGCTGCCAAAGTGAGGGAGGAGCGAGCGGCTCAAAGGGCCTTCCCGCTGGGGCCTCTGGATCCACTGTGCAGGGGCCGGAAGTCAGGTGCCCCAGAGCACAATGCTGAGCCCAGGCTGGCCCCAGAGGTCCCTGGAGGGGCACAGCCACATGTACCCCTGGACACAGGTGTGTAGGGAAACTCCTGAGTGTGCAAACCAAGGTTCTGAGCCGGACAAAGGAGGAGCGAGCTGGGGTGTCACCGTGGCAGACAACTGGCCACGGAGTCTGGCCGAAGCTGCACAAAGTTCACAGGGCACAGCAGCAGTGGGCACATCTTCTCGTGCTCCTTCAGCGCCTCGCTCAGGTGCCGCAGCTCCTCCTTCAGCTTCGCAATCTCCCTGCGCAGCACAGAGTTCTCCTGCTCCAGGCTCTCGTGCTCCTGTTGGAGAGAGGACAGGTGGATGCAGGTGTGGAGGGGCACGGCCATGGGGCCAGTTCTTGGGTGGTAGAGGTAGAAGGGTCAAGAATTCAAGACTAGCCTGGGCTACACCAGACTCTTCAGATCTGTCTTTCCACAAGAAGGAAACTGTCCTAAAAGCACAGCTTTCCTTTCTGAATCAACAGTACTGAAGTATAATGTACATAAAATGTGTCTATATTAAGTGTCTGTAATTCAGGACACTATGACAGAAGCAAGGATCTGTGCTAATACACAGGACATCTCCATCACTCCAAAGTAGTCCCTCCTGTCCGTCTGCATCAGCCCCCTCCCCACCACTGACTGACCTGCTTTCTGACGGGTCCTGGTGGGCTCACAGCCATCCCAACACCTGGAACAGTGCCCAGAACGACATGCCTTTGACTGTGCTAACAATGCACGGACACCTGCTGTCTGTTTTTTCTACTGCATTAGGCTGTAGAGGCTCAGAACTGAAGATCAAAGAGCTTCGTCCCTCCTCCCCGCCCCCCAGACTGTCAGGGACTTCTCACATGCAGGGCTAGCTCACACATCCATCTTGGGTTGTGCACCCCATCTTCAAGGGACAGTCCCTGCCATTTCTGCAATACTCCATCCTCCGTACTGAAAACCCCTCTTCCCCACATCCGCCCATTGAGCTGGGCTCTACCTAATGGAGCCACACAGGATCAATTCAGTACTTTGCAGTTCTTGAAATGATAGGCAACAGACTCATCCCTCCCCCTTAGAAGTTCTCTGAGCCTGAATGTATCAAGGACCCCTGCGCCAGGACTCCTAGCCCCTCCGGACTCCTGGTCACTATCTGTAACACACTCCAAGCTGCCAGGTTCACTGAGAAATGTTACTCCCAGCATGCAGTGTGTGGCTCTCGGGAGCATGCAGGGGGCTGAACTGGGGAATCCTCTTCATGCCAGACCTAAACCACTGGAGACTTCCCTGAGTTTGCAGGAAGCTGAGCTCCAGTGAGCTGCTTGGAGACAGGGCTTCTCCAACCACTGAATCCTACTCTGTTCCTTTCTGAGATGCCACGGTGTCACCTCATGAATACGAGCTGTCACAGAACTTTGCATCATCCAGCAACTTGGTAAACAGCCTTCCTCTTCATCCAAGCCACTGATAAAGTCTACAGCGTTCAGGCAACAGCAGATCCCCATAGCGCACCATCGGTGGCCTTCTCCAGGCTGAGAATGTCTAAATCCTGCTGAGCTGTTGTTTCCATTCATGCCTATCTTGATTTGTTTGACCAGACTGTGACTCAAGCACACTGGGCCCTTCCTGAGCTGAGGACCCAGCCTCATTTCCCATCCCACCTTCTCTATTACTAATAATTTTTAATAAGCGTAACTAAAGAAGTCTGGCCCTTCTGCCCTCTAAGACATGTGCACATCCTCAGTTCTGCCTGCGTGGTTCTCCTCAACCTGACTGATTTTGTCTTTTCTCTGTGAGCCTACCATGAGCTCACCACCTCCAGGGAGGCTTCCCTGACCCCCCCCCCACGTCTGACATTTCTCATTCTGATGTACACTACTGGATCTCACTTACATTAAGTAACATCTCTCCCCAAAGATCAAAGATGAAGAGCCCCAGGAGCTTCTACTGCCCTCTTCAGAACCAGCTCATACGGTCCAACTCCTGTGTGCTACAGCATCTGTTTTCTCCCCACCTCTAGGACCCTTTCTTGCTTTCAAGGACCTAAGAGGGACTGCAGACCGAGAGCATCTCAGGAAGGCCACTCCAGAATTGTGTCCAGGGCAGCAGCCTCCTCTCGTCCCTTCTGCAGGCTATCTTGCATCACCTGTGCAATGGCTCTGGTCTGTCTCCTGTTGCCCTGGCGGTCCACCTATGGTTCCTGTGACTCCCTCTATACTCTAACCAGCTGAAGTCCTGGCATTCAGAGCTGGTGCCCTGCACCTGTGCACGAGACACATGACAGAAGACAACAGTCCCAGCAAGCTACGGCACTGGATTTCAGTGCTCACTGGACTCCATGCTCCACACAACCTTCCTGTAGTTCCTGAGTCTGCAGCAAGATGCCTGACCTGACTCCACTCTGAGGTACCATGGTTTCCTCATACCACTGCTCTGAACGTCTTCAGGGTCGTCTGGCACCTGCCTCCTCCAGAGGGTCTGGTCTCAGAGAGCTCCCCCAAGTCTCTTCCCACATATATGCATTGTGCAGAATAAAGGATTCATCATGGTGTGTGGCATGTACTTGGCTCATATCTCTGACTCCTCCTCCACCCTGGTTCCACATGCCTCTCCTGCAGTCCCTTCCTCTTACCCACAGGGACTTTCTTTCCTGGAATTTACGTTTTATTCTTAAGTCAGCTGAGGGACTTTTACTGAACTGGTGGAATGGGAGGGGGGATTAAAAAAGAAGCAGTAAAAACATCCAGGTGGGACGAATCTTACAAAGAAGAGGCCCTAGGAATGGGTGGAGGAGGACACACACACACACACACACACACACACACGTATACATATAATTATTGTATATTATTGTATATGTTGTATATTTATATAATATACTGTATAATTATGTTATTGTATATATGTAATATATACTACATATTATATATAAAAATACCTCAAAACCTGAGTTGCTTGGGCTGGGGATATGGCTTGGTTGGTGGTATGCTTTCCTAGCACGCACAAAGCCCTGGGTTCACTCATATAACTGTAATCCTAACAGGAGGTAGAGGCTGGAAGATCAGAAGTTCAAGGTCAACCTCAGCTACTCACTGAGTTTGATGCCAGTCTGGGCTACACAGACTGTCCTAGAAGAACCTGGTATTATCAGGTGCGGCTGACTCTCATGCAGGTGCCCTCTGACCTCCACACGCATGCCATGGCAAGCAGGCACTCAAATTCACATGACCAATAAATGCGGATGTAATGACGCAGCAGTTGTCTGAAGACACCTGAGGATGTGTCCTGTAGGTGACCTTGTATCTAGTGGACAAATCTGGGTACCCTGCTCAGCACCCTTCAGGGGTCCAACCTAGCACCCACCCAATGCACACAGTAAAGGAGACCGAATGCCAACCATGCTGCAGATGGGAAGTCTTGTCTTGGGGTTTCTAGGGTCAGGCAGAGGCCACAAATGAGGACCAACAGAGTTAGTGACGGACAGGCGTAAGCGGCGGCAGCGGCGGGGGCAGGGGAGCTTCAGGAGAAGACAGTCACAAGTGAGACAGTAAGCTCTGAGAGGCCCCCATCTCAAGTGTTAGGGTAAACTCCAACTCTCATGCATCACCGACTTCTCCTTTTGGCAGAGTGGGCCCAGATTTCCCCACAGTAGCTACCAGAATCGAGATTTCAGGACTCTACAGTGGGTCTGTCCTAAGCCTTATATGAAGGCAGTTCCAAACAGAAAAGATGGCGTCACCAGCAAGGCTGTACCAACTGTGTCACAGTCAGTTTCTAAACTGCATGTGTCCTTCCTCAGGGTTCTCTGCCAGCGTGCAGTATCGACAGCCCCATGACAACATTTACCACAGTCACACTGCTCAAGTTGATTGTCAGCTTGTGACATTTAAGGCTTTCAGGGCTGTCAATGCTCCCACCCTTGTCTGACTCAAAATCCTTTCTCAGTCTGACATCTTTGGTGTCTGGTCAAATCTGACCCACTTCTAAGCCACTCTCAGTGTGGCACAGGCGATCTTCAGCTTTGTCTTCATTCACATCTGGGAATGTACACTCATCCTAATGCTGCCCAGAGAGAATTGCAGCCAACATCCTATGCAAAACATGGATACTGAGGGTGAGGGACATGTCTCATCACCACAGCTCTCAGCAACTGTGACCTTGAAGGAAATTCCTAGTAGCCAGTCATCTTCACCCGGCTCTCAGCTTGGACCGTTCTATCTTGAGGGACAGGTCACAGGCTGTGGTACTGGACAACCAGGAGGAGGGGAGGAGCCAAGGAACTCACGGAAGTGGGAGCCATAGTATGTCGAGCTCATGGATGACTGGAGTGAGTGAGGGCATGGAAGAGAAGGGGCCCTTTTGAACAGTCTTGTTCCAAACACTCCCGCTCTTTGTGGCGTTCCTAAGAGAGAAGCACACAACCAGAGCTTCTGGTACATTCAGGGTTCTGCTCTGCACTCTGGGAGAGAAGAGAGGACAAGGAAGTGCCCAGGTCCTGGGCCACTCCCCTCACAGTATCAGGCAGTCACAGTTAACAGGTGTGAGGTTTCCACTCATGGTGTCCTTTCTGCAATTGAGATGTGGCCTAGGAGTCCCACAGATCCCCTGGACTTTCCAGGATGATCTACAGGGATGTGTTAAGTGTCCTGTACCCCATCCACTGGATCTCAGTGACTATACTGTGTACCCCACTTTCCACCAGCAGCCCACCTCCATGATGCAGAATTAGTCAACTAGTGTCCTACCCAACATAAAACAAGGACTCTCCACAGATATGGCTCCTATGAAAGGGGGGTAGGAGGAGCCATACGAGGATTCCCCACATGGCCCCTGTGACCAGTGACCCTGAGTGTAGCTACTGAGTAAAGCCAGGTCCACAGATTCGTGGCTCATGTGCAGATGCAGCCCCTGTCCAGACCCACCTGACACACAGAGGTGGCTTTCCTGAGCTGTGTCTCTAGCTCCAGTGGGGAAGAAGGGATTGGCTGAGGATTGATTTTTCCCTGTCCTGGAAAGGGCACAGCTGTCAGGCCACATAGACAGAGAGCAGAAGAACATGTTAGGACCCTGTGCAAGTGTGTGTCATCCCTGGCTCTACAAAGGACAAGGCAGGCATAAAGGCAGCACTACTGAGTTCCTGGTTCACTTGGTTATCAAGTCCAGCTGCAAGACACTGAGAGAGAATGAAGATGCCCTTTGCATGCCTTTCTTGGCACACATAAGGTTACGGGGGCATTTGTTACCACCCTTGGCAAGGACACTGGCCCCTAAAGATGCTTCTGTCCAACAGGCACGATATTTAATAAAAGGGATTTTGCAGGTGAGACCAAGGAAGACAGAATTGGGGTGATCATACAAGCTGGCCCAATGTAATCAGGGCCTTCCTAAGTGGGAGGAATGGAAGACATAGCAATGGGCCCAGTATTGCTTTGAAGAAGGAAGATCACAAACCGAGGCGCTTTCTAGATGCCAATAAAGGAATGGAAATGAACCCTCTCAGAGGGAGCATGGCCCTGTCAACATCTTCATTGCAGCGCAGTGGAATGCACTGGGACGGCTCACGGCCACATGAGAGGGTAATGAGTTTGCTGGAATTCATTCCAGAAGCCGTAGGAAATGAATCCTGTGCTTCCAGAGGACACACATGAGGTCTCTTCTCTTTAAGACTCCAAAGCAAGCTTTGCCCCAGGAAATGCTTAATAAGTATGTTTGGATCTACTAGACTTCGCTGCATAAAAAACCTTGTCTAGGACACTTGGTTAGGTCTGCACACACAATCACTCAGGACTTAAAAATGGCAGCACACCTGATTTGGACTAGGGGATTCTTGAGGGATGGGGCTGGCAGTCCAGAGGGCACACATGATCTGAATACAGGGCTTGACATTAACTAGGAGCCCTTGATTCCCTGAGGGAGGCTACTTGGCAACACAAACCCAGAAACAAATGACCTTAGGAACAAGAAAACCGTCCCTAAAGCCCATCTGGAGACCCCAGCCTCCAGACCTCAGCCCCTTGCCTTCAGCAAGGACTGACACAGTGCCTACCAAGCTGTGGTTTCCTAACCCTGGTTCCCTGGGCATGTGCATTCTAAATGTGGTCGGACTGCGATTTTCAGTCTCCTTTCCCCTCTCTAACAGTGAGTCCCTGAGCTGCATCCTCTGGCCAGTTTTGGGGAACCATCCATGGCGAGAGAGCCAGAGGGCACTGCACAGCAGGAGGGAGCTATATGAAATCTTAACTCTGCACACCAACCTGTGAACAGTTAAGAACAGAAACATCACTCACTCCTTGCCAGTCCTGGCTGTGTGATTGTGTGAGTTCAAGCAAAGCAGAATCCTGGGGTAAGTGGCAGAGCCAAATGTGACCCCCCCCCCAACAGGCTGGCCTGAAAACTTGGTCCCCCAAACAGCAATATCAGGAGGGAGGACCGTGGGGAGATGAGTCACAGATGTTCTGCTGCCTCAAATAGATTGACATTGATTGATGGATGGGTTAAAATGGGGGTGACTTTGTGGAAGAGAGTCCTCTGATTCACTTAGTCTGTCCATCCTGCCACCAGCACATGACCACACTGCACAAAGCCTTCACTAGGTGCTGAGCAGACCTCCATATTTTGAGAGTTTTAAGCATCCAGAACCCTGAGCCAAATGTCTTCTTTATCAATTACCCAATCTGTGGTATTCAGTAATAGAGAAAATAGACTCAGATACAGGCTCCTGATTTGAGAGATAAGATAGGTGGTTAAGCGCTATTAGCTCCCACATGAGAAGAGAAAGTCCAGGGTGAAGAGACTACATCCAGCCTCAAAAGTGCATCCTGCAACAGAGCCCTGGGGAAAGGCAAGCAAGAGGTGAAGTCCTGCCTGCCGTGCATAGCGCTGGGCGTGCCTGGAAGTAATGAAGGGGCTGTTAAGTGTGGACGGCAGGACTAGATCCCAGGCAAGATGAAAAAGCAGCAAGTGTCAATCCACACCAACATTCAAGAAGAGAGGAGGAGGAGCCGAATAGGGGGGAGGGAAGGAGGATGGGGAGGGGAAGGGGAGGAGAGGGAGAAGATGGGAGAAGGAAGAAGAGGAGGGGGAAGATAGTGGAGATGTTAGTGGCACCTACCTGTCATAGCACTCAGCAGGCTGAGGCAGGATTGAGACCAAGGCTAGGCTGGGTTACATAGTGACTCTGTCTCAAAACCAAACAAAAACAAAGCCAGAGGTAGAAAAGCTTGGAAGCAGGCAGGCACCAGAACCGTAGCTGAGATTTTTACATCTGATCTACAGGCACAAGGTAGAGGGTGAGAGAGCTAAGTGGGAATGTCGTGGGCTTTGGAAACCTCAAAGTCAGTGACACACTTCTTCCAAAGAGGCCACACCTCCTAATCCTTCCCAGACAGTTCCACCAGCTTCCACACTAAGCTTCCCACACTGAGCATTCTATGTATGAGCCTATCAAACCTCCAACCGCAGGAGGCAAGAATCTGATAAAGAATTGAAAGCATAAAGAGCTATTTTGTTTAGCTTTTTCAATTTTTAGTTTTGATTGGGAGAGGGTCTCATGTAGCCCAGGCTGGCCTGAAAGTCACTATAAAGACCAAGTTGACCTTGAACTTCTGATTCTCCTCCTCTGACCCCGAAGGCTGAGATTACTGGCATGCTCCACATGGCTGAGACTCAAACCCAAGGTATCTTTGTGCATATCAGGCAAGCACTCCACCAAACTGCTCCCCCAGAACTTTAATTTTAGTGCTAGACAGTTTCTCTGTAGTTCAAACCAGCCTCTGACTGGGTATTCTCCTGCCTCTACCTCCCTGAGTGCTGTAATGTGGGCACCCCACACCCAGCTTTTGTTTGAGTCCATAGTGAGAGAAAATCAAGCTTGGGAAGACCCCAGGGGGCTGCGGCTGAGAGGAAGAGGCCCGTGAATAAAGAAGCCAAGCAGTAGACTGAGAAGACCCAGCAGAATCAGACTGGCAATGAGCACAGTGATGTCATCGCTGCCCCTCCCCCGGGTAGAGAATGGCTGTCCCTGTGGCAGTCCTGTGGTCCTGCCCTGACCACAGGCTCACCTCATGGAGCTTGTCAGCCTTCTGGGTCTGCTTCTTCCGGCTCCTCTGAGCTGCAACCCGGTTTTTCTCTCTCCTCCGAACCTTCCTGTCATCATCCTTGGGGCTCTGGGGATGACATGTGGTGAGGTGAGACTCAGCCTCTCGCTTTGCTCACCAAGCTGCACCCGAGGCCACAGTGGGTTACCGAGAGCCTTTGCTAAGGGGCACCCATCCTGTGCTGGGGTTTGCTTTATATTAACCTCCACCCCCATCCTGGAAAATGTATAGAAAGACTGTCGTTTTAAGATGAGGAATAAGAAACTCAGGTTAGGGAAGTTCTCCAGGTATCATGGCCAGCATGGGGGTGAGTGGGAAGTGGAACTCAGGTCTGCTGGTCCCCACCAATGTTCACAGGGCGTCTGCCTGCAAGAGCTGTCACTTCATCTGAGAGTGAGAAAGATCGGGGTATGTGCTCTCTAGAACTTGCTGTGCACAGCCTTTAAACTACCGCATGCTGGCAAGTCCTTCTGAAAGTGTGTACAGACCATAATTACGCATTTATTACTAACTGCAACCACACAGCTCTACCAGTACATGGAAAATTCTGGAACACTAATGATGACATGCTCTCTTGAACAATGCTTGGCTGGCATTTTCTTTCAGGGCCAGGGTTATTCCAAATGCAAATCTGTGATTCGTTTTGAGAGTTCTTAACCAAATATCTGAAAACTCTTCACGAGGCGGCGTGAAGTGGGCAGGCAGAAAAGCACTCAACCACCGTGAAAGCTTACTCGGCAGAAAGAGTTTGCTTTCCAGAACTGCGTTAAGACACCATCAGGGGAGGAAAAAAAAATGTCCTTCAAGATTGAGTCCAAAAGGTGTCTAGATGAGGAGGGAGCTTAGTGATAGGCTCTTGCCTGACCCGGTGAGGCTCAGGGTGTAATCCCGAGCCACGGTAAAACCCAGAGGCTGGTGTACAAACTCAGGGCTTCAGCCAAGAATCCCCAGCATAGGCAAGAAGAGACAGCAGACACAACACCGGGAATGGCATGGAGACTCTGTTCAGGAGAACACAGGTGTCAAAACGTGTCTTCCTCTCCCACCCCTTCTTCAACAGAGTCTCATGTAGCCTGGGTTGGCTCTTCCCTTTCCTCCCTGGCTCTGGGATTGCACTCCTGCATCATGACACTCTTGATAAACATACATGGAGCATTCAAGGGGACATGCCATACAAATGACATAACTTCAGCTTTACATCCTACTATAAACATGACCCATCCATTCTTCCAATGTGTTTAATGACTAAGAACCTGCCCAGTACTCAGAACTCTTATAGGCGTTGGGGACAGCTGCCCTCAGCAGTGGTCAGTCAGGCTGACCTGAGATTTTTACCTCACTGGATCCCCACTAGTGCTTGACACGAAATAATTCCTCTTTTTTTCTCCAAAGCCAACAAGTCTCAGGGCAAGGGGCAGCATGCTTCCTGCCCTCTGGGAGCTGTTACTGTAAACTGGACCCATCACCTGTCACAGATGATCACATCTTCCCACTCGGCAGAAATGCCGAGTGGGGACACAAATCACCCATCGCTCATATGACCTGTGCAAACATCCTTTGGAGATACTATAGAGTTCATCTTACAGATGGGGAAACTAAGGCTCGGCTAGTCAAAGCAAATAGTACAAGACCACTCCAACTACTTGGCTGAGACTTCCAGGGGGACTCTACACATCAAGCAGAGAGTTGGGAGTGTGTGTGTGTGTGTGGGGGGACACTCAGAAAGCAACCAGGTGGCCAAGAAGGGTTCCAACAGTGGTCTCGATTTGGTCTCAGCTTGCGACTGCAGCTTTGAAAGTTGGGGACAGCAGAGGGGGCTGATCGTATTGGGGCAGGGAGTTTCCACCCGTGCTGGGGGTGGAGTCTGCCCACTAGTGATACAACTCCACACACGCAGGCTGACCGGTCGAACATTCCCCATGCCGATCTTAGCCAGTGGGTTGGATGCAGGGACGAACCGCCCCTTTGGGCTGAATTCAGAGCATCAGAACTCCGGGTTTCCTCCCTCCAGCGCCCACAGGAGGCAAGGATGCAGTGGCCGCCAGCAGCGCGGACCCACGTGTCCCGCGCCGAGTCCGGAGGGGCTGCAGCCTTCCCAAGAGCTCGAGGCGCACGGCGGGGACTCACCTCGAGCTCTGCCCTCTCCCTCACCCTCACCCCGTCCCCGCACCCGGCCCCCGTGTCCACTACCTGCGGCTGGTTCCCAGGCGCCGCCACGCTCCTTTGCAGCACGCTGGCCGCGGGGGGCCCTTGCGACATGCCGCGCGCTCGCCACACGGGGCGCGCTGAACGCGGGGCTCTGCTAGCCGCGCTCCGCCCGCATCCCCGCACCTGCCGCCCCGCCCCGCCCCGCCGCTTCCCGCTCTCCCGGCTCCGCGGTGCCCGCCTCCGCAGCCCGCGTCCAGTGCCGGCCCGGCCCCGCCCCCTGCTCCCACCCCGCCCCTGCTTCCTCCTCTCCCCGCCCTCTCGCCGCACCTCGGGGTCCAGGATCCCACCCAAGTCGCTGCTTTCCGCTAAGGGCCCCGCTCTTCGTGGAAGTCACGTGGCAGCACCGACGCCCACCCACGGAGGAGACCCCGGGTGGGTGGGGACTGGGTGCTAGCGCGGCGCTGCCTTGGACTGTCCTCCGGCCGCTCCCGGGAAGTTCGGGTGAAGCACCAGTGAGTGGCTCGGTGGCTTCACTGTCCCTTCGCGGATCCCCCTTCGCGCCCCAGCGCGGGTCACAGGCGAGGAGGCACCTGGACCGGTGTTGCCAATGGGCAGGGACCGCGGTGGAGACCCTCCGCGCTACCGGGACAGCCGGAGCCTCAGGGCTTTTCTACCGCAGCGTCGTCTGGTCCTGTGGGAGAGAGGGGGCGAGGTGACTCGGAGGGTGAATTCTGTTGGGGGGAAGGGGCGGCAAAAGGAGGTTGTGTGCAGAAGCCGTGAAAGGTATCTGCTACACTAGCCATCTATCCTCACACATTCAGGGATCTGGGCAGGCCATGCTAAGGTCCCATGGGCTGATTTTGCTTCTTCAAGGTTAAGGTGATACCTACTAAAGACTAAAACGTATGGTTGCTATGTCTACTCCAGACTAGATAGAGACTTATCTCATCCCTCTTCACCTGCCTGCCGGGTTTTAAAACATGAAGTCAAGATGATTGTGCCCAGCAAAGAAAAAACAAAAAACAAACACAACCCCCTAGCGGTTGCAGGTTTGTGGTCTGTGCATAGGAGAGGAAAGCTAACCGCGAACCGGGTGGGAACCAGACAAGAGTGGCCTTTCTCGTGTGTTCGTTTTGGCCTACTGGCTTCTGTACAGTGGGAGAGGTGGCCTTTCTGAGTCCCCACTCACTGTGCATGGCTCTGTGCCAGAATTTAAGACGTAAGCCTGGAGAGAACTTGTTTGAACCTGTCTGCGGGGCTTCAGGCACGAGGAGAGATGGTCATGTCTGTTAGTCATGGCATAGCCGGTGTCCAGATTCCACACATTACCAGCGGTGCCTTTCCATGCTGGCGGTTCCGCCCAAATTCTAGTTAACATCTCTTCTACTAACAACATAACACACGTGCATGCGTGCTCCGTATGTGTGTGTGCCTGTGTGTGTGTGTGAGAGAGAGAGAGAGACAGACAGACAGACACATACATCTCACACAGTATACAGGAAGAGTGCACAGCACAACATCCTGCACTTGGTATGGGTCAGTCCGGGACCTCTGTCTTTGAAAATTAAAGGACTCTGTTAACTGGCTGTGGTGGCCTAAGCCTATAGTTTCTCCGATCAGAAGGTTGAGGCAGGGTTTCCACGAGTTGCACTGTATAGCTTGGGCTATACAGTGACCCCCAGGCTAGCTAGAGCTAGACAGCAGAACAGGATCTCAAAACAACCAAAGACTAGCAAAATAAGCAACTTTTGGGGCAAGTGGTCATAACTCTTAGATGTTTCCTCCTCCTATGTTTAAGAATGGGGGAAATCCTCCAGTGAACTCCCATATCATCCTAGTGGGCTCCGTTCCTGTTCTTGATAGTCCTCTGGGTCCTCGCCACAGAGCCTGGGGCCAGGGTCAGCAGCCGACTTGATTTAGTCTACTTATGGGATTGTTTCTTTTTTCTTTTCCTTTCTTTTTACCTCCGCTCCCCCCACCCCACCCCCCACACTCATACACACCCTGGGTTTTTCAAGACAGGGGTTCTCTGTGTTCAGCCCTGGATGTCATGGAACTCACTTTGTAGACCAGGCTGGCCTTCAACTCTCAGAGATCTGCTTCCTGAGCACTGGGACTAAAGGTGTGTATCACCATGATGCCCAGCATAGAACGGTTTCTTTCCCTTCACATAAGTCTGTACACCACATGAGTGTTGGGTTCCAGAAGAGGGTAATGGAGTTCTGGATAGTTAATCGTGAGTCCCCATGTGGGTGTGGGGAATGGAACCTGGCTCCTCTCCAAGAGCACCAGGTGCTCCCCCCCCAACCCCAGCCATCTTTCCAGCCCCTAGAATTGTCATCTCTTTTGCATGTTTTCTTAAACTTCTTGAGAAGTTTAAGATGTTGGATCTTTGCACACTTTATAAAATAACATTCTATTTATTTACAATACCCCATAATACTATTATAGTACGGTGCTGAGTTCATGTGCCACACCGGAGTGCCAAGATCGATACCAGCTTGGTCTATAGATGAAGTTCCAGGCAAGTCAGAATTACAGAGTGAGACCCAGATAGGTAGGTAGATAGATAGATAGATAGACAGACAGACAGACAAGACAGATATCAAGTTTCAGGCAAGTCAGAATTACAGAGTGAGACCCAGATAGATAGATAGATAGACAGACAGATAAGACAGATATCAAGTTTCAGGCAAGTCGGAATTACAGAGTGAGACCCAGATAGATAGATAGATAGACAGACAGACAGTAAACTGGGTGTGATGGCACACACCTTTAATCCCAGCACTCAGGAGGCAGAGACAGATCTCTTAGAATTTGAGGCCAGCCTGGTCTACATAGTTCTGTCTAAAAACACAAAGCGAATGAATGAGAGAAAAGCAAAACAGGCTTCAGATCTCTGTTTCCTCTTAATGTGTTTTCCCTTGAACTGGGAAGAGGCCTGGTATGATTTGTCAGGTTCCTATTTATACCACAATGACCCTGAATCCCGTCTCTGAGGGGTGGGGGATGCACCATAGGTTCAGGGCTCAGTGAGAAGATGCAGTAGGTTCTGAGCTTGGTGATCCAATGCTCTGATTCACTTCACCAGAAGATGGTTCTTTCCAATAACAAACTGCTTAGATGCTTGAAAGTCCTGTGAGCAGTTCACTCCTGCTGTTCTCTTTTAGGAAACTGGTCTTCTGGTAAATGTCCTCTCATGACATTTCTCAGAAGACTGTCCTGTGGGCCTCTGGTGAGGCTACGGATGAGAAAGCCAAAGGTGGAGACCACTGCACTTACCAGAAACTGACCACTGTGTGTCAACCACTGTGGGCAGGAGAGCCACACCTCAGGGAACTCACTGTCTAGATAGTCAGTCAAACACACTGGGGTACTATAGCCGTGGTCTATCTATAGTATAGACCGTATAATGGAATGAGGAAGGGGGGTGGGAGAGGGAGAGAATGCTATAAGCTTCAGAGGTTTCAGTCGGGATGGCACAGAAAATATAGTGAATTTGTGGCAGTGGGCTGCTAACAACGAACCGGGAAGCAGGGACCGCCAGTGTGACCCTACCTTCTAAAAGTTCCACGGCCTCTCAACATAGGACACCTACTGGGAGAAACAGTCACACAGGAGCCTGTGGGGACCATTTTCAATAGTTAATGTACTTTGTAAAAAGGGGACACTTTAACCACAAGAGGAAGAGGCCATTGTCTCTTTTCAGCTCATCTGTAGCCTCCTCAAGTCTATCCGTGTTGAGGTAACTTGAAGTGTTTGAGGGACCCCAGAAACGGCAGGCTTAACTGGGGAAGTGCACACCTGAGGACCTGTGTGTGCTTCACAGATGCTTTTGTGCAGAGACAGGTTTTTGCCAGTTGTGTGACCTCCAGGAATATTTCCACTGTCCTCTGTGCTAAACTATGCAATAGCATATGTTCTACTTAGACAAAACACCTCCCACACAGCCCAGCACCAGAGTTATGTGGGTGGTGGAAGGGAAATCAGATCTAAACTGAACGCCCAAGCCTCCGGTCTGAAAATCCTGTGTCATCAAACAGAGCCGTAAGCATCTGAGTCCCTTCTTGTTTGTAATTCTTCACAACGGAGTTTGTTACCTTCGGGAATTAAATGCAAAACAGCGGACAAAAGTAAGTGGAGCTCAGGATCTTCTTGTGTGTTTCTTGTCAACAGGAGTAACATTTTTAACAAAGCTTGAATATGACTTAATTTTTTATTATTATTAAGTGTGTGTATGTTCTGTCTGAATGTGTCTGTGCCTGGTGCTCGGAACACCACATCAGGTTAGATCCTCTGCACCTGGAGTCACAGATGGTCGTGAGCCAGGACCTGAACCTTGTCCTGTGGATGAGCAGCCGGTGCCTCTGGTGGATGAGTCACCTCTCCAGCCACTTGAATATGGCATTTCAGCTGCTATTTGGAAACACACTAGAATATTTCAGTAAGCAAGTTAACAGAGGTAAACTCCTGATTTGTCCGTTTGTGGAGGTTGGAGTGCATATCCTTCGACATTGTTTACGTAATCAAGAACTGGAAACTGAAACGTGGGAAACCAAGGGAAGGTGAAAAGGGTGACTGCAGGGAATTGCGTCCAGTAGAGGTGTCATGTGAACACAACCAGCCGTGAGGAACTCAGAGCAATGGATCCGTGTGGCTTGAGCTGTTGGAGGGTCCAGGCGTGAGGCAGAGTGGGCTGCAAAACCACAAACACGCTCTCCGCTCTCCGAGCCGCCACCTGGAACCCGGCTTGTCAGCCACTGATTCTAAGAACTTCATGAATCACAGGAAAAGAAATCATGAAATGTCCTGGAAAATTATAGCATAGATGTTTTTAAAAAGTTCGTAGGGACTTTTCTAAGTCTGTCAACTCTTAAAAATATATGACATTACCTCTCCCCCATACATATATATATATATAAAATATATATATTATATATATATATATAAATTAGCTGGGTGTTTCTTAAATTATGCATTTATAGGGCTGGGTTATGTTTTTAGTCTCTGGAACAAGGTATCAGAGATCCATAGCATCCTATTGAGAAAAAGCAAAGCAGCTCATTAGAAACGTATGAGGAGTGATCGGCACAGAAGCACCAGGAAGTTCATTTCTTTTTATGTATGATGAGCTCTGCCTTGTTTATACTAAACATTTTAGACTTATTTTGCCTGCATGTATATATGTGGTCCAGGTGCACATCTGTGGCCAGAAGAGGGCATTGCATCACCCAGAACTGGAGTTACAGACAGTCGTAACCACGCAGGTGCTTGTGACTCAAACCTGGACCCTCTGGAAGAGCAGCCAGTGCCCTGGCTGCTCTGCTGTCTGTCCACCAGTCTTGCCAGCTGAGTTCTACATCCTTGCTTTGTTTGTCCTGTTTATCACATTTTTCCTGTCTAGTAAGTGTGAAATTTTATTAGCCAGTCATATTAATTTGCCTTTCTATTCATTTTGTCAAGATTGATCATGAAATTTAACATTATCTTTCCTTCCTAATTATAGGTCAAATATGTAGCTGAAAATTTTCCCAATATAAAATTCCATGTGTGCATGTGTGTGTGGTTCACATGTGTATGTTCATGTGTGTGCGCACACATGTGGAAGCCAGAGGAGGTGTACCTCAGATGTCACTTTCAGATGCCTTCTACCTTGTTTTCTGAGACAGGATCTCTCAGTGTCCTGGAACTCAGCAAGTAGGTCAGGCTGTCCGGCCAGTGAGTCCAGGAATCCTCCTGTCTCAGCTTCCTCGGTGATAGGACTACAAGTTTATGTCACTACTCCTAGATCATCAAGCTTGGCTCTTCTTTCTTGCAAGGCAAACACTTGCTGTTGCTCGAAGTTAACCCTTTATGAACTCTGCTCCTGCTTGCTTTGGTTCTTGTTCTGGAAGAGGACTCTGCTGATGTGGCTGAGCTCAGAAGTACCTTCCAACCCGTGTCTGTGTGCAACAATCCTGCATGCCCCCAAACCCCCCCACCCCCCAGCACAATGCACAACCAACACATGTGGAGGTAAAAAAGCCTTCATTTCCTGATCAATAGTTTTAAAGATTTGAGGTCTCTGCAGTGTACTTCCGGTTTACCTAATCTATCTGGGTTAATGCCCTCTAGGCTACACTTTACAGCGCTGATGCTGCAGTTTCTCATGATTATTTTTGGCCCCACATGCTCTTCAAATGTATTTCCTCTTACTCTTTCCTCAGCGGAGGCAGAAAGACTCCAGCCAGCCAGCCCTTCTATCTGCCAAGAACCTTCACAGAACTGAGCATGACCAGTCTTGGGCAATCTGCCATGCTCGATCCTTGGCACCTGAGCCCTGTTGCCCAGGTCTGTTGTTTCTGTCATTCTGAGGTACCCCTTATGTGGTCTGTTTTCCTAATAATCACTTGCCTAGATTATTTGAAATTGACCTGAAAGCTGGGAGCCACATCCCATGGCTTTGGGTGATGCTCTCTGGCCTGACTTTATGTTCTGACCTGGCTTTGGATCATCTTGTGGCCAGGTCTTGCTGAGCCTTAACAGCCTGTGACTGAAGCATGAACTTCCTAGTAAAAGTCATAGAGAGCAACACAGACAGTTCCCAGAACTGGCCACTTTCTCAGTGAATGGGGGATCAAGAAGGAAAAACAGTACAGATTTCCTGTGTTTCCAGCCAGGGCTCCTCCCAGACATCCTGGAATTCGTGGTTACAAAGAACAGGCCAGGGGCCCCAAGGGTCTTGAAATGGGTACTCTAGCAAGGGACATGTCTGAGGGCCATGTTCTTCTGGCAGCCAGCTGGGGCCACAGCTCAGTTGGGAAAAGGCTTGCCCAGTGTCCTCGTTACCATCCGATTGCTCTGATAAAACACAAAACAACCTGGGGACGAGTGGGCTTATTTCATCTTACTCTTTGTAATCCATCACTGAGGGAAGCCAAGGCAGGAACCTGGGATCCTACTGCAGCAGTGAGCTGTGTTTATGGCCTGTGCTGTCACCAGAAACCACGTGGAGGGTCATGACCCGTGCTCCTGCTGCCCATGGAGAGCAAGGCAGCTACTTTTGTTGTCATATCGAGGACTGCAGACACAGAGTGGAGAGGAAGAGGGACATGGTAGGCTTCTGTGACACTCCCCCACACCCAAGTAACGGAGTAGACCAGAAGCCACCGAAGAAAACTCTAAAGTGTGGGTCGCACAGACTGTGCCACCAGAGGAACTGGCATTGAACTGCTGAGGTAGAGCATGTTCAAACCCCAGAAATCCCAAAACTTGAGATTTAAAATCTCATTCAGAGAAGGCAGGAGAGGTAGTAATTCCTTCTGTTTCTGTGTCTGCCTTGGAGCACATGACCAGCGAACCCAACCAGGTGATCACAGATAGTCAGTCATGTAGCCTGGGACCTAAACTCTTCCCCCCATGCTACAGAGGCATCCTGGACCTTCTCACCTCCTTCCCCCAAACCATATAACCTTTGGTTCATCCAGAATAAAGTGTCTGCATATAAGCCCACCCTGAATAAAGTTATATGCACGAGCTAAGACCGTCTAAGAGAGCTGTTTTGTTAAAGATTGCTGGGGAAGGCCTTCGCCTGAAAGAGCTGCAACAATCTCCGAGAAGCACTCCCCTGCCCACCCCCCAGCAGCATTCACTCCCAACCGGACCTGGGTCCTGTCCATTTCGGACTCCACTTCATCCTTCCAGCCTGGTGTGCTGCAGTGTGCATACACCCTGAGTGGAGAGGCAGAACCCCAAAGCGCACTTAGGCGCGAAGGAGATGCTGAAGTGTAGCTTCTGGTGGAGGTACAGGAGGGGACAGACTCCATTCTACTTAAAGGGCAGGCCACTGAGAGTTTGACCATGCTCCAGTGAGTATTGAGAGAACACAAAGTGGATGTATTTTTATTTTTTACTTCTTGGGGGGGGGGGAGGTCACAAGGAGGGGTGATAAGGAAGAACTGGGAAGGGATTGTGATTTAAAACTTCCAGAGAATCAATAAAAGTGTTGTGGAGGAAGAAAGATACCCCAAGTGGCCTTCCATCTTGTGGAAAGGGTCATTCATCACCTCTGCCCTTTCTCTTACCTCATTAGTTCACTCTCTGGCTCACACCTCCTTTGGACATACCCACAGTGGGCTTCTGTGTTCTATCCTTCAAGAGGATCTTGAAGTCACTCATCAAGGAAGTCTTCCTTTAGGTCCTCAGTATGACCGGCCTCGATCCTCCTAGAGCTCCCCTCCCCCCTTCACAGAATGCGAACTCTGCAGTTGACCTATCAGCTCACCATGTCTCAGATGGATTGTAAGAAAGCTGTAATCTTAGGGGATGCCTCCCGAGAGGCAGGGTGCATGTAACTAGTCATGGGGTTCTAAGCAGCGAGGCTGCTACTGTAGACACGAGTCTTCACAAATAGCTGTGGACACTTCGCCCTTCAAACTTGCACTTGTGCATTTCTGGGGGGCTGCTGCTTAACTGCAGCACTTCACCAGGGGTCCAGCAGTACTCATCCCACACGTGTCTGCTTAGAGACCAGTAGGAGTCATGTGCTAAGTGCCATGGATGTAATCTCAGTGAAGTTGGGGGAGGGGTTGTTTGCTGCTTTGTTATTTTGAGGCAGAGTCTCACTGGGTAGCATAGACTGGCCTCAAACTTTTTAGTCAGAGCTGGCTTGTGAACTTTTACTAATGGAGCAAGGTGAGGCTGGAGAGATGGCTCAGTGGTTAGGAGCACTGGCTGCTATTGCAGAAGACCAAGGCTTAGTTTCCAGCACCTACATGAAAGCTCACAACCACCTGTAGCTCCAGCTTCGGGGGGCCTTGGTAGGTACGGCACACAAGGTGCACATGCACACATGCAGGGAAAACACGTTAAAATAAATACATTTTAAAACAGACTAGAAGTGAGGCGTCATTAGAAGGACACTGGGCATGGGCTTTGGTGTCAGATGGGGCTGGCGGAGCTGGAGCCAGTCTCTAGAGACCAGACATGGTGCTCACACTGCATCTTTTGCAGGGCCTGTGCCAGCCAGCCTTCATAATCCCTGAGACTGCCCCAGGCAGGGTCAGGGAGTCAGACAGTAGACAGATGTTGTGATCAGCAGGCCATTAAAATGACAACTAAAAGTTTAGTTTTTCCCGCTGGAGAGATGGCTCAATGGTTAAGAGCACAGACTGCTCTTCCAGAAGTCCAGAGTTCAATTCCCAGCAACCACATAGTGGCTCACAACCATCTGTAATGGGATCTGATGCCCTCTTCTTGTATGTCTGAAGAAGGCGACAGTGTACTCATGGACATAAAATAAATAAGTCTTTAAAAAAAAAAAATTTAGTTTCCCCAAAGGGAAAAGATGATGGATTAAATGTTGGCGTGTGCTGTTCTAAAATGCGATGACCCAGTTATCAGGAAATCACAGGAAACTTATTAAAACAGTTCATCGATCCAGCATTTCTTGTAACTGCTATCTAAGTAGTGAACATTCTTCACACCCAGAGTCACAAACAGCAAACACAAATTTGACCTGAGGAAACCTTCTTTAAATATGTTTCCTTGCATAATTGTCTACTTCTGTTTTTGTTTTTTGTTTTTTGGTTTTTTTTTTTGCCTGTCTTTGCCTAATTGTCTAATTCTTTATATTAGCCACACTTGACATGTGGGTAATTCAGAAAGGTTGTCAGCCTTTATTGGTTTGTGTTGCTCAGTGCAAGACAGAACAGTCAAGAGGCAAAGCTCAAGACATCCAAGACCTCCTTAGTGAGAGCCAGGCCTCCTTGTGTCTGCTCAGATGTCTGCCGGAAGGCAGCAAGGGGCTTGACCACTCAGCTCCAATTCTTTTTCAAGACTGGGGGTGAGGCTGCCCCATCTCAGGAGGTCCTAGCAGCATAGGGAACTACTGGCACTTTGCCATCCCCGTCAGCAAGCACAATGATAAAATGTACAAACGGGACATGGACTCAATGGCAGATGCTTGCCCACTGAGGCTTGCCCACTATGCCCAAGACCTTGGCTTTGATCCCTAGCACCATAAAACTGAAAATAAATAAGTTTCCAGCATTCTCAGGGGTGGCGGTGAGGGACTAGGAGTTGGGCAGATCTCTAAAACAAGTAAGACAGAAAGAGGATGCAGGCTCTCACTATGTAGCTCAGGCTGGCCTCAAACCTGACATCTTCCTCGTCTTAGTCTCCTGTCTCAGAAATAACAAAAACCGACAAAAGACCAGCCTGGACAACACAGCCAAGAGCTATATAAATAAGCTTAATTATTTACATGCTGTCATGGATAGCCCTGGGCCTTTTTGTATTCTAATTCTGCCCTCCTGGGAGGGGCTTCAGAGAAGGAATGAATTACACCTGAGGCTTCTTGTGAACCAATCCCCCTAATGAATAAAAGAGCCAATCACTGGGCACGTAGGGGGACTTCGAGGTCGGAGAGAGGAGGAGAGGAAGGAGGAGAGAGAGGGGTGCCTTTTGGAACAGGGACAGCGTGTAGTAGGTAAGATGTAGCTAGTAGAGTCTCCTGGTATCATGGCGGATCCTCAAGGATTCGCCACCAGAGGAATCAGACTTTGATAAGGTTTACAAGATTAGGTTTTAGTTGATGCGCCCAGAGATTGAGTTACTATTATTTCTGAGCTAAGTTTGTGTTGCGTTTTCTTTCACGAAGTGGCTCATCTGGGTTCCAGAGAGAAAGGTACAGCAGCAAAGTGTGGGTTTGTCTTATGTGCACCACAGAGGCCATGGGGGTACTGAAGCATGGGTGAGCTCTGACTCAGAGCTCCACGAGATGAAAGCAGGTCGGCCATTGCCCACAAGTGCATGGCTGGCCAGCCCGTGGGGATGAGAGAACTAGGGAATAGAGCAGGAACACGTGCAACACATTCCTTCATTTTAAATACTTCCTGCAACAACATGCTACCTTAAACAATGCTATTGTCTGAACTCAGGGCCTTGAGTTCTAGGCATTCTACCACTGCGCTAGAGCAAATCCGTTCCCGGATTTTAATGAGATTTTAATGAGATCTCCTTCCAGGAGGCACGAAAGAGGAAGTGAATTTCACCAGGAAAATCACATTTGCTGAGGATTCAAATTCTGGTCTGCCATGTTAGCGGTCTCATGCAGCTCCAGCTGAGATCTCTGTGGGGGAAGCCCCTTTACAGCTGACACTGAGTGAAGCTGCTCATGGTTCCTCTGCTGCCTCAGCTGACACGCCCTTGGTTCACTCTATTGGGGACCCAGAAAAGGCTACCAGCTTGAAGCCACTGGTGTCCCAAGGAGGGCAAGCCTAGGGGTGCTGGGGCTGGGCTGGGGACACAGACCCCATCATCTCAGGCAGGGGGCTGTGTTTGCTTATGAATATCTTAATGTTCCACTGCAGTTTCCAGAAACAGACAAAGCCATGTCTTGCAAACAGTTGATTCCACAGAACTCTCATGTTCCCTCCAGAGGTCAAAGTGCAAGGGGCTCTGGCTCCCCATCTCCCTAAGAGATCCTCAGCTACCACAGATGTCATGTGGCAGGAGCACACTGGACAGGTGGGGAATCTCCATGCACCCCCTAGGACCATTGCCGCTGAGTCAGCAAGCATGTGTGGCGCGAGGAAGGCATATATATGACCACTTCATTCAAACTTTGATTACAAAACGTTCCAACATGTCAAGTTCACCTATGACCAACAACATCTTGTCACATTAGACTTAAACCTTTTTGGGGGGTGGGGTGGGGTATAGGAGTTGACAAGGTATTGCCAGGCATCCCAGGCTGGCCTCAAACTCTGACTCCTCCTGTCTCTGCCTCCCAAGTGCTGGGCTTATGGACATGTGCTATGAAGCCTGTCTACCTTATTCATCTTACCTAGGTCATTCTGTCACTATAAAAGCTTCCTGCAGCTGCTACCATGCTGGAGCACAGCATGTGGACCACCCTGAGTCTGTGTTCCTGGGCTCGCTGCTTACATCTGGTTCCAGAATTGACTCTTTTATTCCCTTTGAAGGGAGAGTCCAGGAGGGTTCAGAACTTACTTCAGTTTTTGATTAATGTAGTCTGACTCTTCAGTACCTGGCTAATTCCCAGCCTCTTGGCCTCTCGATAGAACTGTCTAGATTCCTCATGGAACTCTGATAAAAAATGCTGTCTGTATGAATGCTGTTTCCTGGGCGCCGACTTGCAGGCGTGGTCACAGTTCCTCCCTTGGTTAAGTAACCTACCAGTTACCTTTACTGTATTTGCTGCCCGGTTTGTGACCTTGCTCAGGGTTCTAGAAGTCCCAGAGCATGGCAGGCCATCTGCCAGCTTCTGGTGAAAGCCACGTTCATGTACTTATCCTGGCAGGCTGGAAGAGCAGAAGAGCCAGTGGGTTCGTGGAGAGATGCCCTGTCGAGAGAAGAACCAGGAGACTGAGCTAGGAAGTACCACAGCCCTTGGTGTGGCTCTGGCTCTCTTTCTGCTTCTCTACGTTCCTCTTTTGAGACCTACACCACCACCTACTCCACCCCCTTTCGAGTGAACCACTCGGTGGCTCGACTATCCTCACCAAAAAGCCGACACAGCCTCTGCTTTAAAAACCATTTCATGGCTGCCTCTGGCTGACACCACATGCCTCTAATGTTAGTACCTTGGCAGGCTAAAGGAGATGCAGCTCTGTGAGTGCAAGGGTTTGAGGACAGCCTGGTCTACATAGTGAGTTTCAGACCATCTCAGAAATGAAACTCTGTGTGTGTGTGTGTGTGAGAGAGAGAGAGAGAGAGAGAGAGAGAGAGAGAGAGAGAGAGAGAAGACGGCAGCACTCATGACACACAGTGCACATGTAGAGAGGTCAGAGGACAATTTGTGAGAATCTGTTGTTTCCTCCAGCATGTGGGCTCAGGTGTTATGTGCCCTCACATGCTGACCCATCTCGTCAGCCCTCAACTGTTGCCTATGGGATTTGCAAAGTCTTCTTGAGGCTCTCTCCTCCTGGAACTTAGATTTGGCCTTTTGTTTAAAGTTTGCTGACAGAGAATTTTTTAAAAAAGTGTGTACAGGTCTTTTGACTGAATGTCTGTGAACCACACGTGTACAGTGCCCAAGAAAGACAGAAAAGGGCATCAGATCCCCCGGGCTGGAGTTACAGAGAGTTGTGAGCCACTCTGTGGAGTTAGGAAGCAAATCTGGGTTCTCCACCAAGGGCTCTTAAGTGCTGAGCCTTCTCTCTGGACCTCACAGAGAATTTTAAGACCCTCTCCAATTCAGTCTTCTTTCCCAATAGGGAGAGGAATTTTTCAGTTTCTCCTCTTCGGCTCCAACTGTCTTTTTAGCTTCAATGTTTTCATCTTGCTAATCCATGGCCTCAGAAGCCGTAACTCCCTTTGTTAGTGTTGACCCACTCCAAATAGCTGTTCTACACCGCTGTGCTTGAGGGCAAGACTGGGCTTCCCAGACTTCAAGCCTCATCTGTCCACTGCTTCACAAGGACACACACACAGCAAATGTTATATCACAGATGTTCAACACCTTCGACATTTCTTATACATTTGCTTAATCTATCTATCTATCTATCTATCCCTTTTCTTTGTTTAAAAAGCAAATCCCAAGATATGATGTCATTTAACTCTATCAACACATGTTCCTTAAAACGTAATAAAAATGCAATTACAATTAACACTTCCGTTTATTTGTGGATTTTTTTACATGTATTCTACAGTCTGGTTTTATATAATAAGATCATCAATTGCACTTTGTCTTATGAAGGCTGACAGCGGAGTATTTGGACAAGCGCTGACTACAACCAAGGCAAACTGCATTTCCCAGAGTGCCTGGGAGAGCTGTAATAAGCACACACATTATGCTGTTGGTCCGTTCTGCCCTCAGCAGGCTTCTCCACCGCAGCATCACCGGTCTTGGGGCAGATGGTTAGCTGTGCCAGCCATCGGGACATCTATTCACTAGACCAGAGTGATACACCCCTACCTCCCAACCCCTTGCCACACACACCTTAAGTTATGATAGGCAAAAACATCTTCACAATTAGCACAGGCCTGCTGGGAAGATAACCCCTATTAAGAACTCCTGTTGTAAGTGGGCCCTAAGGATCCTTGGGGTTCTCCAATCACCCAGCTTCTGCACTGAGGATGAAACACCTCTCAGAGCTTACTACTAAGCAAATGCTTTAAGCCACAGGCTCAAGTCACACTGGTGCTGGAGTGTCAGTCACTCCAGTCTCCTCTGAGCATGACCTCAGAGCCCATATGTGGAAAGAGGCCTTTCACGATTTGACTTTATAGCCCCACCAGAATCACCTAGGGGACGCCCCCGGGCTCATTCTCCCATCTTGCTACACAGCTCTTGCTTCAGTCGAGTCCCACCATATTGCCTCCCAGCCTGCTCTCCTAGCCTTGCCTGTTTGGGCACTTCTCAAGCAGAATCAGTCATAGCACTTTGATGCCATGAAAGGAACAGTGTGCACAGTCACCTTCTGGAGTTGCCAAGTGAAATGCAGAGTGCCAGCCTGCTCTCCCACGAATGCCTTGTTAGCTGGAAAAGGCAGAGCCAAGAGTTTGGTCTTTATACATGCCTTTATAAGCCCACACACTGCCCCATACAATTATTATCTAAATCAAATCCAATCTTAAGCAAAACAGAATCTCAGTTACACAAAGCAGCAACGCCATAAAGCTGTCCCAACTGACACAAGCAGACACCAAGATGTTTGTGATCATTAGGACATAATAACAAAAGCAGTCCGGATTCCCAAGTCATCATCAGTAAATTCCTCTGACATGGACAAAAGTATAATCACCCAAAAGGGAAACAGACAGCAAGCTCGCTCGGCGGCCCTATCTACAATGCACTGGGTAAGAGACATGGGCATGCTGTAAGAGGCTGTGTTCAAATCTCAGTGGAAGTTTGCTGACACCGCCTGAGTCTGACACTTTATCTCAGATATGCAAACGCCCATACAGAGCAGTTTACCCTGCTTCGGTCTGTGGTAAATGGCGTGTCAATCAATCCTAATACGTACTGTGAACTGGAAGGATCTATTTAGAAATATGGACTTTAAAAGAAACTCTCAGTTTCCAGTCAATATGTTCAAAGATCTATGGAAATGAAAATGTAGGCAAGAAATAGAGGCTCCGTGCCCCGGGCTTTCTTTTTAAGAACACTTCCTGCATAAATAATAGCCTTCTCATTTATCTTACAAAACTCTAAAACCTCAAATTAACGACCATGGAACAAACCTAAGGCCAGACCCACTTTCTGTGCATTCACCTGATAAACTGCCTAGAAATGCACACACTGCCTCGCAGAGCCAATGCCAGCTCTCAAACCACAGGGAACCACCTCATAGCTTCACACAGGGAGAGCTGTGCATCAACAAAACCCCAGAGCACATCCCTGGGATGCCTTGAAAGCTGCAAGGCAGCCATGAGCTGGTGTCATCTGAGGCCACCAACAGGTCTGGGCAGGACTGGAAAGTCTTCTCACCTACTGCACAGGGGCTCAGAGGAAGAAGCATAGAACTCCACCATATTACAGGACATTAGAACAGCACACTGAACCTGTACAGAGTCAGTTACTTTAAATAAAGTCACCCAGGCATCAGACTGTGACCCCAATGCTGACAACATTGACTTTCAGCTCCCCAACAAGCAGAGCTCACATATGGAGATTAATTCTCTTCAGCCGCAGCGGATAGCGCTTTCTCTGGGCGCAGTCTGGGGCTTGCTTTCTCTTTAACACAATGTTGGAGGCCTTCCTGGCTACAGTCTCTGTTGGTGTGGTTTCTCCGTGTGTCACACATTTGTCAGGCTTAGAATCTGCTTGCCTGTAAAGGCTAGAGAAGACTTCCTGGTTGATCCTCTGCAGCTGGATGACAGGCCGAATCTTTAAGACCTGGGATAAGCCATCTCCTCGTTCAATTAACACAGGCAAAGCCTTGGGAAGGAAAACCTCAGGTTGAAAGGTGAACGTAGGTACAGGCACACATCACACAGACACGGACACACTGCATTTTAATTCTTCAGACCAAGTCTATTGCTAAGCCCTGGTTCCCTGGGGTTATGGAGATTTGGCTTGTGTTTTAAAATCCCACTTTGAGTAAAGGGAATTTAACTAAAAGCTAAGACTCAGAAGATATGGCTCATTCCTGGTGGCAACGCTGAATTTGATAGGGGTAAGAGAAGTTCAGAGATAAGAATTTAAAGTCTGAAATCTTGCTATTTGATGATCGTGCTTTTGGAATCTGATCACCGAGAGAAAGGAGAGGTACACTTTGACTATAATGGATGGAACTGTAAGCATTTTATACTTTGTCTGGGACCCTGCCTAAGATCTCCACCCTGGCCAGCCATGGTGCAACATAAATGTAATCCTGGCACTTGGGAGACTCAAGCCAGTTTGAAGCCAGCGTGTAAAACACAGTGAGGCCCTGACCTCAAAACAAAAGGACTCAACTCCACTCTCAGAAAAGAGAAGAATCAGACAGGAGGGAAATGAATGGCCCTATCTGTGTTCCCATAAAGCTCTGCTTATAAAACTGAGGCAGGCTGCTGCCTAGCCACCAATTCTGGATCATGAACAGGATAAAAGTAGTAAGTTGATCAATTATCAGGAAAACAGAACTGATAGCAAAAAAAAGACACAGAAAGCAAAGACACGGAAAGCAGACATCAGAACTAGGAAGGTTCTGAAGGAGTTTAAAAATCATTTCCATGTACCAGGAATTTGTTTTGATGTTTAGGTAAAATAAATGTCCCACTAGAAACCACGTTACTATGACCTTGAGGCTCTTCAGTAGTGTAAGAAGAGTGATTAACAGCAGAATTCCACGCCTAGGGTACAGTGTGCTCTAAGCATACACCCGACCTGGATTCACACCCGGCACAAAAGCAGAGACAACAAAAACAAGTCCCAAAGCCAGGTGCTCTGGTTCAGTTTCTCCAGGTGCTCTGGTTCAGTTTCTGGGTTGGGCAACTTATTTAGGTTCTTAATGCCTCTGTTTTCTCATCTGTAAACTGGGGGTTAACATACCTACCTACCTTCAATGGTTAGTATGAGGGTTAAACGGGACAGTAATGTCAAGCAGACACATGCTCCCTAAGTGTTACAAACAGCATTATCCCAAAATGTCGGACAAGCCGCCAACACAGCTCATAAAGTATGATCTCACCAGAGAAGCCAGGTAGAACACATGGCTTCCAGGACCTGCAGGCAGAATATGTGGCACACAGTAGGCACCTGATAAATAGAACTCTCAATTTTACTGTTGCTTAACAAGTGTACTCATGAGCCATGTAAGAGACTCCTGAGCATCCTCCTGTGCCCGACATGCTGTTGGCGAGCACCCAACTTTCCCAAGTTATGTGCTTGCAGCTTTACCTTCATGACTTCACTCAGTTCCTTAGCTATGGCTTCTCCGCGACATTTCAAATCTTCCACACGAGAAGCTGCAAGAAACCACCAGACAGCATTTTAGGTTCTCCATGTAATTAGCCAATCATGAAGACATTAGATGCAATTAATTAATTAGGACAACCCACCATATTCTAATCTTTCTAAGAGCTGGGTTGGTTGTGACAGGCTTTCTCTCTGGCTGTCCTGGAACCCACTCTGTAGACCAAGTTGGCCTCAAATTCAAGATTTCTGCTGCCTCTGCCTCCCAAGTGCTGGTATTATAGGCATGTGCCACCCTACCCCAGCCTCAGTTCTTTGTAATTACTAAAGTCAATGTCCTATTTAATTTTTGAAGATAAATGAAAAGACCAGGAGAACACTGGAGTGGAACGCAGAGGTATGCACTTAAGACAGCCGGCCGGACGCTGAGCGGTCCCAGCACTGCCCAGAGTGAGCGCCACCACCCACGATACAAGCACTACTGCAGCTGGCACCTCTGCATGTCACCACCATCCTGGATACAAACTACTGCAACCTGTAACCCTCCGCATGTCATCGAGGGTAAGACAAATAAAGACTAAAACATTATTTTTAAATGAGTCTGATTTTTATAAAAACAAAACACAAGCCAGTGAAATGACTCAGTGGGCCAAGGTAGTCAGTTGCAAGGAGGCTGGCAAGCAGTTCAATCCAGAACCCAGGCAAGGTCTAAGAAGAGAGCCCATCTCACAAAGTTGTGTTTGACCTTTATGAGCATTCTGTACCATATGTATACTCACACACACACACACACACACACACACACACACAAAGAGAGAGAGAGAACGAGAGAGAGAGCTTTTAAAGCAAAACATCATCTAAACTTAGAATGTAATCACTCTGTGTTAAGCACTCTGTGTTAAGGCCATGTGTAGACAGATATCTGGTGGAAAATAATTCTAGCTTTGGTTGCTAGTACTACAAATTTCTTTTTCCTTTCTTGATGCTTTTCCTGAGTGTGTGTTTGTGTTTATCTGTGTGAGTGTGTGTGTGTGCATCTGTGTGTGCGTGACTCAGCTAGACTGACCGGCTAACAAGCCCCATGGCTCCGACTGTCTCTGTGTCTCCAGTTTTTAACCTAGGTTCTAGGAATTCAAATTTAGGTCGAAGCACTTCAACAAGCATCACCTAGCCCTCTTCTGATGCAGCAAGTCTCAGGCTGAAGTACAGATGCTGGGTCAGTACCTTACGGCCACAAGAAGACAAAGAGCACCAGGAAAGCCACACGGGCCGATATAAAAGCCAGCATGATGTCATTCATAATTTTAAAAAGACATGCACAAAGCACTCTATGAAGCTATGCCAATTGACACATGATGTATACAGACACATGGCGATAACAGTCAAGGAGGAGGGCAGACCTACACAGGACAGACTTTCTATGCAGCGTGAGAATAAAGCTGGTTTAAAATTATACGGCTATAATATGTTGACACACGAACTGTGGTCTCTAAGGAAGCCACTGCCCTAAAACTTATTCAGGAAATAAAATGATATGCTGTAAAAAATCAAGTAAACAGAACTAAAGGACCTGACAGACAGAAGGGCTGATGGACAGAAGGATGCAATAGACAGGATGTGATGTGACGGACAGGAAGATGGGATGAACAGAAGGACTTGATTGATGGACAGAAGATGTGAGGGACAGAAAGCATCGCAGAAAACAAACACCGAGGCGGAGCCAAGTCCTCCCCTGTCAGTCACAATGTAACTATCAGTGGGTTAAACTTGCTATTGAAAGGCAGAAATAGAAGCTGGCAACTGGATGAGATCACACCATGACTGCCCTATAAACACAGCCACGGAAGAGCTGAGAGTGAAGGGAAGACCAGAACATTCCACACGGGACAGCTGGGGCCACAGAGGACTTACCAGAGCCGGGGCTGCTGCTCAGCAACTGTGTAAGGCTGTGGGTGTAACTGACCCCTCCCGCTGCAGTAAAAGCTGGGTTACCAAGAGAATATGATAAAAGGGGGCAGCCATCCAGAGGATCAACAACTTTACTTCTTTTTGTTTGTTTGTTTTAATTCTAAACCTGGTTGGTCTGAGATCTGCCTGTCTCTTCCTTCCAAATGCTGGGATTAAAGGCATGTACCACCACACCTGGCAATCTAACAACTGGATACACAGGTAAACCAAACAGAACCCCAAAGTACAAGACATAGGAGTTAACAGCACTGAAGAAGCAGTTTGACAGTAACAGTTGGAGACTTCAAACCCACCTGTACTTAAGGGCTGAAGAATACCAATGAGAAAATGGAGGCAGTGAACATCACCAACCAGCTAGACCTAACACATGTGTGCAGACCATCTCACTAAACACAACAGTACACTATTCTAGTTTGATTTCTGATACTCTGATAAATATAATTTTTATGGTGGTTTGAATAGGAACAGTGCTCATGAGCTCACAAGTGTGAATGCTTCATCATGAGGAAGTGACACTACTAGGAGGTATAGCCTTAGAGTAGGTGTGGCTTTGTTGAAGGATGTGTGTCAACTGGGGTGAGCTAAATGCTCAAGCCAAGCCCAGTGTCACTCTCTTCCTGCTGCCTGTTGGTCCAGCTATACAACTCTCAGCTTCTTCTCCAGCACCATGTCTGCCTGCAAGTCACCATGTTTCCATCATGATAATGAACTAAACCTCTGAACTGGTAAGCCAGCCCCAATGAAATGTTTTCCTTCCTAAGAGCTGCTGTGACCATGGGGGTCTCTTCACAGCAAAAGAAACCCCAACTTAGACAGTTAGCAAAAGCAACTTGGGAGGGCAGGGTTATTTGACTTACATGTACAGGCCCCCATCCAGTACTGAGGGAAGTCAGGGCAGGAAGCCACGGCAGAAACAATGGAGGAGTGCTGCTTACTGGCTCGCTCTCCCACTGGCTCATGCACAGCCAGCTTTCTTATACAGCCCAGGACCACCATCCCAGGGATGCTACCGTCCACCAGACCTGGCCCTTCTGTATTGTAGCAATCAACAATCAAGAAAGTGCCACACAGTCATGGCCACAGACCAACCCGACCTGGGCAATCTTTTAATTGAGGTGCTGGCTTCCCAGGTGACTCCAGGTCACTTCAAGTTGAGAATAAGAACTGACAGAACACACACGTTGGTCTCAGCTGCCACAGGAAGGGTGAAGCAGCACTAGGATCACTCCATCAGGCACAGAAAGCGTGTACCACAGCATCGTACTTACCACAGGCAAAGCCATGCAGTCAGAATACAGCCAGTGCTTGCCCAGGGCTGGGGAGGGAAACAGAACTATTGGACGGCTGTAGAGTTTCTTCTAAGGAGGAAACTGTTCTGGAGTCCCCGGGGATGCACAACACAGCTATCAGTGGAAGATGGGCTTTAAAATGCACTATATGGTAAACTTGTTTATTTTATTACTATTTTTATGTGTGTGTGTATGGTAAACTTGTTTATTTTATTACTATTTTTATGTGTGTGTGTGTATGGTAAACTTGTTTATTTTATTACTATTTTTATTTGTGTGTGAACCCGTCTACAGTGGCCAGAGGAGGTGGCCAGAGCCCCTGGAGCAGGAGTAAGAGAAAGTTGTGAGCCACCAGACACGGGTGCTTGCGGGGCACCCGATGCTAGCCCTCCCCTAAGAGCAGCAAGTGCTCCTAATTGCTGTGCCCTCTCCCCAGTCCCAACACGCTAAGTTTTATGTGTATTTCCACCACAACTATGGCTAATTTTGGTTGTCAACTTGAATAAAGTCTGTGAGGGATTTTGCTGATCAGATCACTTGAAGTTGACCCTAAATCTGGACCACACCTTCTGAAGGCAGCCCACATAAAGAACATGGATAAGGGAAGATTTTGTTCCTTGCCTGCTTGCCTTCAGTTTTGCTGGCAAGTTCATCTATCCTGCTGCTGAAGCACTCCTTCATTGTTATTAGAACTTACTTCTCAGGGATTTCAATTTAGACCGAACACCAGCAGCTCTCTAGAATTCCCCAGGATTCTAGCACCAGACTGGAAATTCACTGAACAGCTACCCTGGCCTTTCTGTTGGGAGTCAGCCATAGATGAACTACCCGGCCCATAGCCTGTGGGCCGCTCATATGATACTCTCCCTTACTCGCTCTCTCACACTGATCCCACTGACTGTCCCCTCAGAGGCTCCTCACGCAGCAACACAACAGGAGCATCTCTGTGTGCATCAGGCAGCTTTCCTTCCGATGCTCTGAGGAGCCAGCCCACTTCAGTATGTACTTGTATGCATGAGGTACTTTCCTTCTCTGCATGAGTAGTAACTTAAAGCTCACGTAACAGCACGTTAGGTCCAAGCTGAAGGTGTTTTAGGACAAGTTCCTTCATGGGTGGGCACTCTCTCAGGACGCTGGGGGACAAGTTGAGAGATGATGAGGGCTTAGAGGCACTAAAGCTCTCACCAGGTTAATGACCTCAGAAACCACAAGGGGTACAACATGTGTTTACTGTTTTAAGCTGTTAAATTTTGAGATAAGTTATTAAGTATCAGGTAACAAATCCAACATTAGACTTCAAATCAATGCATTTAGTCCTGAGTGAAAATTAAAATTTTCAGTGAGTGACTATCTAGAACATTCCAGTAGATCTAGAATGTTCCCCAAAGGCCAATGTGCTAAATGTTTGGTCACCAGGCAAGTCTTCTGGGAAGTCTTCACATCTCTGGGGATATGTCCAATATGTCTTGTTCCTCACTTCACTCTCTCCCAGATAAAATACTTCTGAACTTAAAGACACAGGCTCAACTGTTGACCTGAAGAAACACAATCGAGACTTTTCCGTATGATCCCAGGTTTCTAAGATACTCTCTTGTATTCACGGTATACATGAAAACGTAGTAAGATACACTCGAACGGAGTTTAAAATGTTTATCATCTGTATCTAGCCATCACACTTATCTATCTAGACGGTGGCTTTTTAATATGTGTGTGTGTGGATGGATGGATGGATGTACACATGTAGGAATGAATGCATGCGTAACTTCAACAAGTTGTGTACTGTGCATCACAACAAACATACATGCAACAATGAATCTTACTTCTGTGTGTGAACAGGCAGCCTCAGGCTTCATCACCGGAATTTTACTAGCAGCAGCAGCAGCTATCGTCCTTGACCTGTGACCCCTTTCTCAAGGCTTCTTACAAATGAAGCTCTACCCATGACTAATACAAACAATTCCTAAACCACCTAAGCCACCTCTTGGTCTTCACTTCTCCATTGCTGAACAATACCTGTTTTCATCTGTTGTACAAACAGTGAGAACATAAGCCCAAGACTGGTTTGGGCTTGTGGGTGAGACGGAGGTAGGCTGGAGGCTTGCATCCTTACAGACGGACTTTCACACCCAAGTGTGTGACGGGGTGTTCTAATGGTGGGCTAGACGCGTAAGACATTTCGTATTCCTGCCTGACTATGAAATGCCAGCTACACCATCTCTTGCCTCCAAGCAGCCGCCAGGCTCTCTTGAAGGGCCACTAGAGGGCAGTGTGCACAACAAGAGAGGCCTGGGATATGGAAGCATATCCCAGAACTTCTGGGAAGAGGACTGGGTTCTCCAGTCCTGGGATCTTTGGTGGTGATCAGGGTGCCTTACAATAGGTGCTCAAAAGCTATGACGGGCTACAGCCATGATACTGGACACTTCCTTAATCAAAGAGGGTGACATCAACTCACAGGGAAACTGTATTACAGAGAATTTGCCTTAAACA
Source organism: Rhynchomys soricoides (assembly GCA_019843965.1). Classification (NCBI taxonomy): domain Eukaryota; kingdom Metazoa; phylum Chordata; class Mammalia; order Rodentia; family Muridae; genus Rhynchomys; species Rhynchomys soricoides. The sequence continues at coordinate 3,226,788 of JADRCH010000057.1, forward strand.
GAGATCTGATGTGAAATGGACTGGGGAGTTCCAGGTGGGAGGCAGGTGGACAGGATACACTCTACCCAAATAAGGAAATAAATGAGAAACAGGAGAAAACAGGAAGCAGGAAGCACAATCCAGGGGGGAAGTGAGGAAATTCCCAGGATGGTGTGACAGGGGAAGACAGGATGAAGGTTTGCTGCAGGCAAGGGGAGCTGGTCCAGACGGACACAAGAAGATGGAAGGTTAGAAACAAGGCTGATGGAAAACCTCAAGGGTTTGCCACACCCAGGATTTTATAATTCTGGGAGAAAACCAGAGACAGATAGGATGGAATAGAGGGGGCAGGGGTGTGTGTGTGTGACTGTCACATTGGAAGGGTGAGGTAACAGTGGCTTACCCTGCAGGATATTTACATAGTGTAAGCTGTACGGGCTCAACAGACTGATTTTTTTCCTACAAGAATAACAGAGATTAAAAGTAAAGCTAGTAGACAGCCAGGCAATGGTGGCACACGCCTTTAATCTCTGCACTTGGGAGACAGAGGCAGGCAGATCTCTGTGAGTTCCAGTCTGCTAGCCTGCTAGCCTGGTCTACATAGCAAGCCCCAGGACAGCTGGGACTACATAGAGACCTCGTCTCAAAAACAAAACAACCACAACAAGGATAAAGCCGCTGAGTACTAATGAGTCTTGTGAGGAACCTGCCTGTAACTGTGTTTAGGAACTCAGAAAGACAGACACGCCCTGCAGCCTATGCTGCTGTATGGGCTGCTGTGGTCACCACACACCCTGTCATTCTCAGATCATTTCAGAGCAGGCCTCACAGCCTACTTTTACAAATAACCCAGGAAAGGGAACTGCGACCGGATAGAATCGGAATTCACATCTTTTAAAATTCAATGTAACTCTAAAATATCACTCTGCCAGCGATCGCACAGTCTTCCTGAAAGTGTCATGCACAATTGGACAAAACTTAGCTCCAGCATAATGAAAACTGCCCTGACACCATTCTAAAACTAAATGTCTATGACTTACAAGACCTCTTCTTCTTTAATTAAGTAAGCTAAGTCATTCCCGGTCATGCCTAAAATGTACCTCCAGCACATGCTGGTGCTCACCTTTAATTCCAGCACTTGGGAGGCAGAGAGGTAGAGCTCTCTACATCTGAGATCACCCTGGTCTGCACAGTGAGTTCTAGACCAGCCAGGGACACATGGTGTCTCAAAAACAAAAATAAAACAAAACAAAACAAACCTAAGTTATCACTAATTCCAGGAATAGAACCAAACAATGACTTTTAACAATGAAGACAAAAGGGGAAGACAACACAAGTACATAAAAATGATCTCTATAAGTCAAGCGAGGTGACAGACACCTGTGACCACAGGAGGCAAGGGCATTAGGAATCCTGGTCATCCTGGAATACACTATACATACAACAAGACCCTGTCTCAAAAACGAAACTCAAAACTAAACAAAACTCATTAAACATGTGGATATACTGAATATACATAAAAATTACTTTCTTGGCAGGCAAGAGAGTTAGCAGGAAAAGGCACTCGGTGCCAATCCGGATAACCTGAGTTTGATTCCTGGAACCCATGTGGTAGAGAAAACTGGCTTCTCCAAACTGTCCTCTGACCTGCACATACATGCTATAGCATGCACATGTATGTGCACAGACACACAGAATAAATTAGTAAACATTTTTAAGTTAAAACATTTTCTACCATAAACATTTGCTAAAGAAACTCCAAAGCAATAGGCTCACTCACCATGATCCTAAGTGAGTCTGTCACAGTTTATAACTGAGAAGAACACAGAAGCACTCAGGATACAGGAGCGTCGATCGGCCTCAGACGTCTCAGTGCTCATGGCAGACCCTCAAGGCCATGCAGGCTCAGGGATGGGCTCCCCTAGAAGTGTTCTCTATGCCCCTCCTCCACACACTCAACAAGAACATCTGTATGGCGCCAATGTGTACCACTCTTAGCAATGTCGGCAGAGCGTTCCTCAAAGAGCCACACCTCACAGAGCCTGCTCAGCGCTGACTACGATGGGGAAGGTAAGATGTTTTAAGGCCAGAGCCGAATTACCTGAGCCACCTTTCCTGCCCCTTCCCGCCCTGTGGGCCCTCCTTTGTAAGTGACCTAACATCTTTGTGACCATTAGGTAAATCCTTTAAAATGTACAACCAGACCCCGGTTCCTACCAGCCGGAAAGCTGAATCTTCTGTCAGAGAACATCGCAGGCCTTTCTGTACCCACCTGCCAACGCTTCCACCGATGTGCTCTGTAAGCATCTATCTCAGCTTATGCTTTTCTGTTGTTATCATAAAAGGCCATGAAATTGTTACCACGTAGCAACATGAAGTTTGCAGTAACCTAAATCTGTATTCCCCAGCCACAGTCATATCATCCTCAAAACAAACTCTCATCCTCCCTAAAGTAAAAATCCCATAGCCCAGACGCACATGTAAACTCTGACACAGATGCTAACCACCTGTTGTCATCTACACAGACTGCTCAGCTGTGTGTGACGCCAGACATCATTGCCAGGAAACAAGACAGGTGCCTGAACGTGCAGGGCCAGCCCAGAACCCAAGAGTCCACGACAGAACAGCCTCCGCCATCACTGTTTAGTGGAAAGAGTCTTCACTTTGGGGACTTTACACTCATGCCTATCCAAGGTTGCTCCTGACAAATGAGAACCACATCTTACCTTGTTGGTAAATACTCAGTACATAGCTCACGCAGGGGTGGGCGTGGGTGGTGGGGATTGCCCTTAAAAATGTGGAAGTTTGGCAGCCTGGGAACACCGTTCCCTAGTCGCCTGCTCCCTAAAACTAAGGGAAATGAAAAAGTGGAAATGAAAGCCTGGGCAGTGAGCCCAGTTTTGCTTCCAGGTCACTGCACTGACTCAACAAGGGCCCATGAACCCCCCAAAGCCTGCAAGCTCAGCAGAAACGCCAGCTGGGAGCTTCCCATGTACTTCCAACACATTTCCTGAGCACAAACAAGCAAACATACACAGGGGACACTGGACACTTGTATTGGTTTCTAAGGACTGAGGAGGGAAATCAGCATTCCTGCGATAGACAGAAACAGGTACTGATCTGTGACCCCAGGCACCTCATGAAGCATAGTACCAAGGTGTCAGTCTCCTAAGTTTTCCCCTGCCCTCAGCCAGGGTCTGATCTGATTTCTCAACTTCTTTTGTTCCGGACTTGAGTCCACTCCTCAGGAGCTTGGCTTAGGCTCTGCTCTGCTCTAGAGATCTTCCTCTCGAGCGTAACCACATAACCTATCTGCTCTTGCCGCAGAAGCTCCCTCCCACTGAACACTCTGCCCTAGTGTCATGCTGCCCACCCAGTGAGTGCGGTACAGACCACACGCTGCTTCTTGAGTCACCGTGAGGAGGCTTTGCTGTGCTCTGCAGCAGAACAACTGACCCCTCGGTCACAGCGAATCAGCACAACCCAACGAGGACTGTTTCCTTATGCAGACTCCAACCAGGGAATGGCAGCTACAAACCTGACTTCTCCCTGGGAAACGAAAGGTGCTGACATGCCTCAGCAGACCAGGACGTGGGAATTATCAGCTTCCCTGTTTAAGACCAGAGTCTGAGATGAACCTTTATACTCTGAAATAGAGGCTAGAAAAAAGCCTGCCACCGTCGCCTCTTGTACTTTAAGACACACCAGAAGTGCAGGGAGAAGTAACGCCTTGGCCTCGGCCTGTACCACATGCCTACCCACTGACTATCAGATGCACTGTCTGCAATATCACAAGTGTGCAGAGCCTCTGCTGCCAATGTATGTATGACCCTCACTGTGGGCTGCTCCTGACTAGATGAAGGTAGCACAAACTGGAGGTAGGAGAGAGAAAAGAGGCAGAACAATGGACACAAAGGAAGTCATAGTCCAGGGAGCATTCAGACAAAAATTCTAAATACGAGAAAAAAATAATGCCATAGAAGATAATCAGCGCAGCTAAGGTGAGAGGGAGGAGCTTACTGCAGAGATGATGCAGTCACCAAAATATTCAGATCCTCACGAGCTGAAGGAAATCAGGCTATATACAGGCTGAGAGATCACAGGCTGCAGAGATGGCTCACGGGGGAATGGACTACTCAGCAGGCATGAGGCAACATGAGGATGCGCAGCACTGAGGGAAAGGCTGAGTGCAGCAGCACCTGCCTGCAACCCCAGCACTGGGAGGCAGGGGTCTGACTGAACGGTGTGGTATCAGTGAGTGGTAGGTCTGACCAGAGGGCCGACCTACCCTGACACAGGCTGACATGGCCAATCTCTCTAGAGAGGTGACAGTGTGAACAGAAGTTAAGCGAGGGAGAGGACCAAGCAGGTGGCTTCACACAGCAAGTACGAAAGGCCCAGGCCCAGGACATGCCTGGTATGACCCAGAGCAGTGCCCAGCACGTAAAGGTTAGGATTCTGTGAGAAAGGTTTACCAGGGTGAAACACCAGGCCAAGCAGAGCTACACACAGGCTGTGCGGCATGAGAACTCCATCACAATAAAAATCACTGCTTACAAAGAACGAGGGTGGGGACTGGAGAGAGGCTCAGCAGCTGCAAGCTCCAACTGCACTTGCAGAGGACCGAGTTCAAGTGCCAGCATCCACACTGGGAGCTCACAGCCATCTGTGACTACAGCTCCAGGAATCAATCCATGTGCACATACGCACACACAAAGACATAAATTCAAAACACAAGTTAAGAAATCTTTAAAGAAATAAAAAGAACAAGGATAGCGAGTTCAATATATTCAACATGCTGAAAGCACATAAAGTTTAAGAGCAAAGATGAAACAGACTCAGGGCTGCCTGTCACAGCTCTCGCCTAAGGTACCCACGGAAGTACACGCACGTAAACCCAGAGGAAGGCATAAAATTACAACTACAATTCTTTCAGAATTTTGAAATTTTGATTTATAAATCTAATTAATCACCAAGTACAAAAGAGAAGCTACTGAGTAAGACTTGGTAGTTCATAACTACCAAGTACTATCATCTCAGCACTTGGGAGGTAGAGACAGGAGGATTGTGATTTCAAGGATAGCCTGGGCTACATAATGGGCCCTGCCTCAAAAACAAAACAAAAAAACAAAACAAACAACAACAAAAAATCCCAAAACCAAAACCAAATAAAAAGCCTACTCGGTGGGGAGCACTTGTGGGCAGGACAAGGCTTATTTCTATTCTCAGCAGGGCACTAAAAGTCGTAATGGGCAAATTTTATCTATTTTACCAGAAGAACTAAAATTGACAGTAAAAACAGAAAACTGGGAGTGGCAGTGTGCTTATTCAATGGGCGGGGGCACAAAGGTCTATTTCCTGCTCAAGAAGACTTTCACAGGACTGGGTAAAGTCTGATAACTTCACTAGAGCAGTAACAATTTTACAGGAGACATTAAAGGAACAGAACCACAGTATGCCACTTCCAAACTGGGAGCCAAGAAAAAGAGACTTAAGAACACTGTGTCCACACAACAGAAGGCAGGAGGCAGGACTTGACACGAGAGGACTGGGATTGGAAACTAGGAAATAAGCAAGTGCTGCAGGGCAAGATTATGGTGTGCTTCCAAAGTGGGACTCACCAACTGTGGCCCTAACTGCATTTATCAAATTTACTGAACTCAATGCACGCACCCAAGAAGATAAATATGACAGGAAATGTACAAAACCAGGTGGTGCTCAGTAAAGGTAAAACCTCAAGTCATGAAAACAAAACACAACAAAGAAAGCTCCAGCAAACGAGAAGGAAAAGCAACTGCTGCCTGGCTCTGCAGCATCGGACCCCAAGCACGCATACTAGAGAGGAGAAGCGTGCAGAACGTCGAAGACTGTTGTAAAGTCTCAAAACCAGCACTAGGCACTGACTGTGGAGGACACACAGCAAGGAGCTCACAGAGGGAACTTCATTTTCACAGTCTCTCACTGGCTTACCTGGATCAGGGTCACATTTCAGGTCCAGAGGATGCACAACAGGCCGATACTGCTTCTAAACACAGCGCAAATGAAAACGTTTAACTTAGACACGTAATGCCTCAGATAACTAAGCATCTCTTTCAGCTAGAGTGAGCAAATGCACAGTCAACAGTGCTGGCCTCAAGGTTTTTCCCTTTTTAGATCCTGAACTCTGTGGGGCAAATGTCCTTAGTTTGAATACCTTGTGTGTACTGCCATCTGCTGCACACAGTAAGAAACAGTACTATGGAGATGGTAGTCAGAGGAAACAAGGGAAGGCAGTTCTACAATACAGGGCAAGGACCGAAGTCCACAGAAACTTTTTAAAAAGTGGCGAAACTACCTCAGCAGCCCTTTACTCTCCACACCGAGGTACACAGGAGGAGCTGGGCATGGCACAGTCTGGCAAAAGCGAAAGGGGAATGTTCCTTCTTACTGTCACTCAGTGACAAGGACACACTCAACCTGACTAGTTCCAGGGTTTTTTAGAGGGAGGCACGACACAGTCGATGCCCGTCAAGTGTTCTCCCTTTCCCACCACAGACTCTAATGCTTAATGATTAAGTGCAGGCCTTTAATGCCCCAAAGCATTACTGAAGGAGACACCACTGGAGCGTCACACTTCAAAGTCTGCTGACTTAAAAAACAAAAGGCAAAGACAACAATGTAAAGGCTGAATGTGGTCATTTCGAGGGGCAATGGCACCCCAGCGAATCTCCTCAGTGCTTGCCTCCGGACCTGCCTCACCTGCATTATGATTCGGGACTCATTTGTATTTGTTCCAGTTTTAATAAATCTGAGAAGACTGGCATGTGATAGGCAGGGTCACTGATCCCAGCCCATGAGAGGTGGAGGTTGGAAGATCAGGAGTTCAAGACCAGCCTGCACTATATGAAAAGTGAGTAAACGAATTCTCTACTGCAGTAAAATACCGTGTAAGGACTTAAATATACTGGTCTCACCAGACTTGCATGCTGTGCTTTCAAGGTTTTGATGACACTCTCGAGGATCTTTCTGGGATACTGCCTCCGTTTTGTTGCGACATCTACTATGAGCTCATCAAATTCATCTTCAAGCACTTTGATGTCAGAATCTATTTCAGGAAAAGTCCATTATTAGTATGAAAATATTATATAAGCATAAGCCACAGAATAATTAAAGAAAACAAACATGGCAAACTAATGGGAGTTCCCTCATCTCTGCACTGATCAATCAGCAAGCACCTCCAGGAAACACAAAGCACAAAGCATGGTCCCAAGCAACAGGCACCTGATAAATGCAACAGGGGCATAAAGATAAAGGCTACAGAACAAGGAGACACGGTCAGTGGGAGTTAAAGAAACAACATTTATGCTTGAAATCTAGGTGTGAACAAAGGCACTGGATGAGAACGCTCAGGGAGAAGTGCCTTTGGGGGAGGAACTTGACTACACAGAGCCTTGCAAACAGAAGCAATCCAAATGGCATAGGGTAGGTTACAGGGAAGAGGGCAAAGATACACTCAATGCCAGAGCATGTGCTTAGCATGGGCAGGGCTCTGGGCCAGTCCTCTGCCCTTTCCCACCATAATTAAACTGTAAAGGGCATCTCATACCACGGACAGGGTTCACTTTATTTCGTGCCAACCCAACCCATGACAGCAGTGAGAAGGGCACCCACTGTGAGACCTGACTCACTGAGGCAGGGAAAGGAAAGGCATGGCGACGTGGGGGACTTCCTCAGACTTCAGTGGCAACTATTTTATCAGATCTTTCCTCAGTTGTAGACTGTGGTTCTCAAGCTTGAGCAGGAGGAATGATTGCCCAGGAAGCTGTTACTAGTATGTAAATCCGGATTCAGGAGATCTAGGATAGGGCACAGAAATGAAGCACCCTGGAAGAAGTGACTACAGACAGATGCATTTGGCCTCATTAAAAAAAAAATACAAAGATGCGGGGATGGGGAAGGTAGGTCAGTGGTGAAAGCCTCTGCCTGGCATTGGCAGGGGTCTGCACCCAGTCCCCAGTACTGAAAGAAATAGTTATGAATACTGAAGACCCAAGTCCTCGGTTCAGTGGCTCACACCAAGAGCTCTACTGGGCCAGTCTAGGCTAATCTCACTGACTAAAGCTTTAGGAAGAAGTCTGACAATGGCACACATTTCTGAAACATCCTGACAGCTGGCTGGCTTATGAATGTCAGCATACGCTTGTCAAATCTAGACTAAGGCTGTGCAGTGGGTACAGCCTCTCACTCCTGTAGCAAATATTCAGAGTCTACTCAGCAGCTTCTTTGGAGGACATCTGAGGAGGATATGGAACTCTCACTTGCAAAACCCTCTGAAATAAGGAGCTTTAGGTTTTACTTGAAAAGTGATCACTGGCCTGCAAAGAGCAGCACACAATTTTGTAAAAGTTCTTTTTTTCAATCGTGTGTGGGATGGAGCGGGCCCATGCGCCACAGCTCGTTCTGCATGAGAAGTCAACGAGCCACTGTGGGTCAGCTCTCTCCTTTCCTTCCACAGCAGCTCGAGCTCCCTGCTGAGCCAGCTCATCTACACTGCAACCTTCTATGCAGGGAAAGGTTTCTTAGCGCCTCCGAGGGGCAGAATCTGCAGAGCTGAAATGTATGAACAAATGGACAAAAACTTGATGGGTGTCTATTACTGAAAACAACACACTCTGCTCTCAAGGAACTGTCTACACTTTCCCTGACTGAACGTCCACCCAGAGCAGTTACGATGAGAGGAAAGAGGCTGCTTCTCAGAGTCTACTCATTCTTTCCAGAGTGTTAATTAATGAGTGCAGGAACTTGGAAATCTCAGTAAACAAAACCAATGAAACCTCTGCCCTTGGCCTGGTGGTGGGGCACATCTTTAATCAAGAGGCAGAAGCTGTCAAATCTCTTGAGTTTGAGGCCAGCCTGCTCTACAGAACAAGTTCCAGGACCACCAGGGCTATACAGGGAAACCCGGTCTCAAAAAAACAAAAACAAAACCCAATCCACCCTTTGTCCTTGTGACGCCTGTGTTCGCTTCTATGTATCTGCCCAGAAGCAAAGTCTATTAAATCTGTTCACACAATTCTCCTTACAACTCTCACCTGAGAGGCCTCCAAGGCCACGTGACAGAGTGCGTCTCCCTTTGTACTTTACCACCTTTGACACACTTGCTGTTACTTTTCCCACACACGTCAATGCCTTGTACCTCTTTCCCTGACATCTTGCTTCAGACCCCTGGAGAGCAGTATGACGTGGGAAGTGTTCCTGTCTGGCTTTTATATACGCTAGTCATCAGCAATTATTGCGTTAATATTTCACAAAACTGACGCTGATGGTTTTACCCTTTCATTAGCAAAGCCAAAACCCTAGTTTTGGTAATTCTGAAAAGATAGCGGACATAATCCCAAGTAATAGACAAGAAAATCTGGGCACAGCACTCTCCCACTGTTGAGAAGAAAAGTTGTAAGCACAGAGTTAGTTGCTGGTAGGCCTGGAATCAGTTCAAATGACAGGGAGACATAAACACAAAGCAGTGAGTGTTAGTGTCAATCCTGGTCAGCCCTGAGTAACATTACAGAGCGGGTGGCACGCGTGGCTTGTCAGGAGAGCCCTGCTCTGGACAGCATGGCAGGCACAAGGACACGTGCCTCTTTTCTCAGACTGACTCTTCCCCTTCTACTGATGTTTCCTCCCACTCTGACTTTTCTTCTTATTAACACTTTGCCTTCTTTAGGCACGCCAGCAAAGTACAATCAAGTCCAAGCTGAGTCTGGTGGCACACACCTTTAATTCTAGGGATTGGGAGGCAGAGGCAAGTAGATCTCTGAGTTCAAGGCCAGCCTGGTCTACAGAGTTCCAGGATAGTCAAGACTACACAGAGAAGCCCTGTATCAAACAAACAAAAAAAAGTACCATCGATTGTTTGGAGTAAGGAAACATTCTTAAGAAGCTGTGATAGAAAAAAGAAAAAGAAGAAGAAGCTGTGATGGTTTGTATATGCTTGGCCCAGGGAGTGGCACCGTTAGGGGGCGTGGCCTTGTTGGAGTGGGTGTGTCACTGTGAGTGTGGGCTTTAAGACCCTGTCCTAGCAGCCTGGAAACCAATCTTCTGCTAGCTGCCTTTGGAGCAAGAGGTGGAGCTCTAAGATCCTCCAGCACCATGCCTGCCTGGATGCTGCCATGCTCCTGCCTTGATGATACTGGACTGAACCTCTGAACCTGTAAGCCAGCCCCAATAAATGCAGTCCTTATAAGAGTTGCCTTGGTTGTGGTATCTGCTCACAGCAGTAAAACTCTAAAACAGTAGTTCTCTACAAATTTGTGGCATCCTCTGCATGATATGCATATGGTTTTAAACATAACTTTTAAAGGTAAAACACTTCAGTATCCTATCGAAGTATCTAAGCAATACAAACATACAACGGGCTTTATAGGGACACAGGGGGTTTTCTGGGCCTATTCTTTAAGTGGGGACCATTGTACAATACCCTCCAAGAGCCTACTGCCCAAAGAATCTAAGGGACAGGTGAGAGACCTTTAGGAAGTCATACACCACACAAGGTACCCACTGAGTTTCTCCTGGGCTATGGCTTCAATAATCTACATTACTTTCTTCTTATTCCATAATAATTGTTTTTTAAAATAAATGATAGAGGTCGTGGGATGGCTCAGCAAGGAAAAGTGCTTGCCACCAAGCCCAAGGCCACATGGTGGAAAGATCAAAACAAGTCCTGAAAGCTGTCCTCTGACCTCCAGCTGTGCTGTGACAAGCATATCCCACCCAATGAATGTTTGTAAGAGAGAGGGGGTGTCTTAGTCACCGCTCTACTGCTGTGAGTAGACACCACTGCACCTGTTATTGCAGAGAGGCACCCTGCTAAGGAATCCCACAAAGTCACACAACAAACCTCACACAAGAGATTTACTGAAAGGAAAAACACAGGAGAGAAGCAGCAAAGAACCGAGCAAGAGGCAGGCTTTACGTAGGGGTTAGGCATGAAGCTTTCGAGGGTAGCCTGTGATTGGAGGGATTATGTGGGGCATGATAAGGACAAGGTCAGGGATTGGTGGGCTTTTTTCCCTGTAGGGTGGGGCCTATCCACTCTCTGGTGCCTTAAAAGGCTTACAACCATGCCTAAGGCAACGCTTATAAAAGAAAGCACTTAACTGGGGTTGGCTTACAGTTTCAAAAATGTAGTCCATTATCATCATGGCGGGGAGCATGGTGGCATGCATGCAAGGCATTGGAGTAGCTGAGAGCTACACATCTAGACCCACAAGGGGAAGAGGGGAGAAAGAGAGACAGACAAGACAGACTGAGTTAGACAGAGAGAGAGTCAGACAGACAGACAGACAGACTGAGACAGGGCATGGGAAACCTCAAGGCCTATCCCAGTGACAGACATACTTCCTCCAACAAGGCCACACCTCCTAAAATAGTGCCATTACCTGCGGACGGTGAAGTCAAAGAGGTGGGCAGAGGGAAGCCATTCTTATTCAAACACCACAGAGAGACAATGAGAACAGGATTGTAAAATAGCATTCAAAATAGAAACAACCTCAGAAATTAACCACAGAAGTAAGACTTAAATCACATACCCATAAAACAATGATCTGTAGCTTCCTCCCAGGCCTGTCCGTTAATGCTGACATTCTCCTGCACAGCCGATTCAAAAGTCTGCAATAAATCCCCAGCAGCTAAGTTAGCCAAAGTGACTCTAATACAGAATTCAAACATGTTAGTAAAACAATAATGGACTCTCTGTGGACTAGAATGGAAACAGTGGAAAAGTTAACTATTAGGAGAGGGGCTAAATACCCACAGCACACCGTAGTGACTGCACTGGCTCTATCCGTAATACCATCACCACGACCATACAAACAACAGAGAGCAGTGTGGACAGTAAAGAAGTGCAAGCTCAGCCTCCGCCATATGCTCTCCAAAATAGTAAGCTATTTCCAGAAAGGGTTCAGGGTAGAGGGGAAGTCAAAGAGTACTTAATATACGAAACTGCCGGAAAATGTTTTCAATGGGCAAGCCTTCTGTACCACTTCTATAATTTAAAAAAAAAAGTATAAATGACTGAAATAAATGACTGATAATTATGAGCTACAGTACATGTTCTATACTAGTAGCTTATAAAAAGAACTGTGATATAGCTCAGTGGACAACTTTGCTCACATAAGCAAGAAAGGCTCTGCATTTAATCCCCAGCACTAAAGGAGAAACAACAACAACAACAAAGCCCTATTTTATAGGATGTTTTAGTCAGGGTTTCTATTCCTGCACAAACATCATGACCAAGAAGCAAGTTGGGGAGGAAAGGGTTTATTCAGCTTACACTTCCACATTGCCATTCATCACTAGAGGAAGTCAGGACTGGAACTCAAACAGGTCAGGAAGCAGGAGCTGATGCAGAGGCCATGGAGGGATGTTTCTTACTGGCTTGCTTCTCCTGGCTTGTTCAGCCTGCTTTCTTATAGAGCCCAAGACTACCAGCCTAGGGATGGCACCACCCACAATGGGCCCTCCCTCCTTGATCACTAATTGAGAAACTGCCTTACAGCTGGATCTCATGGAGGCATTTTCACAACTGAAGCTCCTTTCTCTGTGATAACTCCAGCTTTCGTCAAGTTGACACAAAACCAGCCAGTACATAGGGTAAGATTCTTACTAAAGGACTAAATGAGAAAATAAATTGTCTTTGAAATACTCATTGCTGCTTCACCAATCATTTAAGAATGTTGCTGTGTTTCTCAGTTTTACCTAGATGTTTATCCACAGTGTAGACGTTTATCCACAGTGAAAGCTTCTCTACAAACCTTTACTTCTAATTCTCTTTAAGATCTCACTCAACAAGCTATCAGACATTAAGTCACATTAGTCTTTTCCTGTACATGTTCTAATTATCTTAGCATTTTCTATAATCAGACAAACCCTCTTATTTACAGTCATCTCCCAAAATAACTACTAAAAATGTTATGAGATGTTTCTCTTCTTGCCTTACTTCCAAGGAGAAAATAAACACAAGAGCTACTATACCTAAAACTGAAACAAAATTACAATCTAAGGAAGGTTTATTCATTATTCTTTCACTTAACCACTGTTGTTTTGGTTTTTTGATGCTAATAACCTCTAGATTTACTCTGCACTCTTGTCATTTGGTCACAAATGTGCTGCGTTACAAGCCCAAAACTTTCCCCAACATATAGGCTGTGTATCTGCTTGAGAGTTAGCAATCCTTCAACTTCTAGTGTCTTTCCCCAGACACCATCACACTCAGGGTTTTGCAAAATATAGGAGAAAAGAAGTGGGTTCTGGGCTGGAGAGATGGCTCAGCGGTTAAGAGCACTGACTGCTCTTCCAGAAGTCATGGGTTCAAATCCCAGCAACCACATGGTGGCTCACAACCATCTGTAATAAGATCTGATGCCCTCTTCTGGTGTTTCTGAAGACAGCGACAGCGTGTGTGTGTGTGTGTGTGTGTGTGTGTGTGTGAAGTGGGGTCTAAGGGCTAAGAGTTTCGGAACACACAGGGTCTATGTAGCCCTGGTTTGTCTGGAACTCACTGTGTGAACTAGACTGGTCTCGAACTCACAGAGATTTGCATGCCTCTGCCTTCCAAATACTGGGCGAACACTGTCATGATCAGCCCAACTAGATCTTGGTAAAATTTAACACCAAGACAGCTTTTTCATCTATTTTCGACTTAAAAAGAAAATGCTGTTCCTGCATTCACAGGATGTTATAAAACAACACAACACAAAACAAAAACAAGAGCAAAGACCAAAAACCTAGCCAGGTAACTGACTTCAAGGATTACCGTTTCCGGGAGAATTCCTCATACCAAACAGTAAAATTGCGCTGGTCCATAGGAGAGCCACTTTGTCCTTACTGAGCACTTAAACTACGGCTTTTGTAAAACATAAACCGTCATATTTGAAAGCTCACTATGGAAGCTAAATGTGATGCCTTGTTTGTACGTATAGTGCTGTACATTTTCAAGAATATGGGTACACAATACCGCCTGTTTCTTAAGATGACATACGTGTTCGCCCTGTATGTCCTAGGACAGGAAGCACCCAGGTGGCACTAGCATCTAGTTGCCTTCCCTGGCATTTCCCAGGTCAGTCTGGGGTATCGTTCCATCTACGGAGATCTGACATGGGTCCCGAGCCAGAGCCAGGCTGAGTGGGATGAGGGCCGGGAAAGAGGGGTCCGTACCCATTGTGCATCCCGCAGCGCGAGCTCGCGGATGTCCTCCGGCAGCGCAGCCCCGATCTCCTGCACGAAGCGACCGCACATCTCCATCACTTCCACCACGGCCCTCTTCAAGGTGCAGCGCACTCGGAAGTCCTCTAGGGGAGAGGCTGCTGCCGTGGCTTGGGAGTCTGAGGCGGCCTGGGCATCTTGATCCTGCGGGGCGGAAACAAGTACTGTTTCAGGAACACCCGCCATCTTCCTGGTTTAAACTAAAGCGGGATCGCTGAGACCGGAAGGATGCTTCCCTTCCTGGAACTCTACTGCACGCGTCCGATCGGAAACTCGATCCGCCGCCGCCGCAAGGTTCCGCCCCGGCTTCCGCGCCCCCAGAATTCCGTCCCCGGCTTCCGGTCGAGGAGCCTGCAGGAGTAGCCATGGGTTTGGGCTTGGTGGACTGTCACTGCCATCTCTCCGCCCCGGAGTTTGACAACGTATGTGAGAGCGATTTGGGGCTTGCGGGAGTCGGGAGGGCCGTGTCCTTTCCCGCAAGTTTTCTTTCCCAAATCCTCAGACCGTACCTAGTCTATGGCTTCCCTTTGAACCTGTGTCGTGCTAATTGTTCTATTCTGATCTTACATAGCGGTTAACTATCTCAACGAAGCTTGAGTTTGTCGTTTCAACAGCCCTTTCTCCTTCCACCCCTAAGACGGGCTGATCCGTCCCAGCCCTTAGCAGAGGTTCTAGTTCTGGGCCTGGAGAGGGACAAACAAGAATAATAACACGTGACGGGGCCGTGTGTGTAGGGGTGGAAATAGGTTTTACCTAAAGGCTACGTTGGGGAAAATAAAGAGGAAGGAGAAGCGGGTTCCTATTTCTTAGGAGGTGACGCTTATGGTGTGAGTGTATGGTAGTGATGAATACCGGCAGGTTGTAGACACCCCCCCATACTGTATAGAATTTGGTCTGTTTTAGTTAATCAACAGCTGGAAACACTTAAATAAAGGAGAATTTTCAGACTGGGGAGTTTTTCCAGGAGCTGGGAAGGGTAGGTCAAGGTCAGTAAGACATTCAGATTGCATTAGATGCAGTTTTAACCCCTAACAGTTTAAAGACAAACCCATTTTAGAGAGGGGGGGTAGGGAGAGAATATTCTGAAGACAAATTTGGAAAGGTGGAGGAGAGAAAGTTAGAGCATTTAGGAAACGTCTCGGTTTACAGACAAGATCTGGTTGAGGCCAGAACGGTGAGGATATCATGAGAATCGGTGTAGATGCACTCAACATATTTTAGGAAAAACACCAACAATACATGCAGGAGCCTTGGATACGAACAGCAAGGGGAGGAAGAAATAGAGCATGACTTAGATTTTTAGTTTGTGCTTACTCTAAGGAAGATGGTAATGGCCTTTGCTGAGATGAGGAAAGAGCAAGGTTTGGGATCAGAGTGGGGAGGTGGGCACATAGAAGCCCTAATGGGGATATGTTGGTTAAGACTGATCTCATCCCAGTGGAAAGATTACACAGTCATTTCAAATGTGAGTCATGGGTCCTAAGAGAGTAAAAACTCAGTAAGTTGGAGATTCAGCATGATATCTAAAACCACGAGAAGGGGAGGTTATAGCTTAGTGGTAGAGACCTTACGTAGTGTGGTTGAGGGTGCTAAATAAACAAAGGGGGAAGACAGGACCTCTTAAGGCAAGTGCAGAGAGAACACAAAAAGGACGGAATCAGTCAAGGACACTGAAGAGTAACCACCTTGAGGGTGTGAAAGTGAAGCATGGGGGAAATGCCCAGAAGCTGCTGAGGGACAGACTGAAGGAGGACAGGAACAGCCCTGTGTGTTTGGCTGCAGAGGTTTCTGTTTTGGTGTAGTATGCATCACGGAGTGAGAGTAAGCAGGAGGCGGGTCACTTCATTTTCTGCCACTCTTTCCTTGCTGATGATGTTGTCCTTTATGGTGCTGCTGCTGCCTGTTATGGCCCAAGAGCAGTTAATTACTCGTGTGAAACAAGCGTGGTTGCTTCTGTTTGTTGTAGGATCTGGATGACGTGTTGGAGAAAGCCAGGAAGGTAAGTGAGAATCCATAACTCCCCCTTTTGTTCCCCTCCTGTCTTCATTCGACATACTGTTTTTAGGAACTGTGAAGACAGACTCTGCTGTTTACGTGGTTAGCAGTATATTTAAGCTCTTATTCTGTGCCAGCCACAGAGCTAATCCCCCCCCCAACTTTACATCATTTATAGTCTCACCTTCTGAGAAAGTTTCTCTTTTATAGTCATATTCTCCATTTGATAGATGAGGAATCTAATGTCTAAAGGTTAGTAACAGGACAAAGACACATGCTAGTGAAATAATAGAGACATGTTAGCCTGATTTGAAAACATAATCCTGCAGCCACCATGCTTAGCAGCACTGTAGAATGGGGCAGTCAGTCTTTCACGTCTGAGAGGCACATTATTTTAGAGATCTAAGATGTATTACAAAAGTCTTCAGAAACATTTTGATTTGTTAGAAAAAGTTATCAAGGGCTAGAGAGATGTCTTGGTGGATAAAAGCACTTGCAAACCTGATGTTCTAAGCTCAATCGCTGGAACAGAACTGACTCCAGAAAGGTGTCCTCTGGTTTCCGCATGCTCATCGTGGTGTGCACCCACACATGAGTCCTTGCACACACACATGCACATACACATAGAGAATAAAAAATAAAATTTAAAAATAAAAATTATAAAATCTTGGAAGTATTTATAGAATTACTTGTACACTGTCATGTGGCAGTTTAACTGGCATGTGGACTTTGGGGTCACATGAGCCTAAGGACATTGATTCCTTCTGATTCCTTCCAAAATGCTGTCTCTGTCCAATAAATTAAAGAAATGCCTACCTTTGGTCTGTGTATGTTAGTGAGGTAACATTAATACTTTGAACATATGGCCTGAAATAATACAAATTCATTGGTAGTCATTTTGATTATATTACTGGAACCTGGCTAAAAAAATAATAATAAAATGTATTTTAAAAATTTACTTTTTCCCTTAATTTATATTAAATGTGCATATTGTTTGGTGTTCTGTTCTTTTGTTTTGTTTTAGGCTAATGTCATGGCCCTTGTGGCAGTTGCTGAACATGCAGGAGAATTTGAAAGAATTATGCAGCTTTCAGAAAGGTGGTGGCGGTAGTGGTGGGTCTCCTCCTCCTCCTCCTCCTCCTCCTCCTCCTCCTCCTCCTCCTCTTCTTCCTCCTCTTCCTCCTCCTCCTCTTCCTCCTTCTCCTCCTCTTCTTCTTCCTCCTCTTCCTCCTCTTCCTCCTCCTCTTCCTCCTCCTCCTCCTCCTTCTTCCTCTTCTTCTGTGTGTATGTGTATGGTGTGGTGTGTATTCACATCTCTATGCAGATGTGCATGCATATGTGGTCATGTCGACACCCACTCAAGGTTGACATTAGGTTCTTCTTTGATGTTTCTCTTCTTTATTGAGTTCCTCACTATACCAAGAGCACTCACAAAACTACTGATTTTGGCTAGTCTGGTTATACTGGCTTCGTCTAGGGTTCCTCTGCCTCTGCCTCTACCTCTGCCTCTCCACCTCCCCACTTCTGCTTCTCCAATGCTGAGATTATGGGGAGCTACCATGGCTGCTGGCTGGGGAGCAGAACTCCAGCTCCAGAGCTTTATCAGTTGAACCACCTCTCCAGCTTTGATGCTACTTTGAATTAACCTCATTAATTAAATGAGGTCTTGACCTCATGACCTCAAGCAGCCCCCCCCGCCCAGCCTTCTTAGTGCTGAGACCAAAGCATAGACTCTGCAGCTGCTCTAATGAAGGTTTTAAAGACTTACGAAGAAAGATAGTCATGTCCAATTCACACAATAGCAAAGAATCGTATGCTAAAAGAATGAGGAGAACCTAGGGTGATGGCACACACCTTTAATCAGGCTCTCCGGAGACAGAGGCAGGAGGATCCCTGTGAGTTTGAGACCAGTCTGATCTACAAACTGAGTTCCAAGCCAGCCAGGGCTACATAGTGAGACTTTTGTCTCAAAGTCAATAAAAAAAGGGAGGAGGAAAATCATCTTAGCCCTAAAGGCGGGGCACTTCCTTTGCTCGTTAGGGACCCCATCCTAATGTTGTTTTCTTAACTTTCTACATTTGTAGGTATAATGGATTCATCCTGCCATGTCTAGGAGTTCACCCAGTTCAGGAACTTTTACCAGAAAAACCAAGAAGTGTGACATTAAAGGTAAATGTCCTATAGAATAAGAAGCATAACTAGTGTAACTGACTCAGTCACTGCCCCACACTGCTTTCTAAGTTCTAGTCCTGGAATGTGGGGATGGGAGTACTGGGGGTTGGGCCTAGGGCCTCAGACACGCCGGGCAAACATTCTGCCACTGAGCTGTAACCTCGACCAAGCGTTTCATTCCGAGAGAGGGTCTCACTGAATTGTCCAAGCTGGCCTTGAACTCATGATCCTCCTGTTTCCACTTCCTGAGTTGTTAGAGCTGTAGCCTGTGCCACCAAACCCAGCTTCTGATTTGTATTCTAAGTTAATAACCGAAAACAAAGAAACAGGGCCTTCGATCAGGCCAACTTGTATGATGTAATGATATGGTGGAATTATGGATTTACTCTCTCCATATTTTTTAACAATGTCATACTGCTTTGCCCACCGTCCCACCCCACCCCTAATGATGGAAGAGCTGGGGAGATGGCTCAGTTAATCGAGTGCTTGATTCACAAGTTTGTGAGGCCCTGAGTGTGATCCTAGACCACATGTAAGATAACCATGGGTGTGGGCACACACTGGTAATCTCAGTGCTTCGGAGATGGTGACAGGAGTGTCCTCAGAGCTCACTGGCCAGTCAGCCTGTGAGCCTCAGGTCCCAGTGGGAGACCTTGTCTCAAAGTGAGACTACCTTAACATAAAAATCACAGAGAAAGATGGGATCTAGCTCATTGGAAGAGTGCTTGCTTACATAGATGATGTCCTAGGTTCAAACCCCAGTTAAAAAATTAAAAGTCCAGAGGCCAGAGAGATGGCTCAGTGGTTAAGAATTGATATGGCTTTTGCAGAAGATTCAAGTTTGATTCCCACCACTCTCCGCCTGTAATTCCACCTCCAGGAGACCCACTGCTTCTGGCCTCTGAGGGCACCTGCAGACACACAATTTAAAATAATAGAAACAAGTTTTAAAAGCACAGGAAGTACATTTGTATCATGAAGTAAGTAATGAGTCAGTCCTCTGTCTCTGTTTATCACCTGACTTGGCAGAAACCTTCTAGAAGGTCCATCAATCACTTAAATGGCCTCCCCATGAGTTTAGTTTACTCTCCCATAACTAGAACACACTCTGGGAGGTGCAAGTCTCTGCATCCGAGCTTATCCTTAACTTTCAGCCCAGACTTTCTGACTCAGACATTGTAAGCAAGCTACTGCTCCCTCTTCTCCTGGGTTCCTGGTCCCAGAGGCAGAGTAGTCTTAAGTGTCCACTAAGGCAGAGCAGTCTGAGTGTCCACTAAGGCAGAGAGCAGTCTGAGTGTCCA
>JADRCH010000057.1:3257595-3268714 GCA_019843965.1 Rhynchomys soricoides
CACTGAAGGTGCTGTTCTGGTCACAGTACCTCACGCAGCAGCTTCCCCTTCACATACACTGAAGGCATCCTACAGAGAACACCGTGTATCTCTTGCCAACAGACTAGATCTGGGAGCTACATTCCAGGATCTCATCTGGGGGAGAGTGTTGCATAACAGGGGTGTTGGTAGACTGCTCCCACCCTTCCCTGCCTCTGCCTGGGAATCGGAGAGCCTGGCAGTTGGCTTGTTCGGTGAAACCTCCACTGTCCCCTGAAAGAGGACTTCTTTATAAGATTCCCACTTCTGCGACAGGAGTCTCAGTTCCCCTCTTCAGAGTCCCTACCATGTTACCTAAACTTTCCTCAGAATCCCGCCAAGCTGTTGCCTGTCCATGGCATTAATATCCCAACAATCTGTCCCCTTGAACCTCCATCCAAGACCCTTGATTGTTCTGAAGAGACACCTGTGCCCCTCCTGTTGGCCATCAGATTACTAAATCAATGGGCCTCAAGAAGCTGGAATCTCCCTCGTGAAAAAGAAAGGCTTTAGTCTGGTGCCAGCTAGAGAAGGAACTTGTCTCCTGAGAAGAGACTCCACAGCTGTGCTTACCAGATCGCCTTACAGGACAGAACAGTCTAGACAGTGAGGGGTAAGAACGCTTCTTGACCAGAACTACTCAGTTACGTATACTTTCCCCCCTGTTTCAATCTAAAGGTCATGCAACTGCCATAGTGATCGCCTTGCCCCCCCCCCCATGGCCACATAACTGGTTATTTTTTATTCCTACCCCTCACCCCACCCCAGGCCTTTCTGGCCTGGAACTCACAACATACACCAACCAAGCTGGCCCTGAACTAACAAACATGCCCCTGTCTCTGCCTGCTGAGTGCCAAGATTAAAGGCATCCCAACGCTCCAGCCTATTGACAATGTCGAGGCCCAGACTCTTCTCTGTTACCTGCCTCATGGTCATGGAGGAGGAAACACCAACAAAAGGGGGCATAATATAAAAGAGCTTTTTCAGCAAAATCTCCAAGGGATACAGCAGATTCACTGGTCTCTGCCCCTAAGTGGAATCTCTTCTTCACAGCCCATTCAGGCCGAATCACAACCCAGCCCTTACCTTGACCCAGGCCCTCCTTGTTCAGAGGCCCACTTGGATGGTCAAGGTCTGTTGGTTCTGATCAGCCTCTAGCTCTGCCACCCCCTTCCTCTGGGCACAGGCAGGAAGGCATGGCTATCTGTAGGAGCTTAGGGAGGAGGTGTTGACCGTCTCTGGCTACAACAGCAATGCTGCCACACTAACGTTCTCTCCAGAGGGCCAGGGAAGCAGTAGGAATCCTGTGTGCACATGAGTGCACACTACAGAGAGCCAGGGCAGAAGAGAAGTGCTATCACATGCTGACTCCTGGGAGATGAGAGACTCCATGCCTGCTGTTTCAGGTAGGGTCAGAGTCCAGATACAACTGTACTTCTGAGTTCCTGGCTTAGCTTGAGCCTGCTCTCGGGTACACAGAGCAAAGTAGAGATATTTAATGGGCAGGGCTGAAGGAAGAAGGATGGAGGAGATGACCTTTAAATCACAGGCAGGGAAGGGAGCTAAGAGACAAGGGCAAGTTCAGAGGACTGCATCCAGTTGTATGAGGCAGGGGCATACCTACAGCAGGGGGTTGGGGTAAAGGAGCTTGAGGGGAGGTGACCTCTGTGCGTAACCTGACACTCACTGCTCTGTGCTCATTCCTAAATCATACTGAGCCTTGGCATCTCTAATTGGGCTGCTTTGGATATCAACCCTGTGGATCCAGTCCCTTGTTTCTGTCCAGCCAGGGAAGAGAGGCTCTGGTAGCCTTGGGGCCAAGTGAGCACCTCAGAAGACAGAGATAAGAGCTCTATCTGGAGCAGAGGTAGGCCTGGTTACGTCACATAATAAAGATAATATGTCCTAACAGGCAAAGGCTGGGTCAATTATGCTCAGCAGAGATCCTCCGCAGGGCAGCCCAGGCCTGTATGTGTATCTACTTGACAACTTTGCCTAGCTCTGAGGGTCCTGAGGCAGTGGGCTGGGGGGCAAGAGAGTAGGTTTCCTACAGCTTGAACCTAATTTCTTTGACTGTGAACCAAGAGTCTCGTGTCTCCAATCAATGCCCATGGTCATGAAAGGAATAAGCAGCTCTTGAAGGTTCTTGAAGCTAAGTAACTACAGCTGGGAAGTGAAAACTTAGCTCTAGTCTTATTTTATTACATGTCCCCAGCCCTTGTAGGGACAAGGTCCTGAGACATATAGCCCAGACTGGCCTAGAATTCACTGTCCCTAAGTGCTGGGGTTATAGGTGTTCACCATGACACCGGGCCAGTTTCTTTTATAGTTAATGTTTCTAAATAATTCACAAACGTTGAAGACTGATAGAAGAGAGTTTATTTGTGTGTCTCTGGAGATGTACTTTATCCAAATATGGCATTATCTGAAAGATAAAAAATACATTTGTTGGGCTGGTGAGATGACTCAGCTGTTAAAGGCTAGGCTCATAATCAAAACATCAGGAAGAAATGCATTTCGGTAATCTAATCTAGTGCACAATTTCTAGAATATCATGAAGGGCAGAGAGGATCATTACGCTTTCACTTGTCCTTTATTGTGCTGGGATTAACTGTAGTTACTGCATATTTCAGACAGATACCCAGAGAGAGACAGAGACACAGAGACAGAAAGACACACAGAGAGAGACAGGGAAGAAAGGGAGGGGGGAGAGAGAGATACAGAGACACAGAGAAAGCTAGGAGAAGAGCCAAGTTTCTAAGGTGGGAGCCAGCCTGACATGTCCTAGGAAAGGAAGAATGCAAAGCCCAGGAGCCCAGGGGAGCAGAAGAGATCATACAAAGACAGGCTGGGCCTGTTCGTGGAGAATCATGCAGCACAGAGTGAGAACGTGGGAATGAGGAGGAACCTCAGTGTGGTGGGAAACCGCAGATGAGTTTTGGGCAGCAGGTAACAACACATGTTCTGATCAGTTCACTCAGGCTGTCCTGTGAAGTAAACGTGGGAGCAGAAGGGTGCCAACTGGGTAGCCTGAGGCTCCTGATACACTTCTGTGACTACAGGTGTGGCCTGGGCTGTGGCAGGGCTCAGATTCAGGACTTGCTGACACAATGAGTATGGGGTATGAGGCCCAGAGTTGCACACAAGTCTTTGGCCACTTTGCCAGGTAAGGAAGGTGAGGCTGGGTGGTAGGAAGAGATGTGACTGGTAACAGGGATTTTGTCTCAACAATACTACACCACAGATGAATTCAAGTGAAGTGGCAGTGTGACTGTAGACATGGCGGAAGGTCAGAAGAAAGGTTAGATATTAAAATGTGGGGTTATCAGAAAAGAGATGAAATGTAAGTCCCCTAGCAGTCAAGTTTGAATGAGAACATTCCCATAGGCATTGGAACACTTGGTCCCCAGTTCATGGTACTGTTTGAGGAAGTTTAGGGTGTGGTCTTGCTGGAAATGTGTCCTGGGAGTGAGCTTAGAGGGGTTAACACTTAACTCTCCTTGCAAACAGCTCTCTGCCTTGTGCTCCAAGTTCAAGATGAGTGCTCTCGGCATCCTGCTCCGGCTGCCATGCCTGCCTGCTGCCTCCACCCTGCCATTATGGTCACTAACCCCCTGGAACTGACTGTATGTCAGACTCTTACTTCCATGTGTTGCCTTGGCGTAGTGCCCTACCACAGTAACAGAAAGTAGTCTACCAGCTGCCTGCATGAGGCTGCCCCAGAGAGGGCCAGGAGGGCTCATCTGCGAAGGCCCTCCGGTGTTATACCCCTCCTCATACTTCAGAGACCACTGTCTTCCAAAAATGGCTGTTACTTTGTAGCAAATGTTGTCTAATTTAGTATGTGTTGAAATCTACCAATTACCTGTATTGAGCCATAAAGTCCCAGCTCCTAATTTAACAAGTGAGACTTTTTTCTGCACCACTGTTCTCCAGGGCTCTCGCTCTCATGTGTCTAGAGCAGAAGATCTCCATCTCTGGGAACAGGTAAACGCTCTTTAGGTAAACAAGAGGCAGCCACTTGACTGCTGTTGGTGAGTTTCTCCAGTAAAGATTTGGGTTTTTTTTTTTTTCAATAAACAAAGCCAATATAAATTTTTTTAAATCTGCATCTTATTTCTCAGTTGATCAAAACTCAAATCACAAACAAAGAGCTTTCTAAATGTGTTTGGGGGTTATTGGTTTAAGTTTGACACTATGAAAGTTAGTTATGGGATTAGGTGTGTTAGATTCTGTATTGTATGGAACTATACATGTTCCTTAAAGTTGTATCCTATGTTTGCTCAAAGAGGTAGATTTTCTCTCCACCATCAAAGTCCTGAGAACTGACACACTATTGTTCTCAAAAATTTTAGCAGAATAAAGGACTGTAGTATTTTTTTTACAACTAGGAATGTCAAAACATTCTCTTTGTAAAGATGATTGGTTTTTGTTTGTTTATTTTCACAAAAGAAACATAATGGTTACAGATTAACTTACAATCACAGTGCAGTGTCTGGACTTCCCATGGCACACTGCACCACCTCCCCTTATCACTACCTAAGGTCACTGGCCAAAAGCAAAATCAGAGCTACATAAAGGCCAATGTGCGCCATCCTTTGTAAACTAAATAATGTATTGGCTATATTGAATATACATATGCACACTCTCTCCAAATAAATGAGAAAACATTATCAGTTGCCTGCCTTGACTATATATAACATATTCACAATCCATATTTTAAACAATACCAAAACAACCACTCCTCCAGCCCACTCCCCTCCCCCAGCCCACTCCCCTCCCCCAGCCCATTCCCCTCCATATTTTTATTACTGCTTCTTGTGGCATCGTACATCACATTTGTTATTAAAACTCCATTTTAACTTCCATTTGAACATAAAACTCTGTAAAGCACAGAAATCGTGAGGCAGGATGTATCTGAATGCAACTCTCAAATTGTCAGACCATCAGCAGCTAAGAGCCACCTCAGTCAGCTGGGAGTGCAGACTGCAGCACCCAAACACCTAACTGCTGAACCACCTGGCCTGTGGTGGGACTTGGGTTCCTATAGACACAAGAAAATGAGTCCCTGGTCTATTGTGAGCCTTATACCAAATAATCTATGTTTGCCTTCAGACACATCATCACTTCAAAGACTCCCAAGGGCAACCTTGGGACCACTTTCAACCCAGGAAGTCTGTTGAGTCTCTCTCTCCACCTATCCTACAGGTTGTAGGAGTCCAGCCATATTATCTTACTTTTTGGCAGAAAGTGCCTTCTCTCCTTGTGCACAAAGAGATCCTGTTTGATCCAGGAGGTCCTGCTACTCTCAGGAACAGATTCTTTGATATGCATGCAAGCTAAGGCCTGGTAGGCCTTGCTGAAGTGCCTCTTCTGAACTCTCAGCAGGCTGACTTGGTTGCTTCTTTCCACCAGACAGTGGGACTCACGCTTCTCATTTAGCTCTTCCAGGAGCTGCTTCCTGTTCCCTCCCTGT
This sequence comes from Rhynchomys soricoides, assembly GCA_019843965.1. NCBI lineage: Eukaryota > Metazoa > Chordata > Mammalia > Rodentia > Muridae > Rhynchomys > Rhynchomys soricoides. The sequence continues at coordinate 3,263,090 of JADRCH010000057.1, forward strand.
TTCTTCACCTCGCTGCCTTTGTCCATGGACGCCGTCTTATTAACGCATGCCATTTTATTAATTAGCGCACCAGTTACCAGCTGATTCTTGCCGTCCTGCCAACACATTGAGCATGCTTATTAGTTTCCTGCCCAACTCAGAAGCCAGCCTCACCTTTTATCCACACTTGCCAGGACTTTCTCCTTCTGCAGGACCATGTTCCAAAACATGGTACAGAACCAACTCGGGTCCTTATTGCCTCCAACTACTGCAAAGTTCAGCACTGTCCAACAATTCGTGTTGTGTTTTCCTGCCACGATAGCTGGTGTCTGATCTAAGGCAGCCTCACCAGCAGGGCATGTTTCTATCCCCCTCACTGACACACCTTTCCCATTTTATCTATCCATTTTGGGAAATCTGTGAGCTTAGAGCCGTATCTTTTACAATATCCACCACAGTTTAAACACAATATAATGAAGGGGCCCACTAAGAAGCAGTTGAACCTGGGTACGTATGGTGCTCACACCTGTAGTCTCAGCATTCAGGAGACTGAGGTAGAAGGATTGCACTGAGTTCAAAGCCAGCCTGGGATACAGAGTAAGTTCTGGGCCAGCATAGGCTAGAGTGGGTCCTGCTTCAGAAAACAAAACAATAATAAAAACACATATAAAATAAATAACACATATATATTATAATATATTATACATCATACATTATACATTATATATTATATAAGCTACCTAAAATAGTCTGTTGGTAGTCAAGTGACTTAAATAGATCTCTTTAGATATCTATTGCAGAAGAAAAAAGAATCCTCTCAACATTGGATTTGGCAATTTTTAGTTAAAGGAATTTAAAATGTCTTGTAGAATAATTAACAATGAATAATATGAGTTGCTTTAGTAAAATCGACCATTCTGAGTGCCAGTTAATAATGTGACATAAAAACTATCAAGAACAATTCACCTGGGTGTGATAGTGTATATCCTGCACTGGGGAGGCAGAGGCCAAGGAATCTCTGTGAGTTCAAAGCCAGCTTAGTCTACATAGTGAGTTCCAGACACCAAGGCTATGTATAGAGACCATGAATCAAAAATGAAAAACAGAAAACTAAGCAAACAAGATTATTCATAAACCTATAGTTAGCTCAAATACCTCATTAATCAGCAAATTTTATCTTACTAAAGATGCTAATTTGTAAGAAATTAAACTCTAAATTCTATCTCCTTTAATACTTTTTGGATACTGGGAATTGCATATTTGAGGCAAGAACTATACTGCTGACTGACATTCTCAGCCTGGCTTTTAACAGTCTCACTATCCTCTAGATATATACATATCAGACACAAATGGCAATAAGACTCATATTTTGTTAAAAGCCCATTTTATAAATCTGTGAAAGATATACCATGGTGTGAATGTTCACTGAGATCACAAAATCAAAACTTTCATATCACCTACAAGTTAGAGCTCAACACTCAGCTGTGGAATCCAGTGGTTAAACCTTTCGGGTCATTGGGCTTACATGCTAGCCATGTTACCTACTCCGTGCAAAGCTAACTTAAGTTACCATAGTTTCCTGACATATTCAGTGAAAACATTACACAGGTCAGAGTATCATATAGACTGAATGGGCTGACACTTACACAGAGTTTACTATTGCCGCCCTCAACAAATGGTCACCTATCTATCACATAATCAGGCACCTTGAAAGAAAGGGTTATTTATTCTATCTGATAAGTAAACAGCATACCTTGGTCTCCCTGATTATTAATCTCTTTTGCATGTGTTGCAATGACACTGGTAGGATCCAGTGAAGCCAAAACCACTGGATCCTTGTTTTTTAAAAATCAGTTGAGACTTTCAGGAGGTTGAGAGCAGAGAACCTAGCCATGTCTGAGGCCCTGTGAGGACCAGCCTATACAGTCTGCAAGCCTAGAAAAGTGGTCCTTTGTGTGACTGGCACAGGGACAGGTCAGTTCCACAGCTCCTTCTCACAGTCTTTCGGCTCATTCACAGTATCTTAGAAGCTACGTGTGTAATCTGTGATACTGAAGATACTCGAAGACATGAGGGTGGATACAGCAGACCTTATTTGCAGAGCCTACATTTTAAGCTTTCCCCTCGAGATCTGCTAGCCCAGCTCTGCTAGCCCAGCTCTGCTAGCCCAGGTCAAGCCTTGTGGCTCTCACAGTCCATGGAAGCCAAGAGCATGGAGCAGCACAAAGGTTGTCCCGATGTCCTCCCAGGAGGCTGAGTCTGGAGGATCATTTGAGTCCAGCAGTTCAAGAACAGACTGGGCAATACAGTATGATCCCATATCCCAAAATAACAACGAACTACAAACATACAGTTTATACACTGACTGGCTGACCAAAAGTTTATAGGCGCTTAATCATCTAAGAGACTGGTATTTGCTAGTTCAGGGCTTACAGTGTTTTTATGACTACAACCACCATAATAATGAGAATTGACCATAGACAGAGAGAAATAGCATTATCATTCCTACCAGTACATCAATTATAAATTACCTTTAATAACACCAACACAAAGCCTGTCTGAAGTCCACAGTGAGGATCAGTCCACTGAACTGTTGCCCTGGTGATAGAATTTTCTGAGCTCTCTGCCACCTCAGCTCCATTCTGCTCTTAGAATCCTGGTTAGCAGAGGAAGTCTTGAGCCGAGACCACTTACTTCCTAACCAGGTGTCCTTGGATGAATGACTTGACCTTTGTTTTTACTATCAGTAAGATATTAAGTAACATGTAAAATGGAAACAGAGATACTCATGAAGTAGTATGGCAGATGATAGGGCAGGAGCTGGGATTACATAAGGCACATATGTAAAATGGTGTGCTGCATCTGCCTTCCATTCTCTGCGACTTAATTTCTCGAGCACTCATTCTGTGCCTGGTGCTCCTGAGGTAAATGGTGACAAGCAAGAGCATGCTTCCATGAAGAGAAGTGCTAGGAGATCACTGGAATTTTAAGCCCTGGAATTTGGGACCAACCTAAGTAACATCACATGATCTCATCTCCAAAGGGGAAAAAATTACTTTCATATTTCACACAGAGAACTATTCAGTTATCTGTAAACAAAACCAAACCAAAGTCTCATTGTGTAGTTCTGGCTCTCCTGGAACTCACTGTGTAGGCCAACCTGGCTTCAAATTCACAGTTGGCCTCTGCTTCTGCCTCTGCCTCTGCTTCCGCTTCTGCCTCTCTGCCTCTGCCTCGGGGTGCTGGGACTAAAGGTGTGAGCCACTGTGCCCAGCTCAGATAACTTTTTTCAGAAGAGGATCTTTTGCTTTTTAAGAAAATCCAAAGAAATAAATTTCAGAAATATAAAAGTCAGAATTTCTTTTACCTCCTGCAGGAATTAACGATAGAGGAAAGACTGGTACTGAAAGTTTGTTTATCAGTTCATGAGGTATATGAGTCAGCAAACACACATCAGCTCACCCAAGTGTAAAGAACCTGGCATGTGGTAACCATGGAGACCAACGCAGAGTGTTTGGAGGGATGAGAACAACTTTGTTTTGTTTAGGATGCCACAGACAATTTGAAGGTTTATTAAGAGAACACACATCCATTGGGTATAACCTCGGCATCTTTAAATCCAGGCTCTATCTGGATTCTCTCATTTCTAGGGCAGCTGGAGGAAGATTTTCACACTGTGAGTCTTGGCTTACCTAGCTATAGACTGGCTAACCAGCATGAATCTGTGGGACTAGATAACAAACGTAAGTGTCTGATGGAATTAAGGAAGCTGAAGAGATGCTCATCGTTAGTTTTTTAAAAATACATATTAGGTTAGGTTATTAATTCAGAAAGTTAAGCATGCTGCACCCAAGCACCACTATTATACAATGTAATAACTTGTCAGAGAAGTCCTCCAGCCTGGAGCATCTTAAGCTACAGATGTCCCTTGCTCAGAGATTGCTTTCCCTGAAGGTTGCACTAAAGCTGTGCTGACCCCCATTCTCCAAATATTTCGGCTTACGAAGCAACCTTAAACCTCACTACAGTCTTACTTCATTCTATTCCAGTGTGCACACTGAGCCACACCAGTTCTTCCATTCATCTGACCAAAGGGATGGTGTGTCAGCATCCTCAGATCTTCAGGTCTGGACCTGAGGAGTGTGCTCATGAACAGCCACATCATGTCTAATGGTGTCTTAGACCTTGAATTCCACGTGCTGGCCAGATTCCATGTTTCTAAAGTGTTACTGTTACAAATTAAAATCTCTACAACTTGGTACTTAACCCTCATGATATAGCTCAATCTGGTCTTGACTCCCGGCCAAGTGATGCTCCCAGTAGTATCTTTTCCAACAGAGATTAAGGTTCACGTTATATTATACACCCAAACATACGGTATAAAGTATGACTCATGTCACACTGGTTAATAAGTATCTACCTCAAGAAAGACAATCCAAGGTTAAGGAAGTTAAGTTGACCAAAACTGCAGTAGGTGTTGCTGACTTTTCTTCTTTCTCTGTACTCATTCTTTACGGAGCTTTGTGAAACAGGTATATGGATTGTATCTAATTCTTCCCATTTGGGATCTATTTTATTTTCATAGGGTAACAATGTCAGGAGACATCTCAAACGCCACATAGCTCAGCTTTCTAAGACTTATATGGAGTTCAGGAATTATATCCATAACATCCCTGTTCAGACAAATTTGTTAATGCTTGTCAGGGGTGATGGCTGTAATCATGTGGCTGTCCAGGTAAGGAACACGGTGGTCCATCCAACTGTTGGTTGCCTCTGATGAAAGAAAGCTATCCCTTGCAATGTAAGGAGCTTGAGAGATAAGGTCCCTAAGTGACTCTGATGACACTCTCTAGGTATGGGTTCTGCCATTATAAATTCAGATTGAAAGTACTTGGTGTGAACAATTGTGTGACAATCCAAGCAGGCTTAGACAAGCAGGGATCAAACCTAAATTAATAAAAAGAACGAGACATAAGAAACACTAAGATATGAGTAGACACAATGGTGATAACAGTTATTGAATATTGATACAGGAAGAGGTCACGCCCTCCTAGAATGTGTGCTAGCTACTTAATTTTTAGTCCTCCCAACAGTGTCAGCACTATCCTCATTTTATAGCTGCAGACACACACATGCACACGCACGCGCGCGCGCGCACACACACACACACACACACACACACACAGAAAGAGAGAGAGAGAGATTATTCTAAGACCATAGAGGCAAACACTGCAAAAGTTAGGATCTGAACCCTAGCCTTCGAATATCTTACCACCCCACACTAGATTACTTCCTAAGTAAACTGAGAAAGTCTACCAAGTACCAAGTATTGTTCAATCTTGTAATCATCACAATAGTTCCAGGAAGGATCCTGACATCCTATTACAAAACAGCTATGTTAAATGATTAAAGTCACACAGCTAGTGAAAGCTAAAGGTAAAATTTAGGGCTACATAGCTAGCCATGGTGGCACATGCCTTTAACCCCTGCACTCAGAAGGCAGAGGCAGGAGGATCTCTGTGAGGTCTGGGCTAGCCTGATCTACAGAGGGAGTTTCAGGACAGTTGGGGCTATGTAGAGGGACCCTGTCTGGGGGGAGATATATATATATATATATATATATATATATATATATATATATATATA
>JADRCH010000057.1:3268724-3306036 GCA_019843965.1 Rhynchomys soricoides
TATATATATATATATATATATATATATATATATATATATATATATATCCCTATAACTGCCCCCACACCCACATAGCCTGTCCTTAGTTATGATGTCCTTTTCCACTCCTACAGACTCCCTAGGTAATAGGCTTTGTGTATGGTTACAGTGTTATAAACAGAACTTTGTCATGTGCAAGAAGGGCACATGGGAAGGAGAACAAGAGTAATATAAACATCTGCAGGGGAATTAGAGCTGATCAGCTATGCCAGAAACCTAGGGAGTTGTCAACCAACCCTTCTTGTTAACAAAAGAGAAGGCAGTTATCTTTAAACACAAGGAACCTAAACCAACCAGAACCCCTGATCCCATGCAGAGACAAGAGGTTATCTCCAATTCTCACCAGATTATAGGGAAATCATGTCTACTATATTTTGCCAGTTTGGGGCTTTTGAAAGGGAGTGAGTTTGCAAATAATCTAAATGACTGGACAACTACAGAAAGGTACACACATTCAACCCCTGGATCCCCCTTCTGAACATTTGTGTTTTTAAAAACACAACACAGGTTGGGCTAGGGATGTAGCTCAGGTTGTAGAGCAGCTGTCTGGTATGCATGAAGTCTTGGGTTTACCTTCAACACTTTGTAAAACTGAACCTGATGCACATGCTTGCAATCTCAGTACTTGGGAGGCCGAGGCAGGAGGATCAGGAGTTCAAGGTTATCCTCTGCTCCTTACTGAGCTCCTTAGTTTAAGGCCAGTCTAGGTTATATGTGATTCTGTATCAAAAACAAAACAAAAAACCTAAGTAAATAAAAATTTCCAATGTGATCCTGTTATGCTGGCTCCAAGCTACCTTTAAATCTGTAGGCCTGAGCTATTCTTCTGCCTCAGCCCCCAAGTAACTGGAACTACAGGCATGTACCCAGCTTGAACATGGTTTACTTATTTATTTATTTATAAGCCTTCACAGGCTCCGCAGTACTTGAGACCATTAACATCTATGAATACTTAAGATAAATTGTGTTAAGCATTAAAAACACAATTCATATTTTTATAAATTCACGAAATAAACGTTTTAAGAGCAGATGAAACCCATGGGATTCCCCATTTAGTTATATTTTTCATTCAGAGACCGTTACTCGATAATCTAAAACAATCTCCAAATTAACATCTACAGAATCATTTTGGGAAGAATTAACAAGGTTTCTCTCTTTTTTTTTTCTTATCATAGTGTGTGTGTGTGTGTGTGTGTGTGTGTGTGTGTGTGTGTTGGTTGGTGGTGGTGGTGGTGGTGGGGAGCACCTGTGTGATGGTCACAGGACAACTCTGCAGGTGCTGAGGGATTGAACTCAGGTTTGCAGGGTTGGCAACAAGAGACGCTACCCACTGAGCAGTCTCGCTCTATACAAGCTTTATTTTTCTTAAAGAAATGACTTTGTGGAGCTATTCACAACACGGGTAACTCTCCAGTGGCTGTATCACCATAGACAATGCCTTCTCACTCTGCACCCCCAAACTGTTAATAGTTCTCCTATCTCCCCATGACTGAAGGTTTATGGGCTCAGTCTGAAGGTCCTGTGCAGGCAGCTGCAGCCACTGTGAATTCATAAGCGCCACAGCCATACTTAGTGAAGAGCTTCTTTAATCCCAACACTGAGGAAGCAGAGACAAGTGAATCTTCATGAATTCGGGTCAACCTGCCTACACAGAGTCCGGGGACAGCAGGGCTACATAGTGAGACCCTGTCTAAAAGAGAGAAACGGAGGGCAGAAGAGAGAGCACATCCTAACTCCTGGCACCCGTGTTTGCACACACACAGCTTCCCAAGGGCAGCAGGCTGACTGTGCCTGAGGCCCCGTAGGACCCCGAGGCCATCGGAGCTCTGTCCTCACCGGGTCCCGGGATGTACGAGTCCAGGGTCAGCCTACACACACACACCTTGGTCACTGAGGGGGAACAGGAGGCAGGCAGGGGCTGTACCTGGCCATCACCTCCTTCAGTCCTCTGCGTGGATGGAGGCGCGCGCCTTCCAACCGCGCAGGAGCCTGCTTCTGAGGAAGCCTCTTTCTGTAGGCGCACGAGAACCCATTCTGGTGCGCTCTTTTCAAGATAACCCGAGGCTACTCGCTGCCGAACGAGCGCAGGGAAAGGCCTTGCAGCTCCAGCAACCCGAGAGAGTTGCCTTGGGCTCCTCTTACCGCCTCACACGCTTGACCCCGCCCCTCTCCCCGGTCACTCCCTGATTGGCTTTCCGACCTGCTGATACGCTCAATGATTGGCTGGAGGGTCTCACAACGCTATATGAGACGCCCTGGGGGCGGGGACTGCCGGTAAGAGTCGGGCGCCGGGAGCTCAGCTTCACTTAGTCAGCAAGCGGCGCAGGCGAGCGCGGTTGATCGGGTGGGACCTAGGAGTCAGTGTGGAGGACTGAGGGGCGGCGGGGCGGGGAACTGGGAGGCATGGCGCGGTCCGATGACGAGGTAGGACCGGCCGTGGCGCCCGGGCACCCACTGGAGAATGGATACCTTCCGGTGCCCAGGGGCGCCCGGGACGGCGAGGAGCGCGCGGAGCCGTATGACGGGCCTGAGGCGCTGAACGGAGGGCCCGGGCTCGGCCCGCTCGTCGCGGGAGCCCTGGGCGGGCCGCAAGCCCTGATAGCGGCGGCGGAGGAGACCCAGGCCCGGCTGCTGCCTGCGGGAGGCGAGGAGGATGTCCCGTGCCCCACGCGGCCCCCGCGCACAGCGCTGTCGCCGCGGCGCTTCTTGGTGCTGCTCATCTTCAGTCTGTACTCGCTGGTGAACGCCTTCCAGTGGATCCAGTACAGCAGCATCAGCAACGTGTTCGAGGACTTCTACGATGTGTCGCCGCTGCACATCAACTGGCTGTCCATGGTGTACATGGTGGCCTACGTGCCCCTCATCTTCCCGGCCACCTGGCTGCTAGACACGCGAGGCCTGCGGCTCACGGCGCTGCTGGGCTCCGGCCTCAACTGCCTGGGCGCCTGGGTCAAGTGCGGCAGCGTGCAGCCGCACCTCTTCTGGGTCACCATGCTGGGGCAGATCCTCTGCTCCGTGGCCCAGGTCTTCATCCTGGGCTTGCCCTCCCCCGTCGCCTCGGTATGGTTTGGACCCAAGGAGGTGTCGACGGCTTGTGCCACAGCAGTGCTGGGCAATCAGGTAAAGTCGATCCTATCGGGCCGGCCGGTAGGAAGTCATAGGTAGGGCTGGGGCAACAGTCGGTGTGGGTAAAGTGCTTACTATAGAAGCATGAAGACTGAGCTCCAGCACCACGAGAAAAGCCGGGCACGGTGGCTCCAGGTTGTATTCCCAGCCAGCGTTGACAGGTGAGAAGGACAGCTCCCGAGAAAGGACACCCGAGGGTGCCCTCTGGCCTACACGCAGGCGCACACACAGGCATGCTTGGAAACTTTGATGGTAAAAGAGATCTCAGGTATTTTTGTCGACACTGCAGAAGAAAGGTCTTGAGATCTGGGAAGTTTGTTTCCATGTTGAATGTCCTTGGAACAGCCCTGATTTCTTTGTATTAGTATTAGTAGTCAGCCCAGCTTGGCACTTATTGAACACATATAAGTGAATGTTCAATAAATGTTCTGGTGATAAAGACTTGGCAGTATTACTGAGTCCAGCTATTAGTTCTTAACAGTGAGACAGAGGAAGGCACGTCACTGATCATGGAATGATTAGTGGGTTAATAAGCCAAGACTCCCTTAAGAAATGATCTTGTTTGTTCTACCATCATACATTCAAATGCCACTAGAAATCCAGAAGTAATAGTAGGTAAAAGGTTTTTGTGTGTGCTTTATTTATTAAAAAACAAAACAAAACAAAACAAAAACGGTTTATTCCGCTCTAGGTCAGGTTGGTCTGGGATTCACTGTGTCCCCCTGGCAGGCCTCAAACTTGACAATCTTGCTTCAGGCTCCCAAGCACCACAACGAATCACCACATTATTACGTTTTCATTTGTTAATTTTAGGCTTGTTTTCTTATTGTAATCTTGCAAGAGGGCACTTGTGACACCTGATGTTTTTGTCACTACTGTAAATGCTACCATTTGTAAATGATGCTTAGTATTCATTCAGTTGAAGGAAATCTAGTTTAAAAAACAAAACAAAACTATAACCCTTGTTATACATATATTGTTACATGCAGCCAGAGAATGTTACTTTCTTACTTCAAGTCTCACTTGGGTCAAGATCATGGTTTAAAATGCCCCCAAACGCTAAATGTGTGTGTCTATTTGATTAGAGTTACTTTCTTTTTCTAAAAATGAAAAAGAAAGGAAGGGTCACTTAAACTATAATTGTTTTGTATCCAAAATAATTTATTACTGATACATTGATTGGTTGTTTCTTTATGTTTAGATAGCAGATGTTTTTTTTTTAAAGATATTTTTTGTTTCTAAATTATTTTTAAGATAAATACTTCATTAAGCATAACAAAAATATCAACCCCATATCTATGAAGTATTAATTTTATGAGTAGTAAGTGGAAACATTTACTTACAGGTGGACTTCCCTCTTCTCAGCACATTTCTGGGCCTTATATTCCCCTAAGGTATTCTCATCCCTTCCTTGGCTCCTATAACTGTACAATTGTTCATTAAGACCAAATATACATTTTCAGCCTCATTTATGGAATGATCATGCATAATAATATTCAGTAGCAGCATACAGTCACTAAGCTTAGTGGCATTAAAGTGATTTGTGTGCATGTATCATTTAACTTAATATTATAAGTTTAGAAACTATTAGTTTCTCCATTCAATAAATAGGAAAATTGAAACTTTAAGGAATGAAATAATTTTCCAAAGGTAATAATAGAGCTTGTTCACATGTAAATGTGTCTGGTTCCTGAATGGTGACTCCTAACTTCCAGATCTCTAGAAAGAACCTTTGAAAATACAGGTGCTTTAAGCTTACCAATGCTTTCCCAAAGTACTTAATGTGAAATGTTCACTATGAGTTACAAATCTTTATAATGTGTCTTTGGTTTCTTAGACAATGCCAAACTTGCACTTGCACAAGGGCCTCTGCAGAAACATTGGTTCCCTGTGCTTACAATATTCTTCCTGTTCAGATTACGTAATTACATATAGACCACTAAGCTCTCTTCAAGTTCATTTTTAATGCCAAGCAACTTTCTTGATTGCATGTAGAGTTACTCCATCTCTTTCTTACTGCATCATTTTTATCTTTCCATGTAGCACTTATCACTGTCTCATATTTATTATTTATATATTTACAAATATACATTTTATGCTCATGACTTTATTTTTCATTTCATTTCCCCAGAGTTTTCCACATTCCTTTGTGATTACTCATTTACTTTCTTCTTCTTCTTCTTTTTTTTAATTTCTTCATGTGTGTGTGCATGTATACAGGTATACATGTAGGGCAGAGGTGGTTGGGAGGGTGCACACTTGAAAACCAGAGGAGAATTTTGGATGCCCTCTCTCACTCTTCACCTTATTCTTTTGGGGAAGGAGTCTTCCCATAAACCTGGAATTCAGGTTTTTCAGCTAGGCTGTCAGCCAGCAGGCCCTAGGGATCATGCTGCTCTCACCCCCAGTGCTGTAAGTACAGAGGTGCACAGGACCGTGCCAAGCTTATTATGGGGTGCTGGGATTAGAACTCTGGTCCTTATGCTTGTGTGGCAAGTGCTTTTACCCACTGAGCCATCTTGCCAGTCTCTAATTGCTTTTATATGGATTGTCTGTGAGGAATGTTTTATATAGATGACATTGTATGATGTGTGACTTTTTGTGACTGACTTAGTTCTCTACCATGTTTTTAAAGTTCATCATAGAGTACTACATCAGTTCTTACCTATGAATATAACTCATTGTGTGAACAGATTTGATAAACATTTAGGTTTAGATTTATGAATAGGGTCACTGTGAATATTAGATTATATGTTTTTAGTTTTAGGTCATGTACCTACAAGTGGAACTGAAATATCATATATCAATTCTGTACTAAGCTTGTGAAGGAATTGTCAACTGTGTCCATAATGGCTATATCACTACAATTTCTCCCATTGTTTTTTGTTCTTACCAGAGCTGTTTTGTTCTGATAATCACACTCATCCTGGTGGATATAAGATGGAGTCTCATTGTATGTCCCTTAATAACAACATGGTATTGAATATATATCTACACATCTAGATATATATTCTTCTCAGCTGTTTAAAGGAGAAGTGTCTTCCTTTAATATTAGGATTTTTCTCTTTCCGTTGTTGGGCTGTAAAAGTTCTTTTTTTTCTGGATGCTAGTTTGTTATTAGATATGATTTGGAAATATTTTCCCTGTGTTGTATGAGTTCTTTATTCCCATATCAGATAGATATAGGGGAGAAGTTTGAAAAAAATACAGTTGTGACAAAGACATTAGAACAGACTAACAGGTTTACAGTGCACCTTTACACATACTACTGCTTCTCCTTATGTTCTGTTAAATGCCAGCATTTACTCTTTGCTTCCTATTAACAGGACTATTTATTTTACAGCTTGGAACTGCAGTTGGCTTTTTGTTGCCACCTGTTTTAGTGCCCGCCTTGGACACACAGAATAGCACACAGAATAGCCTCCTGGCTCATAACATCAACATCATGTTTTACGGAACAGCATTTGTCTCCACATTTTTATTTATTTTAACAGTAATTGGTAAGTGAATTGTTTCTCCTAAGGCTTAGATAAATGCATGACAAATATGAAAATAACTAACCCCGAAAAGCTCTGCTGATGATGTCTCTAATGCTGGTTTTGTTTTGTTCTTGCCATGCGATGTCTTACCTGGGTACTGAGTGGAACGGCTCTAGGGATATGTTATGGCCCACTGCGTGTTTTGATTTGTTTGTTTTTTTTAACATTCTAAATTGTTTAAAGACTAATCAATGCCATTTATCTTCCTACTAACTCAACTTGGTGAGTGTTCATTTCAAACATGTTGCCTGGTTTCATTTCCACATTCATCTGTGTGGTGTGTGTCTTGTACTTTCCTAGCCTGTGGCTAGTTCCTGTCATGCTTTGAAATGACGCAGCTAGGCTACCACCTTCCTTTTAATAAGAAATTTCCTCAGGGATTTCCAGTTTAAAATTAACTGGGTCTAAAAATGTTGACCTGTAAAATATCCTGGGCAGCATTGAGAAGTTCAGAATTTCAAACTGTGGCAACTATCTGCTTGTTAGGGCCACTTCAGCAAAGCCTGGCTGCCATCATTCGTCCCTGAGTCCTCTTCATCTGGCCTGTCCTTTGAAGGAGTCAGTCAGAGTCAGCTGCAAGCAGCCATCACCAGCTTGGAAGAAGCTTTGGGAAGGTCTGCTTTTTTTTTTTTAATTTAAGGGGAAGCAATTTTGATTTCAGGGAAGAAGATAGGCAAGGTGTATCTAATATATACTGTAACTGGAGTAATGCCCATAAGGCACTCAGTATCTCTTAAATGGATTTGGTTATGAAACGAACTATGGAATTCACAGACCATTTTTTAAAAATAAACATTTATAATTAAACTGTGCTATAGTTGGAGGTTTTAGATTTAGATTTACATATTAAAATTTTACCTTGGCTATAATATCATGATCTCCAGACAGGAGGTTGAGTTTTCAGAGAAACATCTGATTGCCTGGGTAGGTGAGCTGCAGGATCAGGTACAGGAAGCTCAGCCCACACCTGCTATTTTCCTTGAGATAATGAGCAGAATGTTCTCTCAGTAGCATCTGAGGATTATGAGTGAGTATGTGCAGGGGGCTTCTCAGTTTCTAGGTTTGCAGTTCATCAGCTAGTGGTATATTTGAAGTGTGCACACTGCTGAGAAAGGGCATGTTTTTCTCTTACTGTTTTAGGATTTTAACAAAAGTTTTAAAATAAATCTGTGCTGGTGAGGGGACCTCTTCAGTCTGCTTTTCTAGTTGGTACATCTGCTTTGCTTGATGAAGAAGGAAATATTGCTTATGTACATTTTAGAGAAATGGGTCTCGGACTCACAGTAGGTTTAAGTATAAAGTGTCTTTCTTTCAGCCATTTATACATAATGACATAAACCTCAAGCCTCTGTCTTACTGAGCCTTTAAGTTGAACGTTTCTTCACAAGAAATGAATAATTATATAAAGCATCTTTATAAACAGAGTTGGAAGCCAGGCAGTGGTGGCGCACGCCTTTAATCCCAGCACTTGGGAGGCAGAGGCAGGCGGATTTCTGAGTTTGAGGCCAACCTGGTCTACAGAGTGAGTTCCAGGACAACCAGGGCTACACAGAGAAACCCTGTCTCGAAAAACCAATCAATCAGTCAATCAACCAATAAATAAATAGAGTTGGAGAGATAGCTCAGCAGCTAAGAGTACCTGCTGTTCTTACAAAGAAGGCAAGTTGTGTTCCCAGCCCCCAGGTCGTTGGGTGGCTCAAAACCTCCAGCTCTGACTTCCTTTTCAGACCCCATAGGCACTGCATTTATATGCACAGACCCAACACACACATATACAAATGATTGAAAGTAAAAATATGTGTAATTAATTAAGTAATGGAGAGATGGCTCAGTGGTTAAGAGCACTTGTACACTTGTTGCTCTTGTGGAGGACTTGGTTCAGTTCCCAGCATGCACATGTAGCTCACACCCATCTGTAACTCCAGTTGCAGATAATCTGATGCTCTCTTCTGAACCCTGTGGGCATCAGACACTAATGTAGTGCACATACACACATGCAGAGGATTCACTCATATACATAAAATAAAAATGAAATTTAAAAATGTTATCTGCAGTTGAAAATTTTTACACAATATGTATACTTATGTATAAACTGTTACAAATAGGTTTTTGGTTTTCAAAGTCAGGAAAAAGAACAATAAAATAGGTACAACTTGGTTTATTATCTTTTGTAGTTTGAGAAATTAAAGAGCAAGCTATTTATAGATCTAATTAGTTATTGATATACTTGTGGCTTATGTATTGAGAATGGAAACAATGGGATAAAAAAGGCTATTTTCAAGTATGTTTTAGTGTTCTACACTTTTAACCTTGTGATTCTAGACACAGTATAAAAGGAAGGGAAGAATTAGTTATGGTGACACATACTGTAAACCTAGCACTTGAGAGGTGGAGGCAGGGGGATCAGGAGTTCAAGATCATCCTCGGCTACATAGCTAGTGCAGGGCCAACCTAGACTACATGAGACCCTGTCTCAAAAATAAAAGAGAAACAAAACATGCAAGATAATGTACAATCATTGTGTGAGAATTATGACAGTGAATAGACAGCCGGCCTGTGTCATCATACTCAAGTATGTTCTGTGGAAGAAAACCGAATTTAAAAATTCTTACTTGAATCTCCTTACTTACCAGAAGAAGTGAGCCTACACCTGTCTAAATTCTACTGATAAGTAAAAGTTCAACCAAATTCATATTTATGAACATATATTACAGTTTTTAGCAAAGTGGCAGGTATGGAACAGGTATGCATCAGTCTCCCTCCAAGACTTCCTTAAAGGCTCGCTTTGTGTAACCCTCTTCCTTGTCCCCATGGGGTGTGTGTGTGAATGTAACCTGCCTGGGATGGTAGACATGTACCAAAGCGTGGTTAAATGCACACTACGTATATTGGTTCTCATTAGTCCTCAAGATCCTTTGAGGAAGGTATTATACATATTCCCATCTTACTGAAAGAAAATTGAAATTGCCAGATGCCACTGTTAGTAACCATGTAGGGTCAGATGTAAGTCTAGCCATTTGTGGGTTGCCATGGATGCAAACTAAAGCGCAGGTTTTTCACCTGCCCCAGTTTTCAAATAACAGCTCGGAGGCTATTTTTCTAGGAATAAATGCCAAGGCCATAAGCTTGGGCTTGTTCCCTGACTAGCATATAACTTAGGCAACCCGTTTATTCTATTCTATGTCCTCAGTCCATAGGCCCATCTTTGAGTCAGGGGTGAAATCTTTCCAAGCTGATTCTATCCCAGAGTTCCTATCTTTCTATTGGAACTCCCACCTCTTATTTCCTGCCTGTTTGCTAATAGACTATCTGCTTTGTATTAACAGGTGATGCTTCTACATAGTACACAAGAGAGTCTCTCTACAACAAATATCACTTTAATTTTGACTTGTCCTTGTTTTTGTTTCAATTCAGATTTCCTCTTAGAAATGATAATGTTCTTAAATTTAAAATCTGTTCGTGTGCACCAGCTCTAAACTATATGGTTTAACTCAGGTGTATCAGTTAAAATCTTGAGTCACGACACCAAGAGCGATAGAGGTGAAAATATCTAATATTAGTCTACTTAAACACAAGAATGTATTGGCTAAATATGTAATTGTACTTTTGATTCTTCTGCTCAAGATGTCTACATGGCTGTAAAGTGAAATACATTTTACTTAGTCTATTTTTTGCTCTATTGAGCAAAGTCTGATTTTTTAAAAACTGAATATTGTATTTATTATTTATTTTTGATCTCTATGTAGCCTTGGCTGTCCTAGGACTCACTATGTAGACCAGCTGCCCCTGAACTCACAGAGATCCATCTGCCTCTGCCTCCCAAGTACTGAGATTAAAGGCATGACCATCACATCCCATGTTAAATATTCTTCAAAAGACATCATACATTTTGTGTAGCAGTCGATAATTATAAAATTTTACCTATTTTGTGTGATCTTTACAGCAACTTGTCACTGTTCTTTCCATTTAATGAATGAGAATCAAAACCAGACATACAGTAAGACAGGATAGTGGCAGAATTCACAAGTGTGCTTGCTCTCTAGTAAGACAGTGTATGGTGTCTATCTGGGTCATGTATAGTAATGAGAGGACTCTGATCTTCACTGTAGGCTCTGAACTGCCCCAGATGGCTGACTCTTTATCACTAAAGGAGCCATATGAATGCAGTGTTCTTGAAGCTTTAGGTGCCAAATGTCAGCTGGAGAGTAATTGCTATTTAAATTTAATAATCAATTGTTTTATTGGCACAGATTTTTAGTGGGAACAAGTTTGCATTTCAAATGTAAAAAGAAAGGCCATATTTCCTGCTTTGAGATAGCTGCTCAAGAGTAGACACTCATAGACAGATGGCCTTTCCTTCCTCTTTTTCTTCATGTAGCACAGAGTCTGACTCTCCAGCAGTGTGTAGCTGGCAGGTACAGGTTTCATTTTGCCAAGAGATAGTTCACCTCTCTGAATCTGAAGGATGATACCTGTATTCAGAAAGTAAATCTAAGTGGAGTTAAAGACTGGTGAGAATCACTTTTGTATGAATTTTTATTTGGTTCATTTTGTCTTACTGTGCTATAGTAAATTAAACCTAGGAAAGAGATTTAAGGCTTGCTGGAAACTCATGACCACAGTTATTTACAATCTAAAACCTTGATTTACTACTGTGAAAGTTTTGTATTACCTATGCTAATAAAAAGAACTATCTCCTACCCAACTAGGATACAGAGAGACTTGCAGGACAGACACGAGGCCTTCTAAGAGTGCAAGGATCAGATAGGGAGAGAGGAAGAGGAAGAATGTCAGCAGCTAAAGGCTTCGTGTCTACCCAATGTAAGGATGCTACAAATAAGTATGAGTCCCGTCTCTTTTCTAATTGGTCCTGAGCTCTGAAATAAAAGTATACTTAGTTTGGTTTTAGTTACATCATGATTAATGTTTTTTTTCCAACAAAAACTTTTAATTTTCTATTTTTATCAACAAATAGAGAAATGACTCATTATATTTTTGTGGGAGTTATAAGGACCATATCTTCCTTTCCTGGTGACATTCAAGCATGGGTGTATATTGGAAACATCCAGTCATTTTTGTGTTTAGTGAAGAGTCTCATATTCCTTCCTGGAGATTCTTTCTATTGAACTTTGTAGAGAGTCTCAAAATCAGAATTCATTTTAAATTTCCAAATGATTCCACTGGACAATTTGAGGTATCAGACCTAACCCACTTCAAACTGAAAATAAAACAGGCCTCTTCCAACCACGAAGAAGAGAAAATTGTTCTGAAAGGGAAAGAGGAAAGAGAAAAATGATGAGAGGGAGGAGGTGACTGTCATGTAACGGTTGGTGCTCTGAGAGCAGAGGGAGGAGGTGGGTAGAGTGGAAGCGGGAATTGTAACCTTTTAGCAAACATTTTTTCCTTTTTGCCTGTTAAATTTCCCTGTTAATTCTAAGGTGTACATTTTGAGAACTCTCTGATGACTGGTGACGTCATCTGGGATCTGTGGTGACGGAGACATGGTTGTTTGAGAACCTTCACCCCTGGAAAGGTCACTGAGTTGAAGCATTTACCGCTCCCAAGTGACTGAATTTACAAGTAAACATCCATCTTGGTTAACTCCGAATGGGACTGGCAGTGGGCAAAGTGCTCTCATTGCCTGGGGTTAGTCGGTTCAGATGAATTGGCCAAGTCTCTGAGTTTTAGTTTGGAGAGCTAAGAGAACAATGCCAAATTATTTGTCACTTAGAAGTCAGTTTAGATAAAAAACAACTTCACCATAAAAGACTTCTGCTACATCTTTAGTCCTAAACTGAATCCTGTTCTCTCATTATGTGGGGTGTGTGGGTGTACTGGACGTAGGTTGGTCATCTCTGATCCTTTCTATGCATGTGTCCAGCATTCAAGGAGAAGCCTCTGTTGCCACCGAGTCAGGCTCAGGCAGTTCTTCGAGACAGCCCCCGTGCAGAGTACTCCTACAAGAGCTCTATCTGGAGCCTGTTCAGAAACGTCCCCTTTGTCCTCCTGCTGGTCAGCTATGGTGAGTGGCCTTATGTTTTCACTGCGGGCCTTGGGGACTCTTTCTGTTGAGACATTAATTAATTAATTAATTAATTAATGAGATCGGTTCGAGCTCCATAGAATAATCATGAAAATAACTTTCAAGCTAAAGTGCATAAGGGATTTTTTTTAATGTGCTGTATGCTTTTTTGAGTCCTGGTGGAGTGTAACATCCAGAATGTAGAAGTTCTACCTGCAGATATATGTAGAGAAACTCACCCTTGTGTAAAATCTTAAAATCAACTGTAGTCTTATCTTAAATAGTGAAAACCTGGGAGGGGTGTTAAACTGACAACAGGAACCTGAGCTGAAACATTCACACTATGGACCATATTACACAGTAGAGAAAACCAGTGAACTACAATGAAAACTGTCCGTGGGAGCCACAAAACAAACAAGTGAGTGGTGAAACGAACTTACAGATGAATACTACTTATGAAGTTTGCATGCAGAATAATTCAAATTGTCCATGAGTACACATGAAATGAAAAACAAATGAAATGAAAAACACATGAAGTGAGAAACACATGAAGCGAGAAACACATGAAGTGAGAAACACATGAAGTGAGAAACACATGAAGTGAGAGAGAAACACATGAAGTGAGAAACAC
Organism: Rhynchomys soricoides; assembly: GCA_019843965.1. Taxonomy (NCBI): domain Eukaryota; kingdom Metazoa; phylum Chordata; class Mammalia; order Rodentia; family Muridae; genus Rhynchomys; species Rhynchomys soricoides. The sequence continues at coordinate 3,282,082 of JADRCH010000057.1, forward strand.
ATGAAGTGAGAAACACATGAAGTGAGAAACACATGAAGTGAAAAACACATGAAATGAAAAACACATGAAGTGAAAACACCTTCTGAAGATAGGGGAACCTTTGGATAAGAAAGAAGAAAAGGAGTCTGAAGTAACGACAGCACAGTGCTGATGTCTGACAGAGACCAGTGAGGACAGAGTGCGTTATTCTATCTCTTTGTGATCATAGTAAAAGAGGATGAGGTAATAAATCTAGACCTCGGGTAGGTTACCAGTCTAGCACCTGAGAGGGAAGGCTCGCCAGGGTTTGAGACGACATGTGTGATTCCTGATAATCAGCCGTTTTAGTTTTTCCTGTGTTCTTTTATTCTCGTATGAATTGTCTTGTAAGTCTCTGATACAAGGGTTAGTTTTCTGAAGCAAGCATTCTGTCATGATGTTAATGGTGAGGATTTTCCCCCCTTAAGATGCTTTTTGTTTAGTCAGGGTGTGGTGCTAGGAATCTAACCAAGAGCCTTGTGCACACTAGACAAATGCTCTGTCTTTGAGGCCTGTTTTACTGTTTAAGCACATTGGCTGGAGCTAATGATAAATGCAGAGTAAATGGTGCTCGAATGATCGCCATATGCATCGTTACATGTGGAGACATGATTTATGATCCACACGCCTGAATCAAAACGGTATGTTATTACAAAATCCTCTTTTCCATTTTCTGTTGCTACAACAAAATACCCAGGGCTGGATATTTTATAAAGAAAAGAGGTGTGTTTATCTCATGTCTTTGGAGGATGAAAGTTCAGGACCAGTTAGCCCCATCTGCTCAGTGTCTGGTGAGGAGTCCTTGGGAGTGTCACGACAGGGATGGAGTTTGACTTCATGCTGATGTGTTTGGTGGCCTTATTTTATAAAAGCCTCCTCAACTAATAATTGACTCACTCCGTAAGACCCGAATGAATCTCTCTGAGGAGCCTCTGTGTCTCATCTCCTTGCTTTAGGTGCCACTTCTCGAAGGTTCCATCACCTTTGATCCACCTGTGCAGGAGATCAAGATTCTAGCACAGACCTCTAGTAAACCTAGTGATAAATCCATCTGTCTGATTTCTGACAAGGAATAGTGGTGATGTTTAGTCTTCACAGGCTGACATTATATAGAACACATGTTGTATAGCATTCCCTGTTGTTTCATAGAATGGTGAACTTAACCTTTTTTTTCCTTTGTAGGTATCATGACTGGAGCGTTTTATTCAGTTTCAACATTATTAAATCAAATAATATTGACGTATTATGAGGTAAGCTTTTGGGTTTTTGTTGTTTGTTTTGTTTTGTTTTCTGAGACAGTCTTGCAATGAAGCATTTCTAGCTAGTCTGAAACTCACTGTGTAGACCAGACTGTCCTGCCTCTGCCTCCCCAGTGCTGGGATTACAGGTGTGTGCCACCACGCCTGGCAAGTTTCTGCTTTTATTTTGTATGCTTGGCCAAGACTTTTTCTTTAACAATATAATTCACATTAGCATGATCCTAACATGAAGGACTGTGGCCTTGTTGTAAACATTGATGTCTGCTTCTGAAAATGTAGCATTCCATGTAAAAGTCAAGGTGGGAATAGCTGAAGGAAGCAGATTTGGGGGACAGAAGGCAGATGGCCCTCAGGATTACAGCAGAGGGACCAGGGTGGCTCACGTACCCCATCCCAGCTCCTGTGGATCCCGGATGTAGTGCACAGTCACCGTCCCTGTACTTTTTACTAAGCACACTTAACCCAATTTGTAAAACACACATTGAAAATAAGTATTACAAGCAGTGTGGCAAGGCTTTAACTCGGTTACATGGAAAAGCGCAAACCCTCGTAAGGACTGTGAGCAAGGTCTGTGGCCTCTGTTTAAAAGGAGCCAGCACTCTTCCTGTGCCACAGCGATGCCCTCTACTCTCTGTTTACACATGTGTAAATGGTTGTAGAGTCTTACCGACAAGTAAGCACAGCCACGGAAGGCCCAGGAAGTGTTTCCTTTTTTACTTTCTTTCTTTTTTAGAAAAGAGTTATTTATTTATTTTATGTATGTGAGTACATTGTAGCTGTCTCAGACACACCAGAAGAGGGCATCGGATCCCATTACAGATGGTTGTGACCCACCATGTGGCTGCTGGGAATTGAACTCAGGACCTCTGGAAGAACAGTCAGTGCTCTTGACCATTGAGCCATCTCTCCAGCCCCTTCTTTCATTTATATCTGTTGTTGTTGTTATTGTTGCTGTTGTTTTAAAATAGAATGCCTTCAATAAACCACCCTGCCCCAGCCCCAGCTCTAGCCCATGTAATGAGTCTTCCTATTATGTGCTTACTTTTATATGATTATTTTAGTTATGGACAGAAAGATGAGCTATCAGTTTGAACTAGAGATGTCTGATCGTCTCCTGCACATTCCTTAGGGAGAAGAGGTGAATGCAGGGAGGATTGGGCTGACGCTGGTGGTAGCTGGAATGGTGGGCTCTATTCTCTGTGGCTTATGGCTGGATTACACCAAAACCTACAAGTAAGTGACAGTAGCTGTAGCATAGCACACAAGTAAAGATATATTGAGTTTTAAAGAAACAGGGTTTCACTAGGTCACTCGGGCTAGCCTGGAGCTCAGGCACCATCCTGCCTCAGCTGCCCGACTGCGGGATCACAGCACCTACCACCATATCTGAGTAAGACTTGGAGCAAATCTTGCAGTGATCTACCTGCATTGTTTTACTGGTCATAGTCACCTCACCATTGAAAATGTGAATACCTTACAAACCTTCTACCCCAGCTCTGCCTTTGTAGGTTGTTTATCTAGAAAGAGCCCTCCCTGCAAAGCACCAGGTTCCTGACAGACTTTTATCTTGTCTTTTTTATGTTGTGAACAAAAAAAAGTTCTTTTTTCCTATGGAAAATGTTTGGTTGAGCTAGCTACATTATCTACAGATGGAGAGGCTGGTTTGTCTTCCTGAGGAGAGAGAGGTAGCTAGCTGCACTATTCTCTGCAGAGGGAACCGCTCACATCTCTGTCTTTGCTTTAGGCAGACGACTCTGATCGTGTACATTCTGTCTTTCATTGGAATGCTCCTATTTACGTTCACACTGAACCTCACGTACATCATCGTGGTGTTTTTCACTGGCGGGATCCTTGGGTAAGTGTCAGGTGACACCTGCCTCTGTGGTTCTGAAGGAGTGTTTAAAAGGCCCTCCAAAAGTCCTTTTGCTATTTTAGACTCTGAGAGTTCCATTATGCACATATAAATGTGCTGTTCCTCTGAACTATAACAAAAACAAAACAAAAAAACCAACAAGCTGACTTTTGGTATGCAGTTGGTGAAAACAGATGAGCCCGTCTGTCCAAGTGGCCGCCTGCCCCTCTCATATTCCACCTGTCTTGTGCTCTCGTAGCTTCTTCATGACTGGTTACCTCCCCCTGGGCTTTGAGTTTGCTGTGGAGATCACTTACCCCGAGTCTGAGGGCACGTCCTCGGGGCTCCTTAACACTGCTGCACAGGTAATCCTTCGCTTCCTCTAAACAGTTAACCAGGTAGCAATTACCAGCACTTGATAGTAGAGGCTAGAGGACCAAGGAGTTCAAGGCCAGGCTCAGCTATATAGTGTGTTTGAGGCCAGCCTGGGCTACATGAGACTCTGTCTCAAAAAACATAACAAACAAAATCACAAAAACCAAGGCGATTAGTATATGGTGAGTGAGCAGTGAGCTTGACCTGACTTTGTAGTTTAATAATCCTGCTATTCAGTGGCTGTTTCTAGAAGCCAGGTCAGAAGAAGAACCCATTAAGGGGATCCTATGGGGAAAGTGTACCTACTTTAAAACAGCAAACTCAATAAACGTTATTTCATATATTTTATTTTAGATATTTGGGATTTTGTTCACATTGGCTCAAGGAAAGCTCACATCAGACTACAATCCAGAGGCAGGAAACATTTTCCTCTGTGCCTGGATGTTCGTAGGCATCATTTTAACAGGTAAGTGCTGAGTGTGTGCACCATGTTTGTTGTCTGTATTCAGTTTTGTGCAGTGCTGCTGGGTGGCTTTGTGAATGCTGAGGTTAAAAATGAGATAAGAAGGCTGGCCGTTGATGGCGCACACCATTAATCCCAGCACTCAGGAGGCAGAGCAGGTGGATCTCCGTGAGTTTTGAGGCCAGCGTGATCTACAGAGTGAGTTCCAGGACAGCAAGGGGTTACCCTGTCTTGAAAAACAAAAAACAAATAAACAAATAAACAAAAAGGAGGTAAGCATTAGGACTCAGTTTCCTCAGGATGTGAGTCTGTTCTTTCATTTTAGTGGCTCCAAACTTAATACCATCACTCCGCATAAAAGGCAAAACTGAGACAGAGCCCTGGACCCAGGTTCAATTACCAGCTCCCAAATTGTAGCTCACAAAACTCTAGTTCCAGAGGACCCAGTGCCTTCTTCTGGCCTCCTTTGGCAATGCACAGACATACATGCAGGTCACACACCCATATACATAAAATAAAAATAAATACATCTTTTTGAAAACCTTTTTAAAAATCACATAAATTATTTATCTCATTTGTGTGTGTATGTTTTATCACCATCCATTTGGACATACGAGCGTCTTAGACCTCCCTGCCCAGTGTTGTATTCCCATTGTACATACCTATTTCTCTTGAATTTTCTATTTCAGCTAACTAGTGCTCTCATCCATTCTGCAACCCAAACGAGGAAATTCTGGACTCCTCCATTTTCCCTCAGATTACTACATCCCCATTATTCACATCCTGAATTTGCTAGCTGATGGGAGACTTGTAACTAAGTCCGAGGCTGAGGTCTTTTCTCAGCTGCCATAGTGCTGTTGAATATTACAGCATTATGTACCTTGTGTTAAATGTCATAAGATAAACAAAGAGAGTGTCAGTTTATAATAACTCTCTCTGCTTCTGTTTTAGCATTGATCAAGTCTGATCTGAGAAGATACAACATAAACAGCGGGCTTACCAACAGTGACATTAAAGCTGTAAGTAACAGATACTTTTACACTGTACTCTGGGTAGACAGGGGATAGATGGGAAACCATTCTTGTTTAATCAGTACCATTTCTTTATAGCCAATTCAACAGTTGACTGTTAAACAGCGTAATTCAGGTGTGGTACATCTCCTTTGTGTCAATTGTTTTTACAGGTACCAGTTGATAGTCTGATAGATCAAAAACCGAAAGGGGTGGTGTCTATACAGTCAGAGTCTTCACTCTGAAGAAGGGAACGTGGCTGCCCCTCAACATGGGGATGTGGCATCGTCTTTGGACAGCTGTGTGAGTTGTGAGACACTTGAAAATTATTGGATGAATTCTGAATATTATTTTGTTTTATGTTAATTTAAGCAATAATTTTGCTTAAAATACCCTTGCTTACCTCGTGTTAACACTCCCATTCATGTGATACTGTCTTTTCAGTTGTGTGTTGTGTACCTGAAAGTAACATTCTTGACATATTTTTCAGGATGCTTTGGCTTTTTATGGGGGTCTAGTTCCTGTAAGATATATAATAGAGTGCAGTTCACATAAACACATCCAGTACATTTCCTGTCAGGTATCACCTCACTGTACTGACCATGTCAGGGTCATGGTGTAAGTGCAGAACACCGTGACAAGTGCTGACCCACCTGGACAGGGCTGGGATTGAGATTCCCATCTCTTATACTCTTGTTGTACAATGTGTCTTGTGACACGTTCTGTCCCACAAAAACAAACAAAATGGTTCTATGCACAGATTAAATCCATTGTACTCTGGTTAGCTAAGGAGCTGAGACACACATAGAGCATCTGAGGTCCTCTCTATGCTGCCTTCATGCAGATAAATGCTAATACAGTACAACTTGAAATAGCAATTTTATGCCCGTTGTCCATTTTCACTCTCTTAAGAGAAACTTTTCATCATCTGTGTTCTGGGCTAGCTCATGATTTCTTATATCACATCTGTATTTTGTCTTGAAGATGCCTAAGGAAGTCTATGATAACTTAGAGAGCCCACTCATCTCCATTCTGTGGAGAGCCCTTGAAATACTAGCTTTTCCAGGATCTTTCCTCTGACTACTGTTTTTAGGACGAACAGCCCTTGCACATGTTCTGTGAATGCTGGGAACAGATTCTGCTGAGCCATAGAGTGTGTGTCAGTACTCTGTGGACACTCTCTTATACACTCAGGACAAGGCGAATGGACCAAGTGTATTTTCACAGTGCCTACCACTGTGTCTTGTTTACAGTGAGGATTGCATGTCTGATGTTTTGACTCTTAAGCTTATATCCATGACATTTGGTCAAACATAATATTTACATGGTGTGATTTTGTAAATTTACAAAATATAAAAATGCACACAGAAAAGCTAATCATGTAATGAATATGGTTGAAGCAAATGCAACTTTGATTTAGGCAAAATGAACATTGATTTATATTGATATTACATTATTCTCTTTCATTGACTTACTATAAATTATGTGGAATTTGACACTGGAAAATGTACTGAAAGAACTTAATATCACTCAGGATCAGGAATTCTGGCTTTGTGTCCTGGGCATGTTTCTGCCTTGGTAACTCTGGACATATCATTTACCCTCTATGGCAGCATTTTCCTGATCCATGAAATAATGCATTCACACTGATCTAAAAGATCTTTTTAAAATATTGCCATTCATCACAAAGTAGACAAAATCACTGTACCGCAGGAATTTAGAAATCTAGCTAGATTCTGGGCAGTGGTGGTACACACCTAAACCCTGTCTTGAAAAAAACAGGAAAGAAACAAAGAAAGAAAGAAAGAAAGAAAGAAAGAAAGGGAAAGGAAGAGAGAGAAAGACAGAAATCTAGCTAGAGAAAAATTCTGTGGAAAACTGAGTAAGCAATTGTGATTGCTTGTGTAGAGACAAAGAACTTCAGGTATGTTTTTAACTGTTTTAGTCAGTCTGTAATAGTTCAGGCCTAATCTACATCATCAACAACTTCTTTGGTATTTCTGTCATAAGTTACAAATAACCAAATATGCACTGTCCCCCCCCAACTGTTTCTATTTTTAAATTGACAGTGTTGTTTACAATGATCATATACATGTTAGTTCCTGAAGCTTTGAACAAATTACAGATAAAAGTTAAAATACTTAATGTCTGAAAAGTATATTCTTGTTTTGTTTTTTATTGTTTGGAACAGGGATAAAGTATGATATAATAATGCAAAATGAATTGATGATGCGCTCAGTATTTTAAGTGAATGTATGGGTAATATATCAGATAAGAATTTGATACAATTCTGTAATCATGGGTTTAGAAAGTAGTAATTATCATCACCTATGTCTGCTTTAGTCAGATGGTTTCAGAAGCTGTTGCATCTATAAATGTTGTGACACAGCTTTTGTCTTCTGAGAATGTCTTTGAAAATGTTTATGTTGGTAACTTATGTTATGTTGGAACAGCACCTGTGTCTGATGTCCTCATTTCTGTCCTTATTTTTGCTATTTTTATAATTTCTCTATGTGCCTGTTCTTCATTATTTCATACTTAAAATAAATTTATTTTTTAATGCTAATTTTATATATTTTAAAAACAAGTCCTGGTGTCTGGTATGTGTGAGAAGTTAGAAAGCGATCATATGATCTTAGAGTCAGCCATAGAAGGAAATATGTCCACTGTTATCAGTACTCAATAGAAAATAGAATGTTTTATTCACTTAAAAAATAATATAAGAGTAAGCTGGGAAAGGGGCTCAGCAGTTAGGAGTGTGCACTGCCCTTGTAGAGGACCTGAGCTTTGTTCCTAATGTCCATATCAGGCATGGTCACAACTGTCCCAGGGATCCACCACACTCTTGTGGTCTCCATGGGCAACTGTACTCATGTGCACATGCCCCCTCCCCCACCCATGTGTATGATTTAAAACAATTAAAAAAAAAACTTATAAAAAGAAATTTCCAGAGAGTGATGTTAGCATTGCAGTGGAGAATTGGTCTCAGAAGCATTGTTTCTCAAGACTCTTCATGGATAGCACTTTTGTTGGGGGTCCAGTGAAGAGATTTCAGCACAGTTCCAACAGAAGCCCTATGAAAGGCAAGTTAAGTTCACTTTAACCCCTCATCCTCACCCACAGTGGCACAGAACAGTGCCAATAAAGACTCCATCAGAGAGCACAGAGCAAACCCTGACTTCATCGGCTATGTAGATGCTGTTTAACTGGCCCATGTCTGGCTTAGTCCAACCAGAGTATTGAGGTGATATCTGAATGTCAGAGAAGGCTAGAAGCAGGAAAGGAAGACCAGGGAGACTCCGGGCTCCGTCGGAAAGCCAGTTGGGATTCTTTGCCTGTGGACCATTGGCACCCCAATACTCTGTATACCATATTCTTGATCTGGCTGGTTTTCCAGGCATGTCCATATGTCCACATAGATAGAGACAACAAGTATCGCAGGCAGATAGCCGCTCAATGGGGCAGCATTAGAAGGTGCCCAAACTAGGGAAAGCAAACAGGAAGTTCTGTCTACCTGGCCTGGCTTTTCAGGATGGAGAGGAGACAAGAGGGAACAAGATGTGTGGGACAGGTAAATCCACAGCAAATATCTGAGCCTTAAAATCCCTAGCCAGGCTGAACTATAATAAATGCATTTATCTCCTAAAAAGTTGTCAGTAAAGCCTGGAGGGGGACCAGAGACATGGCTCAGTAGCTGTCTTAGCTAGGGTTTTACTGCTGTGAACAGACACCATGACCAAGGCAACTCTTATAAGGACAGCATTTCACTGGGGCTGGCTTACAGGTTGAAAGATTCAGTCCATTATCATCAAGGTGGGAGTAGGGCAGCGTCCAGGCAGGCGTGGTGCAGGCAGCGCTGAGAGGTCTACATCTTCATCTGAAGGCTGCTATTGGAAAACTGACTTCCAGGCAACTAGGATGAGGGTCTTAAGCCCATGCCCACAGTGACACACCTACTCCAACAAGGCCACACCTACTCCAAAATGGCCATACCTTCTAATATTGCTACTCCCTAGCCCAAGCATATACAAACCATCACAGTGGGTAAGGTGCCTCAGGCTTGACAACCTGAAGTTAATCCCCAAGACCCATGTAATCAGAAGAGAGAACTGATTCACTCAAGTGGTCCTCTGCCACACATGATCTGTAGCATGTGCATGCATGGATCAGCAAGCACATGTGTGTACACACACACATACACACACAATTAAAAAAAAAACAAAACTAGCAGGGCCATGGTGGTCCATACCTTAGAGGCAGATGGATCTCTGTGAGTTTGAGGCCAGCCTGGTCTATGAATTGAGTTCCAGGAAAGCCTGGGCTGTTATGCAGAGAAACCCTGTCTTGGGAGAAACAAAAAAACAAGCCTTAAAAACTTATGCAGCAATGGTAAACTTGAAAGAATAAAAATTAAGTTGGGTATGGTATGCCCATCTCCCAGCATTTGAAAGGCAGGAAGGTCAGGTTTCAGGGTTATCTTCAGCTTTGCAGTGAGTCTGAGGTCAGCCTGGACTACATGAGACCCTGTCTCAGAAATTTAATGATTATTTAAAATAAAAATGAAAAACAAATCAAGGAAACACAATGACACAAAAGAAAACAGTAGTAATGCAGTAACAAACTCCGGAACAAATTGAGATCTGTGCATTTCCTGAGCAGGGATTTAGAATAGTTGTTTATTTTGCAGTGCTGATATCAAATCCAGAGAAAACCCTTGTTTTAAGTAAACATAGTGTTGTCTGAATGGAAATGACCCCCACAGGCTCATGAACTTGAGCACTTGGTCTCAGTTGCATGAAGTTAAAGAGTGTTTTTGGAGGAAGTGTGTCTCTGGGTTAAGGGTCAACAGTCCTGACCTACTTCCGTGTTTTCTGTGTGTAGATGAGACTGACCAGCCAGCTTCCTGTTGCTGCTGCCATGTTCTCCATGATGGTGGCCTTTCCTCTATGCCTCTGGAGCCATAAGCCTTTGAATGCCATCAGCAGAGCTTATTGGGCTGTGGCTGCTAACAGAAGCTTGGAAGACAGTAATGCTAAGTGATGTGAACAGTGGAGGCTCAGCTCAGGAGACTTCACAGGCGAGCGAGCAAGGATGTTTTTAGGACTGGGGCTAGAGGCCAACCATGGAATATTTAACAAAGAATCTGGCTGCATTCTGCCTGTAATCTAAGAATTGCATAAGGCTAAGTAATAGACCTAAAAAAAAAGAGGACATGATGTTGGTAGGGATCAGGAGCTGGGAGAGGAATGAGAGGGATGATAAAATATAATATGTGAAATTCTCAGTTAATAAAAATATTATATTAAGGTGCTGGAGAGATGGCTCAGTGGTTAAGAACACTGGCTGCTCTTCCTGAGGACCCAGTTAAATCTCAGGCACACCCAACTGCCTGTATCTCCAGTTCTAGGGGATCTGACACCCTCACACAGACATATACACACAGGCAAAACACAGATGCATATAAAAAATCTAAAAACTTATATTAAAAAATGTACTTTCTTTGGTGAAGGAAATTTCAAAAGAGCATAGCACCGAATGTTCTTCGTCAATTATTGCTAATTATCCTTACTCAGGTCCCCGATGAAAAAGTAACAAGGGGGAGGGAAGAACTGGAGATTGTGCAGTTGAAGGAGTAAAGGAGCACTGGGAATCGTAAGATTTCAATTTAATTACGCACTGGCAGGGAGGCCGCAGCCGAGAGAGCAATTGACATGATTACAGGAGGTGTCCTACTCTGCTCTGCACAGTGACAACGGTGCCTGGAGGACTACACTGCACCAGCTAAGCCCGAGAGCCATAGGACATGTTTGCTCCTAGAGAGCAACTCCCTAAGCAGGTTTTTCCCCAGCTTCATTGTACAGAAGCTGCTGCAACTGTGGTTCGAGGGAGTCAGAAATTGTCAGAACAAAATTAATTCATTTTTAAAAAATGAAATTAAAAACCAAACTGCCTCGGTCGGTATTTCCCCAAGGGCCAGCGTACAGAACATGGTGCAAGTGTAGTCCAGTGGGGCCTACGCCCTTGGCTGGCTGCAGAATTTTGTAGTACTGTCCCTGTGGTACTGGTTTTGTAGGTATGAAGAATTCAGGATTGAAAGGGAGATGTGGAGTTTTGTGTGTCCAGAAGCCACTGGTGTAAGACAGCAGTGTGTGTGGCAGTCAGAGGCTGTGAGAAGATCCTGCGAGGCCACTGAATGAGACTCAGAGTGAAGCCTCAATTGCAGTAGAGACCCCAGGATATTAGAGATGCCAGAACTATGGGATTTCTGCCATTGAAAGCTGTAGGCAGGATCAAGTTGGCTCAAGAGAGAGGTAGAGCTTTCCAAGCCCTTTAGAGGCCAGATGATTCTGTCACTATCCCCAGATGTTGAACACAGAGCTTCAGGATTCAGTGCTTTCCCCTCCAGGTTATGGTCTTGCTTTAGTCTTTCCTAACAACATTCTTATTCCTCTTTTTTGGAATGGAGGTATTGATTCCATTGTAGCTTAGATGTATGAAACTTGTTTGTGATTTTGTAGGACTCAGTTAAAAGATAGTATTAGGCAGAAGCAGCCAACATTTCCTTTTCCAAGCAAGTACCAAGATGGCTGAAGCAGAGCAGCAGAAGAAGCAGACCTTCTGCAAGTTCACTTATGGTGGCATGTACCTGGACCAGCTGCTGGACATGTCCTATGGGCAGCTGATGTAGTTGTATGGTGCCTACCAGAAGCAGTGCCTGAACTGTGTGGCTTGCAACGGAAGCAGCACTCACTACTCAAGCACTTGAGAAAGGCCAAGAAGGGGGTGCCACCCATGGAGAAGCCCAAGGTAGTGAAGACCCACCTGAGGGGCATGATCATGCTGCTAGAGATGGTAGATGGTAGACAGCATGGTGGGTGTGTACAACAGCAAGAACTTCAACCATGTGGCGATCAAACTGAGTTGATCAGCTACTACCTGGATGAGTTCTTCATCCCCTACAAGTCCATGAAATCTGGTATCAGTACCACCCACAGCTCCCACTTCATTCCCCTCAAATAACCAAAGCCAATAAAGACACATGTTTGGTCCCTGGTGTGTGTGTGTTGGGGTGGGGGGACATGGGTGGGAGATTGTATTAAATCTAAGAAAAGAGTTTAGACTTTTGAATAGTGTTGAGACTGCTAAAGAACTCTGGAGACTTTTAGAGATGGATTAAATGCATTTTGCATTATGAGATGATAGAGTACAAAAACAGAATGTTCTTATTTAAAGCAATGTATTTGGGGTGAGGACCGTAAGTAAGTTGGTGGAAGACTCATGTATCTTGCATTAAAACCTGGCTCAATCCCAGCACAGCATAGACTGGGTTTGTTGGTGTGTACCTGTAGGGGGATCAGAAGTGCAAGGTCTAAGCGGCCTGCCTAGTACTGTCACCCCCCCTGGAGCCCTGCAAACTACTGGCATCTGCTGCTGCTGCCACACCATGGAATGACTTGGTAAAGAGAATACTGAACATGCTTCAGCCTTAGCTTCAACCCTGAAGACACTCCTGTTGTGCATAGCTTTATTGTAGTTCCTATTGGGTTGTGTTTTACAACTAACTCTTACATATTTGAAGGTGCCCTCAGGATGTCCAGTCCAGACAGCCATTTTTATGCTGCAGCTGATACTGTTGTTTGCTTTCACGTGGTTCTGGCTGCTTGTCTATGTGGCCTGGAATGAAGACAAACAGGAGTAAAGTGAGCATCTCCTTCTGATAGCATGAAATTATTTTTTGAATATGTTACATACTTCTGGGATATTGATAACAAATGCATTTGAATAAAGTTGAAGAACATGTAAAAGAGAAGTTAACCTCTCTCTCTCTCTCTCTCTCTCTCTCTCTCCAGATATATTTTTATACATATATATTTTTTCCTCTCAAAAATAAATAAGTAAATAAAGGGATGTGTTTGGTTGTCAAGGCGCTAGGGAGTGGTATTGTCATGTTGACTCTTTGTTGACAGGAATGAACTTACAATCACTGCGGAAACACACCTCTGGGTGTATCTGTGATGCTGTTCCAAGAAAAGCTTAACTGGAGATGAAAGACTCACTCAGATGTGGGCAGCACCTCTGATGAGTCAGGTCCCAGACTGAATTAAAGGAATAAGTGAAATGAATACCAGCATTTCTATTCCCCTGCTTCCTGGCTATGGATGCAATGTGATCAGCTGCCTCATGTTCCACTTGCCATGATTTCTCTGCTCATTGATTTATATTGAGTATTAACCTGACAAGCTCTATAATACAATCACAGAAGAGACAAACATCTAGAGATACCTATGCAGGGTTATCTTGATCAGGTTAACTGAGGTGGAAGGGAAGACCACTCTAACTATATGGGTGTCAGCATTCCTTAGACTATGGTCCTGGGCTGCAAGAATAAGAGAAAGCTAGTCGAGTAAGTATTCACCACTCTCTACTAAGGTTTGTTTGTTTGTTTAATGTATGTGAGTGCTCTTTGTACATCTGCACACCAGAAGAGGACATCAGATCCCATTACAGATCATGGTGAGCCCACCATCTGGTTGCTGGGAGTTGATCTCAGGACCTCTGGAAGAGCAGCCAGTTCTTTTAACTGCTGAGCCATGTCTCCAGGCCTAACTGTCTGCTTCTTGATTGCTGATACAATGTAATCAGTTATCTTTTTTTTTTTTTTTCTTTCTGAGACAGGGTTACTCTGTGTGGCCCTGGCTGTCCTGGATCTCACTCTGTAGACCAGGCTGGTCTCGAACTCAGAAATCTACCTGCCTCTGCCTCCCGAGTGCTGGGATTAAAGGCGTGTGCCACCACTGCCTGGCTGTTATCAGTTATCTTAAGCTCTTGCTACCAGAACTGCTATGATGGCCTGTATCCTCAAATTGTGAAACTGAATAAACCTTTTCTCCCTGAAGTTGCTTTTGTCAAGGCATTTTTCCACACCAATAGGAAATATAACTGAGATGTATAATTGGTACCAGGAGTGGGGTTGTTACTTTGATGACCCCTGACTATGTGGTTCTTAGGCCTTTGGAACTGGTTTACAGGAAGAACATAAAAGAGTGTCTTAGTCAGGGTTTCTATTCCCGAACAAACATCACGACCAGGAAACAAGTTGGGGAGGAAAGGGTTTATTGAGCTTACACTTCCATGCTGCTGTTCATCACGAAAGGAAGTCAGGACTGGAACTCAAGCAGGTCAAGGAGCAGGAGCTGATGCAGAGGCCATGGAGGAATGCTGCTTACTGGCTTTCTTGCTTCTCCTGGCTTGCTTGGCCTGCTGTCTTATAGAACCCAAGACTACCAGCCCACAGATGGTACCAACCACAAGGGGCCCTCCCCCCCTAGATCACTAATTGAGAAAATGCCTTACAGCTGGATCTCATGGAGGCATTTTCTCAACTGAAACTCCTTTCTCTGTGATACCTCCAGCTTGGGCCAAGTTGATACAAAACCAGCCAGTACAAAGAGTTTAGGATTTGGGGTTGAAAACATAGCTCAGTGTGTGGTTCTGGTGGGGATTTGGAACACCAGGCTGAGAGAAATGCAGAGAGAGTAGTTTATTAAATTTCAAAGAGGAATAAAGACATTTTGGAGGGAACAAAACTAGACATGATTCTTGGTATATTATGTCTAAGAATTTAGCTCTGCTCTTCCCATGCCCTGAAATTTTGTGTCAGACTAAATTAAAATATATCCAGGCCCAATCAAAACATTGGGGGAAAAATTAATTTAAAATATGCATTTTGGTGAAGAAAGTGAAAGTTTAAATTTGCAACCAATATGGATGCTAAAAAAGAGTCTGTAATTGTTAAAGATAAACCCCTATGCTCTTCACTGAGACAAGGAGGTCTCAAGGGAAGACCCCACTCTCCTAAGGCTACAACTTGTGAAGATACATATTCATTTTAAAAGAGAAAGCTCAGCTTAGAATGTGGAAGGGGTTCCCCACTCCTGGAAAGCAACTACTTAAGAAAATGTCTTCTCCAGAGACAACACACACAGAGTGCTTCAACAGGTCTGAGTGGACCAGGCTCCATTACAAGATGGCAACAATGTTGACATCATTGTCCCCTTGTTACTGTTTTGTTTTTTCTTTTTTCTTTTTTTTCTTTTTGGTTTTTCAAGACAGGGTTTCTCTGTGTAGCCCTGGCTGTCCTGGAACTCACTCTGTAGACCAGGCTGGCCTCAAACTCAGAAATCTGCCTGCCTCTGCCTCCTGAGTGCTGGGATTAAAGGCGTGCGCCACCACTGCCCGGTGCTGTTTTGTTTTTTCTAAGCATGAAAGATTCAAGGTTGAGAGGTTCACCAGAGTTGGTTCATGGCTTCAGAGTGCTGCAAAGGCTAGGCAATGTGTGGCAGAGTTGAAATCCCTGCAACGAGGCCATGGAAGCCATTTCGTGAAGTTAAGATGATGCCTAATGTACTGGCTGGTTTTGTGTGTCAACTTGACACAAGCTGGAGTTATCACAGAGAAAGAAGTTTCAGTTGAGGAAATGCCTCCATGAAATCCAGCTGTAAGGCATTTTCTCAATTAGTGATCAAGGGGGGAGGGCCCCTTGTGGGTGGTGCCATCCCTGGGCTGGTAGTCCTGGGTTCTATAAGAAAGCAGTCTGAGCAAACCAGGAGAAGCAAGCCAGCAAGGAACATCCCTCCATGGCCTCTGAATCAGCTCCTGCTTCCTGACCTGCTTGAATTCCAGTCCTGACTTCCTTTGGTGATGAACAGCAACGTGGAAGTGTAAGCTGAATAAATCTCTTCCTCCCCAACTTGCTTCTTGGTCATGATGGTTGTGCAGGAATAGAAACCCTGACTAAGACACCTAAGTAAGAGAGATCACAGAATATTGGAGATGCCAAAACCATGGCACATACCTTGGGAAAGATGCATGTAGGAAGTAGAGCCATCTCAAGAGAGAGGCTTCATGTGCCAGAGGTAGCCAAAGTGGAATTGGAAGGGCCTACATAGATCCTTTGGAGCCCAAATGATTCCATCACTAGCCTCAGATGCTAGACATGGAGCCTCGGGTTTAGTCATCTCTGGCATTTTGTTGTAGCATTGTGAAGCTGACTGGTCAGTCATATGTATGTAACACTTGATACTGTGAGTCACTGGGTAGCTTCATGATGCTGTGTATATCATCTTACTGCCTTGGCTGCTTCTTAAGCATTTCTACGTATTCCAAAAAATGAGTTATGAAAATAGCAGAAAGCCTGAATCTCGAAACCTGAACTTCCTGTGAAAGTAATTTAAACCCTCCTAGTTTCCACTTTTTAAAAATTGATATTACTAATTTGTGAGGATTAATTTTGAACAGAAGGCATATAACTGCCTCTCAGTGACGCTGGCCCACTGTGCTCTTGTGGTGAAACAGCCCTAATACCACTTGGTGATACCCACATGTAAGAAGCAGTCTGGCTGATTTGAGAGACACAGTGTTGTGGTTTATTAATTTCTTCTTGTTTATTACAACTGCTAATAAATAAAACAATGTATCTAGCCATTTCCATATGTGTCACACAAGGCACACAAAACAAATTCAGAAGACTCAGTGACACATACACTCAGGAGATGATGGCCAAGGGACCTGGCACCAAAGGAACAAAGCTCAGATGCTCTTGTGATCAGGAAAAATGGTTCTTACGATTACTGTATAACCAGTAACACAGGACTAAAGAAAAACCAGAAGCCAGGCTTGGTGGTGCACACCTTTAATCCTAGCATGTAGAGGCAGAGGTAAGTGAATGGATCTTCCTAAGTCTGAGGCCAGCCTGGTCTGCAGAGCAAGTTCCAGGACAGCCAGGACAGAGAAACTCTGTCTTAAAAAACCAAGGCAGGGGTCGGGGGAGGTATAAGCTCCCACACACTGTGCCTCAGGACCTGGTTCCTGTCCTCAGAGTCCCTGGCATGCTGTTGCCTATCTGTCTGTGATGCTTTAATAAACTCTTTACTCCCAGCAGTTCGTCTGTGTCCCTCTTGAACTTGCATTTCTTAAACATTTCTTAAAACAAAACAAAGTACTATAAAGACCTTCTCTTAGCTTTCCATTTCAATGAGACAGGAAAGGCAGGTAACAGCCTCAAAGGTGATCCTGGTTATTGGTGTTGGCCAAAGCAATAAAGCTCAGATAGACAGCACTACTCCGAGGACTGAAGAGACAGCTTAGCAGGTAACCGTATTATCTGCTATCCCAGAGGACCTGGGTTCAATTCCCAAAACCTACATGGTGGCTCAGAGCTCCAGTCTCAGAGGACAGAACATCCTTTTCTGGCCTCTGTGGGCACTTGCACGCATGTGGCTCAGATATACATGCACGAAAAAATACCCATACCCAGAAAATAAGAATTTATAAGCTGAGCATGGTGACACACACCTTTAATCCCAACACTCTGTGAGTTTGAGGCCAACCTGGTCTGTGAAGCAAGTTCCAGGACAGCCGGGGCTGTTATACAGAGAAACCCTGTCTCAAAAACAAAACACCCAAAAGACAAAAACAAACAATCAATCAGACAAACAAAAGCTAGCCCTACTATCCAGTAGGAGATGGTGAGGCCAGACACATTGGGTCTGAAATCTGTCAGAACTGCAATTACATACAACCTTTCCAAGGCAGAAAAATTCTGTCAGAAGAGCCTGGAGAGTCATTTTCACTTCAGCAGTTGGGAAAGCTCGTCCTCTAGTGGTCGTTTCACAAACAGTTTGAGAAGTGTATTGATACAAAAGAGGGACATGTCTATGGATGCAAGCCACCTCTAAAATCTTGGAGTTTCCCTGCTGGAGGAATTAGCCTGTCTCTGCCTCATACAGACTGCCTTGAATCACCCAGGTTGGACTAGACAGTCCTGGCTGTTGGTCTGGAGACCGACTGTGGTGCAGTGTGCGTTCCTTTATGACCTTGGCCTCAGATGCACTCCAGGCTGGAGCTGGTAGCAGCGTGAGGAACCAAATCACTTCAGTATCGCCTGCCTCTCAGTCCCCAGCCTAACAGCCAACTAAACACTGGGCATATGTCTTCTGGTACCACTACTTCATCTTTTGGCACATGTAACCCCTAATGCCTCTTAATAAAGAAGAAAAACTTTGGAAGGCTGGGATGGAGCTCAGTTGGTAGAGTGCTTTCCTAGCATGCAGGAGACCCTGGGTGTGATCCTCAGCATCTCATAACCTGGGCACAGTAGTGCACAACTGTAACTCTACCTAGCATTTAGTAGGTGGAGGCAGAAAGACCACAAGTTCAAGGTCATCCCCAATTTCGATAGTGAGTTGGGGGCTGGGATACATGAGACCCTATCTTAATTGGTTTTTCTTCTTTTGGATTCTCACTGATTGTAACCACTGGGCAAAAAGTGGGTCCCCACTTTACCACACGTTGTATAGTCACAAAAGTAGGAAGTCAGACAAGGGTCCCAGTTTTGGGAGTTCCTGAGAGACTGTCAGGTCAGTCTTGCGCAGCTAGTGGCCGATAGTAGCCACAGCTTCGGGCCAGCAGCATCAGGAACTGATCTATCCTATTATCCCACAGAGGCAGCTTCAAGTAGGAGCTGGATTGATGCCAGCCTGTGAGAGATCAGGACTGGCTTTCAGACACTTGGCTCTGCTCCTGGGACCCAGGAGATGCCTGCTTAAGTTGCTCCAAGGTGCTGGGCCTGTGCAGACCCTCAAGACAGAAGGTGACCTGAGCCATCATTTAGACAGCTGCCTAAGTTGCTCTGAAGGCTGTCTCTCTTCTACACCCACCCCATCCTCCAGCCTCACAGCAGGAATCCAAGTCAGTGATTAGCCAAGCGGAGAGAAGAGGACTCTGTGACCTTCCAGTTACCATGATGACGACAGCGGGTCATGATAATGAGTCTCTAATTTGCCCTCCGGATCTTTCAAGCCCAGTGAACCTTGGCTACCTACTCCCAAGTCAGATTCCCAAGCTAATGTTTCTTCATCCCTTTGAGGACAGATCAGTGCTGAAACTTTTCTTGTGTTTGTGTTCATGCCCACCATGAAGAGATATATTTAGAACTCTCTTGGTCTTCAGTAATTTGTCCACGTGGTAGACTCTGGACACCGTGGGGTATCTATAGCCTAGTATGTCAGGCTCAGATGGCTCGGCAGCATAGCTAGGATTCCTGATGGCTGAGCCGTTCCTTGCCCCTTTGGGGACACCATCTATCCGGACAAGAAAGAGATAGTCTAAAGAGACACTGTGTCCCTCCCTTCAGCAGTCAGATTATTGAAACAATGGACCTCCCACAAACTTAAAATCTAATGCTGGAGTAAGGAAAAGTTGAGGCTCTGGGACAGCCAGGGTGTTTCCAAGGAAGGGATTTCATACAGATCTGGCCTCTTGCATGAGAGAATACTGGAGCTGAGACAATGGTGGGTTATCAGTGGGGGGGGGGCACATCTTGACTCTGGCTGTTTAGTTATGCATACCTCTTCTCCTGGAAGACTGGCTTGGGGTATCACCTGACCTTTCTTCTGTTCTTCTTCCCATTGTGGCCACACTGAATACATCTTTTTCTGCCTCTGCCTCTCTCTCTCTCTCTTTCTCTCTGTCTCTCATCCCCTCTCTCTATGTTGTGCACATGCATACATGTTCCTCTGTATATGCATGTATGTATGTCCATGTGGAAGTCAAAGATGAACATCAGGTTTTTAAATGCAGCTGGAGCAAGCTCCAAGTGTTACCAGAGAGACCAGGGATTTCTTTTGTGGGTTCCTAATCTCACTAATGAGAGAGTTTAAAAAACAAACCAGAAAACTTGAGAGTTTAGAAGACAAACAACAGTTGGAAAGCTGTAAGGCCTGGCAGCTGCTGGGACAGGAATAGATTAGAAATGGTAGGAGAGGCGGAGGGCTTCAAAGAGAGAGCAAGAAAGCCCAGAGCTCTGGGAAAGCACACTCAGGCTTTGGGCCAAGACCCAAAAGACAGAAATGTAAAAAGACAGAAAGTGAAGAGTGCCATCTCCTGAATTAACACTAAAAGCAGACATGCTCCAAGCCTCTTGCAAGTCTGCAAGCAACTGTACTGAGAGGGCTCCTGAGAAAGAAAGTTCATTCATTAGAGGGATAATTATTCTGCCCATCCTCCTAGCATGGCTTTAGGTCAATCAGCTTTCCTGGTGTGGGGAGGAACAGGTGGGCTCCTGGCAGGTGATTGACAGGCCCAACTGGATTAAGTCTTGGGAGGAAGAGAGAATAGCATTGATATTTTGAGTAGTTCCCAGGCTTTGGTTTTAGATACTAGGATAAATATCTGTCTCTTACGAGGGTATGACTTTGGGCTGAGTCTCGACATATGCCTGTTGGTAGTCAGGCACAAGTGCTCAATGAGGTCACGTGGAGTTGCCTTCAGAGCAGCATGCCTCAAAGACACTGTTTTCCAGGCCCCTCTCCCCCTGTGCCCTGTCAGGACCGGGAAGGCATCCACCTTGGAGCTACCAGACTCCCCATTGAAAATAGTGACATCATGTGGGCCTCCTGTTGTACCTGAGCACAGAGGGAAGAGAGCAGGCACCCCCTCTGTCTCTGACCCTCTCCACTCCTTGAGCCCAGGGTTCTACCCCATCTGTGTGGTGCCTGACTAGGAGGGAGGAAGAAGACTGTACCCTGAAGGACCACCTCACTTTCACACCTTCCGCACCTAGCCTGCCTATCCCTTTCCCCAGGGGCCACATATCCTTGATAGAGGCCTAGAGGGTCCCACTAAGGACAGAGGCTGCATTTTGGAGTCTGATCCTATGTGGCCACCACAACCAGCTGCAACTGGTTCCTGAGACAAAGCACAGGTTGTTCAGCCCTCCTGGAAACAGGCTTTGGATTTGGGTTTAGATCTGACTCCAGTTCAGATCTTTAAAACGACCCTCTAGGCATCCTTCCTCCTAGGGCACTAGGTGGCAGTGAGAAATACTTTTCTATCTGCACCCTGATAGGGATCTGCCTCTGCTATGGATGCTCAGTGAAACCAGAACTTTTGCTCTGTGTCTTCGGGCAGGTTACTCACCTTTCTGGACTGAGCATCTGACTCTGTGACCTGGGCCAGGACTGAATGTTTGCGTCTCTAACTGGTTCTTGGGTAATGTGGCCACTGCTGCTCAGGGAGAAGCTGACAGCCCTGCAGTCTCTCCTAGCCTAGAGTCTCACAGGAAGAGGTACCTTCTCTCATCTGCCCACCATCCCCTTCACTGACAGCCCTCATCTCTGGATCCCAAGTGGACTCTCCACCTAAGGCCTCAGAGGTTAAACAATCAAGCGTTCTTCCACACAGGAGGCCTTAATAGCTGGCGGACGCCATGGAGAGAGAGCAGAAAGAGGAGAGATGTAACTGGAGAAGGTCATGGAGGAGGAGTGTCATCCCAGACAGGAAGGCTACCTCTAGTACAGAGTTCCTGAAATAGGGAGACGGAAGCCAGCAGGTCGAGAGGCCCCTCCACACTCCTGGGCACCTTTCCCAGGCTCTGCAGTGCAACCTGGCCTCATGAGCCATACGCCTGACTTTGCACATCTTGTGCCGTTTGAGCTGCCTTCAGAGCCACATCTTGAAGAGGATGGTACCCCTGGCGCTAGAACGGATGCACGAAGCAAAGCACCTCCACAACAGCTAAAAGGGGGAAAAAAGCTATTAAGATTCAAGACCTACCTGAATCTGCCCCACCTTCAACACATCCACTGCCTCTCTGGCCGGAAAAGACAGCCTCTCTGACCGGAAATAGGGTTTTCAGTACCTGTTCCACGCTTGATGGTCTCTATGTCACCCTCAGCAGAGAAAGCACGCTTCATGCCCACCACGGACTGTTCTGTCCACATTAAGTCCTTACTTCTTCACCCTATATTAAAGATAGTTGAAGGAGGAACTGTTAGACCCTACTAGGCAGATGCGGACTGCAGGAGGATGGGCCCGTGCTGTGCCAGCTCAAGGTCCTGTCCTGAAGGCCTCTAATGCAGGAAGATGTTCGATATTTACTGTCAGTTCCCCAATCAGGCCAGTCGCCAGGTGACAGCTGTACTCCAGCTGGGAAGACACACTGTGGATTTGGTTGGGATCAAGAGGCAGGACTTTTCTGGTCCTAGGATTATTTGCTTAATCCAAATGTTAGAGGAACACAGTGTGGGGATCTTGCAGTCAGTAGGTTCTCACCATAGGTCCTTACTGCAACCTCTTGGTTCCAGGGCTGTCCCAGGAGTCAAAAGTTGATAACCTGACCCTCGAACTATTAGATTCTTAGTACTGGGTACAGCACCAAGCACACAGTAGGTGTGCAGGAAACAACAATGTAATGAAAAAACCAGAAAAACAACTTGCCGGAATGAGCAGTCCCATTTGAAAATCTCAATTCATTTAATGCTATGACTCCAGGTATAGTGTCTGGTCCCTGCCTCGCCCCTCATGAGGACTGCCCCCAGTAACCATTCATTTCCCTAAGGCTCTATGAACCACTGGGCTGGTTAAGACCTCTAGAGACCACTCAGATCTCTGGGTCCCAAACGTAACTGGGTTCAGTACTGAGAAGTGTGAATCCCATCCCTGACGATTTTGATTTCATGGCTGCAGACTACAGCTTGGACATTGGGGTTTTTTCTTTTTAGCTCCTTCAGATAGTTCTGTTGTAGAGCATAAGTCTAGCATTAGGGATCTGATCCACCCTCATTTCATAGCCCAAACCCCTGAGAGGCCAGGATTCAGGAACACCTTGGTGACAGAGCTCCTACTTACCCAGGAAGCCCTAAAATGCATGGCAGCTTCATGACCTGTTTAGAAAATGCAGTTTAAGACATCTGGTTCTGAATCACATTCTATCAACATCTCCCCATCTGCCCAGAGGTTTTAGTTTTAATTCAGTAGAGAACGCATCCTCCCCTGAGACTTCCTCCTTCAGCTTCATGCAGTACTGATTTTACAGACACGGCTCTGATTTGCTCAGTTTCTTGGGGGACACTCTGCTCCTGTCCCTGTGCCTTCTGCTGCTGCCTTTCCTCAGGTTTGCTGGGTTGTTCCTGGCCTGCCTTCCTCCACTTCAGCTGACCCTTTACCCGTTCAGTTTTCTCCTGTTCAGTCCTTGGCACCTCGTCTATATTCCCCCTAAGCTGCTCCCTAGAAGTGGACATCCTTGACTGTCATCCCTGTCTTTTCTGTCTTAGCTGGTAACTCCTGTCTAGCTCTACTAAGGGAGTGCCAGCCCTAGAAGATGGCTCACTGACAGCTGGTAAACAAGATACTTGAGTCATGGCTTTTGGAATACAAACATGCTAGCTTCTTTTATTTAAAAAACAAACAAAAACCTAAAACAGACAAAACCTGTAACGATAACTTTTATTCACCTGATGTGATTGTTGTCTCTGAGGCTTACAGCCTCAGTCTGCAAACCTAGGCCTAGTCCTGGAAGCTTCTAACTTCTGTACAATCTTCTCTAGGCCTAGAATGTTTACATCCCCTGAGACTTACTGCTGAGTAAGCTCACTCTTTCTAGTTCTTTCTGAACTCTGGCTGGCTGGTTCAACTCAGCTGTTCTGGCTCAAAACTGATTCAATCTGACTTCTCTCTCTTGGCCTCCTCTGAATTGCTCTGCTTGGCCTCAAACTAACTTTGGCAATCTGTTCTAATCTTCTGTCTCCTTCTCATTCTCTGGCTTGTTCTCTCTTCACCTGTGTTTAGCTTGTTCTTTCTTCAACCTGTCTCTGTACAACTCTCCGGGTTTCCTTCCCGTCCTTCTCCCTCTGCCCCGTCCCTTAAGGAGCTTCCCTTTCCTCTGTTCTCATGAGAGTTGGACAGAGGAAAGATTTTGTCAAATCTTTCTCTGATTTGTCACTTTGTCTGCCACTCGATTAGACATCACTTTCACACACTGGTGCTTGCATCTACAAACTATTTACCTTCAT
This sequence comes from Rhynchomys soricoides, assembly GCA_019843965.1. NCBI lineage: Eukaryota > Metazoa > Chordata > Mammalia > Rodentia > Muridae > Rhynchomys > Rhynchomys soricoides. The sequence goes on from JADRCH010000057.1 coordinate 3,305,910, forward strand.
TGTTTGGACTTAAAAGTGTGTACTAGGGTGTGTCGGTATTCTAGTCAGAGGGATCAAAGGTGAGTGCTAAGGCTGAGCCACACCACAACCAGAGGGATCAAAGGTGAGTGCTAAGGCTGAGCCACAC
>JADRCH010000057.1:3314895-3337454 GCA_019843965.1 Rhynchomys soricoides
AAGAAGACAAAGAAGAGGAGTGGGAGCTGTGGTAAGGCCACTCCCTTGGCGTCAAGCATTCCTCTACAAACCAGTGGCTACAGCAGAGCAGAACGGGGGGGGGAGGGGCGGAGGGGAAGGCGGTGTGGGGGTGTGTCCCTCTGGCCTCTTGTGTCTCACAGCAGTTTAGGTTGAAGAACCTTGTTATCCACATCTACTAAGAGAGGATGCAAGGCTGTACCCACTTGTTAATCTGGGGAGAAACTTGTAATGGAGGGTTTAGGTAAGTATTAAAGTTGGCCATTCCCAGAGCCACCCAGAACCCTGTGTAGGGCCTGGACACTGTGCCCAACTTCTCGACGCTGCTCCACCAGACCCACTACCTCTGAATCACATCTCCGGGCCTTAGCTGCAGCACCTCTGCCCAAGGGAAACTGGATCTTAGTCCCTGGACAGTCGCTCCAGCTCCGCGGGGCTCCCAGGACACCGCAGCATCGGATTTCGCGTGGCAGCCCAGCTTCCCTAACTCGGATCCCCTCCCGCTCGGGAACTCTGGAACCAATCGCAGAGCTGCACAGCTCCGGGTTGTAGAGTCCCAAGCTCAGGACCCGCCCCTCTTTGTTGCGGTGTCCAATGGCCGCATTCAGAACATCGGCGGCTGCCCGGGTGACTCAGTTATATGTCACAGAATAACATTCGAGAATGGGACATAGAATGAGGCGACGACCGCCTCAGCTCCAACACCCTTCTGCAGCAATGATGCCGGCCCCAGGTGGGTCCCCCGGCCCCGCGCGCGTCGTGGCGGCCCGTAGCTGCCACTCGCGGTGCCCGCGCGGGACCCGCGGGAAGGGGGCGGCGCTGCGCTTGCCCGGGAACCCCGGCTGGAGCCGCCCCTCGCGCCAGGGTTTGGGGGGCTTCCGGGAAGACGCCAGGCCTCCTTACCAAGCGGAGGCTGCTGCTGCTCCCTCGCGGCCGGCCCCTGGCGCTCACATGCCCGCTCGCTCTGAGTCGGTGTCAGTCCACCACATCTGGGGACCCAGGGATGCGTGAAGCTGGAGGGGACCCTCGAGTCTTCTTGCTACACCTCTGTCTTGCTTCTTCCTACCCCGTCCCCTCTTCAACCCTCGCGCGCTCCTTGCATGCCTCCCCATCCCCGAGTGCAGCTGGGGGTGAGGCTTCCTGGCGTCTTTCCAGCCGCCTTGCTAGGTAATCGGCGGGGCTGGAGGCTCAGTCCTGAGGGGGTGGGTCTGGGGCAACGAGGCGGGGGTGGGGTGGGGTGGGCGGGAACCCCGTGCCTGTCTTACTGAGTCGCAGTGTCTGCTGTTTCCACTGCTTTCAGGCCCTGCCGGTGAGCGGGGTTCCCTTCGTGTGTCCTGCGGCCGCGAGAGTTAAAGGCCACCCCTGCGGGGCCCTGATCCCCAGCGTGCCCGCGTCCTTCGCCCCCTCGCCGTGTGCCCCTCACCATGACCGGCTCCGCCGCCGACACTCACCGCTGCCCCCACCCCAAAATCACCAAAGGCACCCGGTCCCGGAGCAGCCACGCGCGGCCCGTGAGCCTCGCCACTAGCGGGGGCTCGGAGGAGGAGGACAAAGACGGCGGGGTGCTGTTCCACGTGAACAAGAGCGGGTTCCCGATCGACAGCCACACCTGGGAGCGGATGTGGCTGCATGTTGCCAAGGTCCACCCCAGAGGGGGAGAGATGGTAGGCGCCATCAGAAATGCTGCCTTCCTGGCTAAGGTCAGTGGCTTGGCTGGGGAGGGTGGGATGGGAGGTATGGGCAGGATGGGAGAGATGGGACCGGCTCAGCCCGGGCAGATCAGGGAGAAGGGACCTCATGCCCAGCTACTGAGTCCTGTCTCCCTGTTCTTCTGCCAAGAGGGGCAGGCAGGGGGCTTGCTGGCTTGGCTCTGAGGTTGGGCTGAGCCAAATAAATCCATTATGTACTCAGCTCCTGTAATATCTTCATCAAAAGCTAATGTCACTAGGTCAACACCAGCCACTCCAAGAAAACACAGAACCCCAGGGTCCACCCTGCCTGCCCTCCATGCGTGTTTTACTCCCCCCTTTTCTCCTCCCCATGTCCCTCTAGCAAATAATTTATGGAGCTGTGAGTGAATTTGTAATCAATCAGTCAGATTTCTCAGTGTAAATCATTTATAGAGTTTTCGCCATTCATCTTCATCATCACCATCTTCTTCCTCTTCCTCCTCCTCCTCTTTTTTATGACAATGATTTTTTTTTTTTCCTCTGAAACTTACAGAGAACAGTGACCTGTCTCTTACCAGCTTGTCTGGTGCCAAGGAAGTGTTTGGCTGTGCCTTAAAGGGACTTTCCAGGGCACAGGATGAATTACTCTCCTGGGTAAAGGGAGACACCAAGTGAATCTCTCCTTTTCCTCTGGAGAACAGCCAGGGAGCGATTGAGCTCAATGGCCAAGGATTTGGTTACAGAGAGACACGTCTCCTGGTGGGAGTGTCTTGTTATATAAAATGAAAGCCTGGTGTGAGGCCATGGAGATGGCTTCCCTGGACCCTAGGGACCTGGTTTGCTGAGCAGGACTCCTGAGAAGATGCAGGAATCACATACCCCAGAGTCATGACAGCAGTTAGTCCTGGTCCTGCCTGGTGACAGCTGAGCATGCAAGCCCGCAGGCCAGAAGGCTGCATGTGCCCTTGGGGAAGTGGAGGACGCTCTCCCTTTCCGGTGTTTTATTACTCTGCTTGGCAGGGAGTTTATTCTGTCCAAATAGGAGCTTGCCTGTGCTAGAAGCTTGTCTGTGGGAGCATCAGCAGTAATGATTCCCTGCTCTCGAACACAGGCAGCCCTGGCTCTGACTTCAGCATCTTTGTCTGCTTACCATGAGTCACCAGACATGGGAGAGTTGGGCAGAGGGAGCAGGGACTGGATGCCACTGTCCTGAGCTGGCTTTCTGAATCCTGCACCTCCACCACTGTGCTTTCATCCCAGCTCCATGTGCGGGAGCTCTTCTCCATGTGAAAGGCATTGGATCTTACTGCTAGTGATGATGTCTTTCCAGACCTTTGGAGAGGGGATCAGGGGTGTGAGACAGTGGGACTCTGCCGCTCTCCTCTTCCCTCCTCCCCATTCCTTCTTTTCCTCCTCCCTCCTCCTCTTCCTCTTCATCTTCCTCTCCTCCTCCTCCTCTTCTCCATGTCTGTCTGCTCTTTCTAGGACTGTGGCTGATTTGCCACAGATGCAGTATCCGAAGTGTCCACGAGGCACTTTAGACCACAGGTTCCCACTCCCCGAGACTAACACTCGATGCTTCTGGCGTTGTAGCTGAGTGCTTCCTTTTTATAAAAGGATATTCCAGGCAGGAATGGTGGCGAATACGTGTACTCTCGGCACTCAGGAGGGAGAGGCAAGAAGGTTATAAATTCAAGGCTATCTTGGGCCCCACAGTGAGTTCAAGGCAGCATAGAATGTGTAGTGAGACCTTGTTTCAAAAAAGAGAAAGAACATTTCCTTTTCTTATAAGTATCTTGTATTTTCATTGTAGCCAAGAGCCTCCTGACAGTTGCTGATGAGCACTCCCTCAGCTCAGCGCAGGCACTTGGCTGCTTTAATTTTGCTGGTTTTGGTTGGTTTGTTCATTTTTCGAGGCAGGGTCTCACAATGAAGCCTTGGTTGACATGGAACTGGCCATGTAGACCCTGCTGGTCTCTATCTCATAGATATCTGCCTGTCTCTTCCTCCTGCCTGGTCCTCTTCATTGATTTTTTTTAAAATTTGAAGATTTATTTTATGAATGGGTGCTTTGCTGGCATCTGTGTCTGTACAACATGAGCACGAGAACCCGCAAAGGTCAGAAGAAGGTGTTGGATCCTCTAGACAGGAGTTAGAGACAGTTGTGAGTCACCATGGGTACTGGGAATTGAACCCAGACCTCTGCAAAAGCAACCAGTGGTCTTCGCCACTGAGACATCTCTTCAACCTTGTTTCTACTTTATGACGAGGTCTTTGTTATATCTGAGGCTAGCCCTCAAATTTATGTTCCTCTTGCCTCAGCATTCTGAATTCTGGGGTTATAGCATGCCCTTCTACCTCCGGTGACAAGGGATCTTTAACTTGAATAAGACTGTATAATTTCATTTCCTGGCATTGCTTACTTGGTTTTTGTTTGGTTTTGGTTTCCGAGAGGTTCTTATGTAGCCTAAGTTAGTCTTAAATTCAGTCCACTGAGGCTGGCCCTCCTGGCTCCACCCTTCCCAGTGGTCGCTGAGTCTCAATAGCTGGCTCTCCATCCCTAACCCCATCACTGGCACCTCCTGGTCTTAATATCCCTCCAACCCTGGCTCCTGTCCAGGCACAGTCAAGCTGCTCTGTCAGACGCTGTTCCTCGCCAACTCCAGGCAGTCTCTCCTGGGGCCAAGTCATTCTCCTTTAGCCAAGCCAACACCCTGCTGTGAGGAGTTTGCACCAAAGGTGGGTGCTGGAACTGAGAGTGGTGAAGGAGAATTGGTGAATTTGGGGGAGAATAACTACTGTGTCAACAGAGTGTGGACTGAGGCAGGATAGGATCTGGAGCAAGTTCCCAGGGTCTGTAAGGCATGATGGCATGTCTAGGACGTTCTGTTAGGGACCATAGTAAGTTCTGGCTGAAGGTTTCGGTGGGCGGGGGTGGGTATCACTTGAGATCTTCTTTCCAAATCTCATCTACATTCTTCTCCATGAGTGGTTACTGAGCCAAGCGAGCACCTGACCAATCCAGGCTTTTACTGGGGTAATTTAAGAAAAAGATCAAAAGTCACTGGGGCCTTACATACCCCGGGAACTTGAAAAAAAAAAAAAAAAAAAAAAAAAAAAAAAATCCTTCTAGGTCTGGCTCTAGGGCCTCCTATGGTCTAGAGCTCAGCTCTGCTGAGACTAGACACCAGGGCCCTCTGCAGGAAATGTCACTTGGTTTCCTGTAGCCCCCACCTGTGTGTGTGTCTCATTTTCACGGTAATTCCAAATTCGGAATGAGTTTGCATTAGAGGGCTGAGAGCTGCCTTGTGATGTGAAGTGTGAGTGGAGATCTGAGACTCTCCACAGCCTCTGAATCTGCACCCTGTGCTCTCAGGATGCTCCCTCCCTTCTGTGTCTTGGATTCAGAACTATCCCTCTTGTCTATCTGAATCCTCCCAGAGTGTGACTCTAGCATCTCCATCCCAGATCACAGGCTGGGCCCTTTGATGCAGGAGCCTGGGGCCATTTTGGATTGTGGCTGCTCCATGTAGCCTCTCCCCGATCTCCAGGAGGTTCTTTTCCTGCTGCCTGTGCAGTGAAAGAAATGCGTTGGTTTCTCCTTGTTCTTGTTGAAGGTTGCTCCTGCTGGGACCCCTTGTTGCCTCCCTGCTCCAGGCCTGGCTTTTCTTCCTTTATGGCATGCCAGTTACTGGACTGTGCTCACCTGCGGGCCTCCATCTTGCCTTCTGTCAGCTCTCTTATTTGGCAAGGAGGAAGTGGAGAGGCGGGCTGCCAGACTCTGTGGTCTCATTATTCTTCCCTGCTCACTGCATACCCTCTTCTTCCAAATCCTTTACACTTCCCCGGGCTTCCTGGCCTGCCTGAAAAGCACGGGGGATCTGCCTTTCAGAGTGTGCCAGATAAGGAAGACTGGAGAATGCTGTTTTACAGAGCCTTGGTTTGTATTTAAGTTATTAGTGAACGTAACCCTTTTCCAGAGAGTCCTTATTTGCATTTCTCTTTTGGTAAAACACTTTTTGTGACCTTGTTTATTTATTTGGTAAAATACAGGATACATGACCTACCTTTCAACCATTTTTGAGTATATGGCTGTTGATGTTGGATCTTGAATGTTCCCGAATGTCCACCTGTTAAAGGCTTAGCCCCCCCACCCTATGATGCTCTTCGGAGGTAGTGCCTAGCGGGAATGGACTTAGGTCACTGGGCAGTGTGCCCTAGAATAAGAACACTAGCTCCCCTTTTCCCCCATTTCTTGGATTCTGTGAGGTGAACAGACCTCTTCCCCATGTTCTCTCCATCATGTGCCACAGGCCTAAAACTATAGTTATACGTGACCATGAGCTCTGAAACCGTGAGACGAAACCACCTTTGTTCTTTATAAGCTGATTATCTCAGGTGCTTTGTCACAGTGATAGAAAGTCCTAGACACACAGTGAGGTCAGACAGGTGTTGCTCACCTTTCACCATGTGGGTTCGGGGATTGAACTCAGGTCATCAGGCTTGGTGACAAAGGCCTCCTGCTAAGCTGTCTCCCTGGCTCAGTATTGGCTGTTTTGAGGCTGGTTTACTTCAGGATTCACTCCCATGTCAGTGTGTCTCCAGTATGTGCCTGCTTTTGAAAAATGACTAGCATTTGTCCGTGTCGGGATGGAGTTTTGTTTATTAGTCCTGTCCACTCAGAGTCACTGAGCTGACCCTGCTTTTTCACAGCTGCCTACTGAGCTTTTTTATCACTGCCTGTGAGTCTCCATGAACTAAGGACACCAACCATCCTCTCAGCAGCATGTGCTGAGCTTGGCAATAGAGCGGTGTTCTTATCTCCTGTTGGGTAGGAAGACGTCCTCAGGAAGCAACACCTCAGGGTTGTGTGCTGCTGAGTCCAAGCCTCTCTAGTCCAGCTCTTGGGAGCATGTTAGTGATGGATAATGGCCCAGCTTACACCGGTGCCCTACATGCAGCGCCTACCCTGCAGCCTTCTCATACAGCAGGCCATATTGTCCTCACGGCAGCTCCCAGGGCAGAAGAGGCAGTGTTGTTGTTTATCTGGATGCAAGTGGAGGCTCTGGGGTCCGTCATGTCCACAGCTGGTAGGAGACAGAGCAGGAATTCGAACCATTGTGCATGTGTCATCATGACACCTCTGGGGCCCCTCCAGCTTACATCCAGATCTAACAGGAACATCAGCTGCCTAAGGTGCTGTTGATGTTTCCTCTGGCTGAGCCTCAGCCAGCTTGCCTGACATCAGGGTGAATTGGAGCTGATGATATCCTGCAGTGAGTTCCACCTTGGCTCTCCCCACCACAGCCCTGCCTGCTGCAGCCCATGTGGGGAACACTTACATTTGTCCTCCTGCTTGGGAGCAAGTGTGAACACAGGCAGCTGAGGTAATTGTGCAGCTGTTTTTCTAAATCCCTTGGGCACCATTGGTTGCTATTCTGAGACCCAGCTGCTTTCTGAGTCCTGCTTCACCCCCTGCTCTGTGGGATCCCTGGATGGAGGGGGCTGGAAATAACTCGGTGGACAGCTCAGCTCCCAAAGTGGACTCTGAGCCAAGTCACGGGCTACGTGTGTGGGAACTCACTCTCTCATGTCCCTCTCCCCTCCACCTTTCTCTGATGGGATTTCCCTCTCCTGTCCTTCCCTGCTCCCACGCTTCCTGCTCTGTGCCTGACCTAGAGTTTACCACATGGAGATGCTGAGGAAGGGTCTGTTCCTCGGTCTACCTTCTCTTCTCACCTCTCTCTGAAACCTCTGGTCGGTCCTTACGTAGGTTTGGTAGACGTGTGGGTGTTAGTGTGAAAAACAAGGAAGTCAACACAATTGCTAGTGTTTGTTGGACAGAAAATTTAACGTGTGAGTTTGTGTGTGTGAAACTGTTATGTGGGGGTATGTGTCTGTCTCTCTCGAGTGTGGGCTAACTCTGTGGGGGGGGGGGAGGAATGAAGTCATGGGAACAAGTTCACGTTGGAGCCTTTTCCCCTCCAAAGTGACTCTCCCAGGCAGGGAGTTGGAGTTGAGGTGTCAGAGAGAAAATGTAGCCTGCAGAACAGTCGGGCCATGTGTGCCCACAGAGCCATGCTCATGCACACACACATACACACACAGTGCTCTGGTTTGGATGTGCCAAGTGTGACTGCTTCCCTTCCAGCTGAAGGGACAGTTTCTGTGAATTTAGAACACTTCAAAGTCCAGGCTGAGTAGAGGCACGGAGAGGAATCTCTCAGCAGAGAACATCTGTGGTAAATGCAGCCAAAGTCACCCAAATGGCGAAGAGTCTGCTACCCTGTGCTCAGAGCACCATGCCCATCTGTCACTGCATGGCGGAGCCTGTGTCTGGAGAACCAGGGACTCTTTAGGTGGTGTCTGCCTCTGCTGTCCAGCTAGGCAGTCCACAGGTCTGCTTATTAGCCACTTCCCCTTCCGTCTACAAAGCTGGCCCTGTTTTCTCCAAGGATGAGACTAATCATGCTTTTCACTCTTTCTGCTTCTTATGAAGAAGCTAATGCCTAGAATAGCCTCCTCTTGCAAACCTGTATCCAGAGGGAACAAGTTTCTTTGTCACCAATGATGTGGCCCACCACAAACATGGAGAAGATGAGGAGTCAATGGGGGATAACCAACCCCTAATGTGTTCCTGGCTGGCTGGCGTCCTCGTGTCTTGGGAGTGGTTTGCTCGAATGCTGACCGTAGGCACTGGGGAGAGCTGGTTGTGCTCCCTGAGGATAAGAAGGCTCACGAGGCAGGGGCATGGCACTTACCTGGGAAGAGTCGAGGCAAGAGGAGGACCTTGCTTAATCTCGAATTCAAGAAAGGGACTAAGGAGAGGAAGTAGTGGGCGTGTGAGGAGTGTGGTATTGAGAAACGCAGGGCTGGAGAGATGGCTCAGCGGTTAAGAGCACTGACTGCTAGTCCAGAGGTCCTGAGTTCAATTCCCAGCAGCCACATGGTGGCTCACAACCATCTGTAATGGGATCTGATGCTGTCTTCTGGTGTGTCTGAGAAGTGATGCCCATGGCTGTTGTCCCATTCTGCCATTTGCCTCATGGCCTGTGTCAACAATGTTCAAGAGGGAACACATAGAAAAGGGTCACTATTAGCCATACTGCAGAATGGGTCATGAGATAAAAAAAAATTAAGAATCAGTGAAGCACCTTGGGGTCTATTCTGGGCCAGTCTCGGTGGGAAACTCCAGGGGACATGGTCCCTGGCCTCAACGAGGAAGTTACATTCCCATAGAGCAGGCCAACTGTGTTGCAGTTGATGTCAGGAGGGTCACTGAGAACCATAGCTCAGAGTGGAGTATATCTGGGGAGAGCTTAGAGGGTCCTCCAATGGTGGACCAACTATCTTAGGGGGGGAGATGGTGTGGGGAGGTGCCATTTCAACAGGTGACTCTACCAAGTGTGTCTGCTCCTGAGAGTGGCTGTCACTTGTTTTCAGCCCCTTGCCTGCTCCAGGAGCTGGACCAGAGCAACATCTCAGTAACAGGAGTCCCATCTCTCTGTCTCTCTGTAGCCTTCAATTCCCCAGGTCCCAAACTACAGGTTGTCCATGACGATCCCAGACTGGCTCCAGGCCATCCAGAATTACATGAAGACACTACAGTATCCTTCCAGCTAGGGGCTGAGCACCCCAGACAAGGGATGGGCGTGGTGATTGCGAGCTTGGTGGCATGTCTGTTGCCATCTGGTCATCCAAAGCTCTAAGACTGGTGAGCACAGGTGTTGGAGAGCAAGCTTCTTTGGGTAAGAGTTTACAGCCCATGATAGCAGTGACCTGAATGGCCAGGGCTTTTCCCTCAGAGGTAAAGTTGGTCTACCTTCAGGCTATGACTTCTCTTCCCTCCCTCTCTTCCCCTGCCTCCCCTGACATCTCTTCTTTCCATCTTCCCACTTTCTCCACTCCTTTGTTTCATTCTTCCTTTTCTACCTGACTAGCATCTCCTTTTCCTCTCCTGATCTCCCTTTTCTTCTGTCTCTCACTTGTTTTAACACATATTCCTGACTTCTCATGATCCCAGCAAGCCAGGTAGGTGACTTCATCCCAGTTGTACATGCAGGGTTGGGGGGGGGTCTCTGCAGTGGGACCCCTGCCTCATCTCGAACTGAAAGAGCTACTGAGGAGCCTGGGGGTTCGGTCAGACAAGCTTTTGGGTTACCTCAGTGACCTGAATTGTTTACAGTCAGGGTTGGTTAGTTCCATTCTGCAGGTCCCTCAGAAGCAGCACTGTGGGGACAAAGGGGGCAGAGGTAATGGCCGCACATGGCGTCTGGTGTTTACCAGCACAGGGGTGAGATGGGGACCCTCTCCAGTGTGCTTCTCAGGAGGTTGTGCTTGGGTTGACTGTACGGAGAGGCCCAGGCTTGTTGGCTTGCTTTCTACTTGCTTCTCCCCAGCCTTGAGGATGAGAGAATGTCAGGAAGCCTGTGGAGCCTGTGTCCCCCCATTCTCTGCTGCAGGCTTCTGAAGGCACCAGACAGCAGCACCTTCGCAGGGCTGCCTAGCACCCGGGAGAACAACACCTGCTCTGCTCGTTAGGATAGATTACTTTATTAGCCTGTCAATTCTGCCTCACAAGCCCTCTTTCCTACGTAGCATCATCTCCACAGAGTCCAGCTGCCTTAGCAGGAGATGGTAGCTCCCTCTGGAGAGAGCCTGGCAGCTCAAGGACCCACCAGAGTTTTTTTTCTCCAAACTGAGACTCCACGTGGATTGCTGCTAGTGGTTAAGGGATGCAAACACCTTCCCAAATAGACCCAGGCCCCAAGAGCTGAGCTTTCAGTTGTCACTATCACCAAATATTTCAGGTGACCTAAAGTTAGAACGGCTCTCACTTCTATCCAGGATGAGGGCTTCCCAAGGAGAGTGAGCCCGCACCTGCTTCATCAGTAGGGACAAATTTGCATGTGTTTTGCATATAATTTTGTCACACAAATTCAGTTCAGTCACCATGGCTTTCGAAGGGCCTCTCTTTACCTTTTCTCTGACTCATTAATGAAGGCCATTAGCCTAGATTACTGACTGCAATTCAGGCAGTGGAAAGCACAAGGGGACCAGGGACCAGGTCCTTAGATCTTGGGAGCCATCAAGGGAGGCAGAGTAGAAACTCTCCCTTCAGATCCAGTGTCTGGGTGTCTTGTCCTGGACACAGGTGGCAGCACATGGGGATTGCTTGGGGCCATTCTTAACTACACATGCATCCAACTGTCAAGAGTTTTGATGGGTTTGACCCTGCCTTCCCCTGGAACAGAGTTCAAGAGGCAGAGAACTGGAATGCTGGTCTTTGTGTGTGTCTGGAAAGAGAGGCCGTGGCTTTGCTAGGCATGAGAGACCTGCCCAGGAGCTCTGTGTTTCATACAGGGAAGGCTGGAGAGGAATTTCCAGAAGCTCAGCTATTAGCCACAAGGAACGTAGAGAACATAGCCAGACAACTTCTCATTACTTAAGTATGGGTTAATTTTACTTTTTGAAACTGAATTCTGCTTTAAATGTACTGAGAACCCCACTGTTTGAGCAAAATCTTTGATAAGGTAAAAAAAGCCCCACTTCACAGTATGAGCCCTCTTTTTTTTTTTTTTCTTTCATCACTAAGACTTTTTAATATGTTATTTTAGAAATGCCCAGCAAGCCCACACTGCTATAACCATGGCTCAGGGCAGCTTCCTAGGATCATCTCTGGTCCTCTAATCCAGCATCTGAAGTGGGGCAGAGGTCATGCACTATGGCCGACACCTGGCTCTTTAACTGTGCCCTCTGCCTGGAGGGACATCGGTCCTCTCGGGGCAATATGAGGCCCTGCCACCTCACAGCTCCCACCCTCAAAGCTGCTTGCATCACCGGGACACAGGGAGTAAGTCCTGTGCACCTGACTGGACGTAGCACTCTAGGTGAACAAAATCATTAGTCATCAACACCCTCCCAACACAGGCTTTTTACAAAGAGGATTTTGCTTGAGGCAGAAGAATACAACATATAAATCAGGTTTTCTTTAAGCTCAAAAAAGAAAATTCAACATTATGTCTCAGAAAGCATGACATGAGTGTGTCATTGGTGGACCAGGCTTGCTAGGTCGGGAGAGCTGGGCAGTCAATCAGAACAGGCATGGAAAATGCTGCCTTCTGCTTAGTGATGTCAAGTGTGCATCTAGGCACCAGATGAGTGACATTTTCTTAAATTCTGTGTGCTGTTGAATAAATCTAACTGCCAGTGGTTCACTCTTCCATCTTTTCTTCCATATCAGCTCATACACACACTACACACTACACACACACACACACACACCCCAAACACATGCACACACACACATACACCACACACAAACACACACAATCACACACACACATACACACACATGTCTAACCATACTTTGTTCATCCAGCCACCCACCTATTCACCATTTACCTTTCTCCTATCCTCCATCCATCCGTCTGTCCAACCATCCATCTGTCCATCCATTTCCCTTCCTTCCATCTTGCCATCTGTCCTTCTGTCCGTTTACTTTTTCTTTCCTCTCTGTCCATCTTCTCACTTGTTTACCCACTGAGCTTCCCCACGTCAGTGAATTCAGCTTCTTACTCTTATTTAATAACACTGGGTTTGTTGAGCTTCCTTCAGGCTTTCCGGGTTATCCAAAGATGATCAGAAAGGTCCCAGCTCTCAAGAGCTTCTGGTCTAGCATGTGAGTTAGGACATGCAGTCAAATAACTGGAGCACAGGCTAGCCTGCTATGAAGTGCTACGAACGTTCAAGGTGCACTTCAGCTTAGTTTAGAAGCAGGATTTCTAGGCTTCACAGTGAGGAGTCAGGGGCTGTTGGCTCCCCACTGGTCACTGTCCAGGAAAGCAAGTATGTTCTTCTCCCATGGAGAGATGGGAATCTGTGTGGCTCTGCTGGGCGACCAGGACTCTGGAGTTTCTGTCTCTTTCCTTTACACATTTTACACAGATACAACCACACAGGGACCCAGTTCTTTGAAATCAGGAAAATGCGACCTCTGAGTGGGTAAGTGGCACATGATCTGAGGACCACATGGCTTCTCTCCTATCATCGAGCCTCTAGCACCCTTTCCCAATCTTTCCCTGTGTCCTAGGGCTCCAGGATTCTAGTCTGCAGACGGTGGAGGTGGAGGAGCTCCAGGGCCTGGCTGTGGGTGGGGCTGAGGACTAGTCGCTCTTGGCAGCTAAATTTAGTGGTCAAGACTGACTCTCAGGCCAGGTGTGATGACACACAGCTTTAATCCCAACACTTGAGAGACAGGTGGATCTCTGAGTTTGAGGCAAGCCTGGTCTACATCAAAGTTCCAGGACAGCCAGGGACTACATAGAGAGACCCTGACTCAAAAATGAACCAGACTGACTTTCAGGACAGCAGAGGCCTGCAAACCTGTCCCTGTAAGTCCTTGCTTCCAGGGTGCTCACACCACCCCTTCTGAGGTAACTGGAGGGTGGGTGCAGACTTGAGAATCTTAGTTCTGTCAGGGGCACATGTGCTTTGGGTTCTTCCCAGGAAATGAGTTGTTCCCTCTCTCTCTAGCTCCCTGCATGGTGTCTAGTGTGGAGGTGGGCATGCAGACAGACTGATGGACTGACGGACAGTCAAACTGACTGCATAGCTACCTAAGTTCCGAGTTGATCTGTTATGCTCTGTCCTACAGGTTAATGGAAACAGCGAAAGAGATGACCCGGGAATCCTTGCCTATCAAATGCCTGGAGGCAGTCATCCTGGGCATGTATCCTTTAAGCTTTGCATTGTCCCTTTGTGACCCCGTTCTGAAGCTTTGGTGTCCTTGGAGAAAAAATGTCAGACCCCCCCTCTTAATTTGACCTGGCTGGCGTTGAACATACCCAAGGTTTGGCACCTTGGACCAGCTTCATCTAACCTGTTATTTGTGGTGCTGTCTGGGACAGATGTCAGGTTAGTGACTGTAGATTCAGCAGTCACAGGAGAAAACAAATTCAGAGGGACTTTGGAGAGTACCTGTGTGGGGCTTCTTGCATTAACCTGACACTGTCATACGAAAGACACTTAGATGGAGTTGAGTCAAGGCCAAGAGGGCAAATATCCAGACCCATCACTGGGGGAAATCTGAGAGCAGGTTTCAGAGAAGAGCAAGTGCTGGCAGTGTGTCATGATGGAACCAGGGGACACAGGGGTCTGGCAGTGTGTCATGATGGAACCCAGGGACACAGAGGTCTGATCTCTAATGCTTGACTATTTTCACTGCATTCTTGGCTCTTTGCCTGGAGAGGAATTTGGTCCAGAAAAGCTGTGATGATCCTGACTGGTGGTGATGGTAATTGAGCACCACCTGATAGCAGAGCCAGAGAAGTGCTGGGTCTTCTTGTGGGGTAGTTGGCTTGGGGGACCATAGCCATGAAATCAGGATGCAGAACAAGGTGTTGGGCTTATAGTCGGCCCCAGACAAAAGCTGTTGGCTTCTTGAATGATGTGCTAAGTGGCCTTCAGAAAGCTCTGAAGCTGAAGACCGCTGCAGTCTCATCTTGGATACTGCACATATGGTAGCTTTCTGAAGGACAGACAGGACATGTTGGAGGCAGCTGGACTGGCTCTGCAGAGCCCACTGTGAGTGCTTATAGGAGGGAATGGTGACACCTGGACCATGACCTTGGCAGTGGAGCTGGGTTGGATGAGGCAGTTTCCAGAACTGCCAGGTGCTTGAATATACGAGCTTGGAAGCCAGCCAGATGGAGGAGTTGACAGGGAGTCAACCACAAACGGAAAAGAGCTTGAAGAATCAAGGGTGACAGGGCTGTGGCATGCTTTGGTGCAGACCTGCACTGGAAAAGAAGCAGTAAGGGTTGAGGGGAGGGGCTGCAGGCATCCAGGCCACAGCACCATGGATCCCTCCATTCCTGTCTTGCATGGTGATGCCAAGGCCCAATGGAAGGGCTTGAAAGGAAGGCTGCAGCTGTGGAGCTTGAGTGCAGATGTGGACTGGGTGGATTTAAAGCATGAAATTTGGGATTTTCGGGATGGGATATCTGATGGGTGGGACTTTTGAGGAGGCAGATCTATGTCAGAAATTGAATGATGTGAATGTTGGTGAGACAGGTTAGGAGGAGGAGAAAATGACCAAGGATGAACCCCAAAATCTTTTACCTAGATGGACACAAAGAATTCATGAAAGAGCCTTTGCCTTTGTTTTCTGTTGCTGTGAGTGATGCCATGACCAAAGTGAGTTAGAGAGGAAAGGGTTTATTTCTGCTAGCACTTCCAGGTCAGAATCTATCACTGAAGGAAGTCAGGGAAGAAACCACGGGGACTGCTACTCACTGGCTTGCTCCCTGGTTCATTCTCAGCAAGCTAGCTTATATAGCCCAGACCTGCCTGCCCTAGGGATGGCGCAGTCTATCATTGCCTGGGGCTTCCACATCATTCATCAATTAAACAGTTCCTCAGAGACATGGCCACAGGCCAGTCTGATGGAGGCAACTCTTCAGTTGAGGGTGCCTCATTCCAGGTGGCTCTACATTGTGTTAGGTTGACAGTAAAAAGCATGCAGGAGAGAGACTCAAGGAAACTCGAGTCAATTGAGACCCAGAAAAGGAGACAGGGGTTAGTGGAGGAGTGCTTCAGAATTAGATGGGACACGGGGATGGTCTAGTCTGTCTGTTGAGACTCTTGGGCATGTGTGGTGTGGGTATGTGTGTGCTTTTGAGTGCAGATGCACACCCCAGAGTCTGCATGTGTGGATACAGTTAACAGGTTAACATTGGATGCCATTTACCACTCTTTACCTTTGTGTGTGTGTGTGTGAAGTGTATACACACATATGTGTGTAAATGCAGGTACACACATACCACAGCATGATGGTGGCGGTCAGAGGACAACCTTGGGTGTTGGTCCTCAGTGTCTACCTCTTTTGAGACAGGGTCTCTTTGTTGTCCGTTGCGATGTACAGCAAATTATCTGGCCCCCAGGCTTCCAGGGATTTTCCTACCTGCCCCACCTCAGAACTGATGGGGCTACAGATGTGATCTGCCATCCCTGGCTTTGTGTAGGCTCTTGGTATTGAACTCCAGTTCTTTGCGTGTGCAATAAGAGCTTTAACCTACTAAGCTACCTCCCCAACCGTCTACCTGACTTTTGAGACAAGGTCTCCCACTGAACTCAGAGCACCTCGGTTTGGCTAGACTGGCTAGCTGGGCAAGCCCCTGGACCCACAGAGATCCATCTGCCTCTGCCTCCTGAGTGCTAGGATTAAAGGTGTGTGCCACCACTACCTGGCTGCACAGCGAGTTCTTTAACAACTGAGCCATCTCCTCAACCCCTCTTGTGTCTTTTTGGTTTTGTTTTTGATCTTTGAGGCTCTAGGAACCAGATTCAGTACCTTGGTTGTGTTTGGCTAGCACCTGACACCTCTGGCCCCAGATTTTCATAGATTCTGTGTTTAGTTATGGATATTCTTCGTGGATATTAAAGCCAGGGATACACACCTGCTACTGGACCTTTCCACTGGACAGGGAGCTTTTGTGATTCTCCACCTCTTGCAGAGCACATGGGGGTCAGACCTGAAGTATGACTATCCATCTGTACTTTAGCATTTGGAAAGTGGCAGCTTGAGTCTTTCTGGAGCCTCTCCCAGATCTTCTCCTTGCTCCTCATCAAAGGTAGAAACACATGTTAGGGAGTCTAGCAAGAGGGCAGGCTGGAGGGCAATAGGTAGCTCAGGGCTCCACTCTTGAGTGGCCACTCTTGAGGAGAAGAGGCAGAACCTCTTTCTAGGAGCCATTGGCTAGGGAGCTGCTAGCTAGTGGCCAGGGGAGGACACAAGGCCAGCCCATCCCTGCTAGGTAGACAAGCTCTGCTCAGCCACTTTGGCCACCTGCTGAGTGAGCAGGGTATATGGGCCTGGGGCGAGTGGGCCTGGGCTTTGTAGGCCTAGGTGAATGGGCCTGGGGTGTGTGGGACCACAGTTTGTGGGTCTTGGGTATGTGAGTGGGGGGGTGGTATAAGGGACCGGAATATGTAGGCCTGAGGTGTGTGGGTGCAGGGTATGTGGGTCTGGGGTACATGGGTCCGGGGTATGTGGGACTGGGATATGTGGGTCCAGGGTGTGTGGGTCTGGGGTGTGTGGGCCACCTTTTTCTGTGCACATTGTGACACATCATGTCCCTGGAATTATCTAGAACATTGGGGCTTGTAGATAATCGATCTAAGAATCCACTGGGCCAGGGCTCTTGATTTTACTTTGTCCTTAGCTATGTGACATTTCAGAGAGGAACAAGGCAGGTGACAAGCATGGAAGCTTCTGCCTGTTGTCTTCAACTCAGGGAAAATGAACTTTTGGCACAGACCTCTGTCCAAACTTAGAGTATCTCTGGGTTTGCTCTGTCAGTATTCTGGTGTCCTGCTTTTCCCTGGGAAGAGTGATTCAGGTCACAGCCAGCATCTCCCAGAGCTTCCCACTGTCCTGGGAAACAAGGTTTCCTTGACACCTGGGGAGCAGGTGGGTTTGGCTGACTTTTAGCCACCTGTCCTTCTCTTCTATCTAATGAAGCCAGGGATAACTTTAGGTGTGGTTTCCCAGGCACCATCCATCCATCCATCCATCAATCCGTCCATCCCAGTCTGGGATTATAAACCTGGGTTCTGGGTATTGAACAAGGTAAGTGCTTTACAGATTAAGACGATGTCTTACATGTTTTCACTTCAGCTTCAAGTTCAGGATTCCTTCCTCGACATCCACTTTGCACACTGCTAACTAATGGGTGTGCACACTTTCCCATGCTCATCAGACGCATGAATCTTAAAATTCTTTTCTGAATTATGGCAAGTATTTGAGGGAACAGCTGCTGTGGCCAGCCTTGCTGGGAGGACTGCACTGGTGTTCAGTCAAGGTCCCAGGTGCACAGGAAGAAACACACTTGCTACTGGAAGTGAAGCTGAAAGCTACTGTTACCACAAGCAAGCAGCCTGGGTTGCTTTATTTAGGAACATGTTTTAAAGAGTACCATGGTTACTTTGTTTTGTTTTGAGACAGTCTTACTAGTATTCTAGGCTGGCCTTGAACTCAGAAATCCGCCTGCCTCTGCCTCCCGAGTGCTGGGATTAAAGGCGTGCGCCACCACTGCCTGGCTTTTGTTTTGTTTTGAGACAGTCTTACCAGTATTCTAGGCTGGCCTTGAACTTCCCCCAGCCCACTACAGGCCTGTGCCAATGTGCTTGGGTATCATTTTGTCTTTTTTGGCAGTACTGAGAATTGAACCTAGGGCCTCACACTTGCAAGGCAAGTGCTTTTCCACTCAGCTGCAGCCCCTATCACTGCTATGTAGCTAGTACATAGCTTCCTAGTACGTGTAAAAGTCATCTGAAGGCACTCTGTCTTCGTTACTCTCTTTTGCTGTGGTAAGACACTCTGACCAAGGCAACCTATGAGAGAAAGCGTATTCGGGGGAACAGTCTCAGAGGATGAGCCCAAAACCATCATGGCTGGGAGCATGACCACAGGAAGGCATGGCCCTGGAGCAGTAGCTGAGAGTTTATGTCTTGAGACACAATTCAAAAGACAGGGAGAGAGCTAGCTGGGAATATATATCCGGCCTTGAGGCTTGCATTAGTGATCCCAGTACTGGAGATGTGGAGACAGGAAGATCCCTGGGTATCGATGGCTAATCAGCTTATCTTAACGTTCAAGTTCCAGGACAAGAGATCCTGATTCAAGAAGTAAGGACAGCAGAGGAACGTGGAGGTGGAGCTCTGATCTCCACACTCATGTACACCACACCACATCGTACATACACACGCACACACACATGCACATGCACACGCACACACACACGTACATACACCACGCATGCACACACACACATGCACACGCATACATATACACACACATACACATGTACATACACCACACCATGCACACACATGCATATGTATACACACATACTCATATACAAACACCACACCATATATGCACATGCATACACACACTCACACGCGCACACACAAGTAAAAACACCTTAAGTAGCTCCAAGTGCCCTATAGAAGTCAGACAAGGAAAAGGTGCCTGGTTATTGTTTTGTTTTGTGTTTAGCTTTTGAAGATGGTGGATTTTCTCTTTATCCTATATTCACTTGGTTTTGGTAATGCATCAGAGAGTTGATACTCAAAGATACCCAGCAAATTCCTTGTAGAGGATTCATCTGGCAAGGTTAGATACAAGCTGCTAAAGACAGGGGAATGGACTCACTGGCCCCAGCAGCAGTATCATATTCTGGAAGGCATGCTCTTTGAATTCTTTGGGTATTTTGTGGTTGTTCTTGGGTTTTTGTTTGTTTGTTTGTTTGTTTTTGTTTTTTTGAGACAAGGTTTCTCTCTATAGCCCAGGCTGGCCTTGAACTCACGGTGGTCCACCTGCCTCTGCCTCCCACGTGCTGAGATTAAAGGCTTGAGCCACCACTGCCCCTCACTCTCTGCATCTTTAAGGCCTCGATCTTTTCCTTGACTCCACTTGCCTCAGATATTTAACCAATGGGCAGCCTTCCATTGAGCGGTTCCCTATCAGCTTTAAAACCTACTTCTCAGGAAACTACTTTCACCATGTCGTGCTGGGGATTTACTGCAATGGTTACTACGGTTCACTGGGCATGAGCCGAAGGGCCGAGCTAATGGACAAGCCATTGACCTTTCGGACTCTGAGTGACCTTGTCTTTGACTTTGAAGACTCCTATAAGAAATACTTGCACACGGTCAAGAAGGTCAAGATTGGGCTGTACGTCCCCCATGAGCCTCACAGCTTCCAGCCCATCGAGTGGAAGCAACTTGTCCTCAATGTCTCCAAGATGCTGAGGGCTGATATCAGAAAGGAACTGGAGAAGTACGCTCGGGACATGCGGATGAAGGTGAGTCCGGGACAAGCACATAGTGTGTGGGAGCTTTCTTCTCATCTGTATTGGTTACTTTACGCATAGGACAAAATCTCTGACCTGAACATCCGGAAGGGGGGTGAGGAGGATGTCTTGGTCACAGTTCAAGGGTGCTTTCTCCATCGTGGGAAGGAAGAGTGGTAGGAACCTGAAGCAACTGTGTTCACTGCTGGGCTCCGCTCACTTTCTCATTTTTATTCAGATTGGCTTCAGCCCACGGGATGGTGCTGCCCGAATTAGTGTGTGGTTCCCACTCAGTTTACCCAGCTGAGAAATGTCCTCACAGACAGGAGCAAAGAGCTGTCTCCCTGTGAGGTCCTCAATCCCATCAAACTAAGAGTCAGGATTTAACAGTCCACACACATCCATGGCTCTTTCTAGATGGTAGGGAGTGTTTCTTGCTTAGTGGCCACTGTAGGAACGAAACCTCTGCATCTTCATTTGACTGGATGGTTAGTCTCTGTGTGTGAGCTGGCCTGCCCTCTTTGGCGGTGGATTTTTGCATGGACACTTTCAGCCAATTGTGGATCAAGGACAATAGGAAAAAACCTTGCAGCTGTGCTGAAAATATAAAGATTTTTTCTTATTATTTCCTAAATAATATATAGTTGAATCATACCTTAGGCATTACAGGTCATTCGAGTTGTGATTCAGTCTACAGGAGGATGCATATAGATCATGTGAAAACATAAGGGACTTGAATAACCTTGGATTTTGGTGTCCCTTTGGGATCCTGAAACTGATTCTCACAAGGACCCTGAGGGGCAAATGTTGCTTCACAAACCATAGCTGAAACCACCTTAGATATTGCAAAGAAAGCAGCATCTCAAGTCTTTCTATCAACTAAGATCCCAAAATGAGAGACCAGGAAGTTATGTCTCTGCCTGAGACAGTCACCCTGTCTTATGGTCTACTTCAGAGTCACACTGCATCTGTGTGGCTTAAGTTGCAAGGCCTTCGGCATCTGGTGTGGCAATAGATAGGAGGGGCATTCGCCGTGCAGAGCTTGGTAGATGATCTCATTATCCATTCTTCTGTCAGCTCACCACTGTGGTGGCAGCACACCCTCTTGTCCCTGTCTCTCCAGGGCCTGAGGAAATACTAAGAGAAAGTGACTATTCTGATTCAGGCTTGCTTATCTTCACTCTTCAGAACATGGGGTGGTGATCCGAAGCCCACTCTGTGACTAAATGTGGGAGATGGGGTCAGCAGCAGCTGGTTTCTGGAGAACTGTAGAGGAGACTTTGCCTCCCAGGGTGAGAAACATGTCAGCTCCAGGAGGCTGAGGGGCTGGGGTTGGCTCCCCTCCCTCCACAGGAAAGGGGATGACATGCTGCTCCATCTCACTCTCCAGGAAGTGGGGCCCTTATCTTGTCCCAGTGCAGAATGAGATGGACATGCATCGTGGATGGGCTGTGTTTGGGTGTTATGCCGTGGGAAGGTGAGAGATGGGTGTCCTTAGGATCTGGTGTGGCTAATCCCTCCTGTATTCTTCAGATCTTGAAACCTGCAAGTGCCCACTCTCCAACCCAAGTGAGAAGCCGGGGAAAGTCCCTGTCCCCACGAAGGAGACAAGCAAGCCCTCCAAGGAGGCTCGGCAGGCGAGATAAATCGTGAGTGCCATTTCTTCTTCCCTAGCACACATGTGTGTAGGGGTGTCCTGGCCTGTCGGGATGAAGCTGAGTCCTCTCTGAGGGGACTCCCTGCTCGCTGGTCATGTTTGGAAACAGTGCTATGGTGCCGGTCACCCCAGGCAGTGCTCTATTGGGGATGACTTGAACATACAAATGGAGGGAGAAGCCAGGGAAGACCTAAGAATGGAACACTGGAAATCGAGTTAGGAAGCTTGGGTCTGGAAGCTTAGCTACTTAGGAGCTGCCATGGCATTCTTGTAACTCTCCTGGGTCTGAGTTCAAATTTGTCAATTTCAGAGACCTGCATTCCTTTGTACCCTACAGGATATGGTTGCCATCAGCCAATAGTGGTCCAGGAATGCTTCCAGACTCTTCCTCATCCTTGGCCAACTACCATAGGCTGGTGATGCTGCTGCAGCTCCTCCTTAGATTAAAATGACTCAAATAAGACATGACAGTTGAACTGCTGAGAACCTTCAGAGTAACCAAGAATGACTAGCTAGCAAGTCCTGAGGCCATAGTCACATAAACATTAAAAGTCGCTGCTTGCTAAAATAATGACAGTGGGGGTTGTCACAGCGGCCACATGCATACTGGGGACTGAGGCAATACACAGAAGTCTTGGTTGAGTCCCTGCTCAGCTGCAAGGTAGCCATGTGGTCAAGTAGACCCTGATCCTAAGGTAGCCAGAGTTTGCATTTGTAAGAGGTTAAGAAGGATTCCTCACCTGTCACCCAACGTTGTTGAACATATCTAATTAGACCACATGGTGGGTGTGGCTTCTTAATGGTAAGCCACTTTCACAAAAGCACATTCTGATCAACATGTTCATCCCGTAGGCTATAAAGGGAAGGTTCTGCTGTGTTCACTTCTGAATGAGGAGACCTGAACTCGAAAAGAGCTTGTTATCTTGGTCCCGAGTCCTGTAGCTGATCATAAAGGGAGCCAGCACAACTCCCTAGACTCTAGGGAGGTGACGGGAGGGGGTGCTTCTGTTTGGGGTAACAGGATAGGATAAAGTATTTCAAAGAAGGCTCTTGCTTGTCAGTCCACATCCTGTCCTCTCACCCCCCAAGGTTTAGCATGGATAGCTAGCAGACACCTGCTAAAATGACAGGTGTACAGGAGTGGGAAGAGGGAGTCCAGGATTTCTCTGGCAAAAAAGGCTGAGATCTGGATGCTCCAGCATATGGCCATTTTCTTAGGCCAATGGCTTCTTACCTTCTATGTGTGGCCTTGCAGTCTTGCCCTCGATACCTGTCTCTAACCATGGCACCCATTCTCAACATGTCCTGTCATCTCTGACCATAACACCCATCCTCACCATGTCACCCTGTGACCTT
>JADRCH010000057.1:3338288-3379195 GCA_019843965.1 Rhynchomys soricoides
GGAGATGAGGAAGGGAAGGCCAAGGGGGGATTCTGGCTCCCTGTGGACTGTGCCCGTGTCAGTGGTGAGCGTTAGACAGTCCCCTGCTGCTCTATGTAGTAATAAATATTTACTCTCAGTCCGGGGTTTCTACCTCACCTTTGATCATTCAGTTCCCAGATAAAAAACACATAACTTTTATATTTAT
Organism: Rhynchomys soricoides; assembly: GCA_019843965.1. Taxonomy (NCBI): domain Eukaryota; kingdom Metazoa; phylum Chordata; class Mammalia; order Rodentia; family Muridae; genus Rhynchomys; species Rhynchomys soricoides. The sequence continues at coordinate 3,338,476 of JADRCH010000057.1, forward strand.
AATAAACCTTAAACAAAACTAGAGCTGGGCAGATATCTACCCTCTAAGCTATTAGCTTTCACCTACCTATCAGTAACCCTGAGTTATGACTTGTTCCACATGGGCTGCTCTTAACTCCAGCCCACATGGACAGTCCTTATGATCCCTTACCCCATGACATCTTCCTCTCTCCTTCTCCCTCCTCATGGTCCTCTTCCTCGTGGTTTTCCTCCAACCCCAAGCTTGGAAACCAAACACTTGACCTATCTCAGTTCTGCTCAGCTATAAGTTGTAGACATCTTTATTCATCAATCGGGGAACTTGGGAGGGCAAAGTTAAGTGTTACTTGGGTCTACATGGGGATTCTCTTATCTCTGGGGGCAACCAGGACTTGGGGGCCAGTATTTAACACTACAATACATAGCAAAAGGCCAAACCTCAACAACCCTACTCTGGGGAACCCACTGACCCTTCTGCCCACCTGGTGCATTGGAGAGTGCACCTGGAAGAGAGGAGAGAGAATGAGGACGGGTAGTGGCCCCTAAGCCAGGAAGGACAGTCTCCAAGAAGAGGGGGTTCACTTTTGTCACCCTCCTGCCTTCATACTCCATGGCTCATTTCACCCCCATGATGGGAGCTCCAGGAGGACCAAGGTGAGGACTCGTGATCCAGTGGCAAAAGTGTCAACTCAAAAAAAGCATGGGCAGTAACGTTCGGGAGAGGAGTAGAAGATACTGGGGACTCTGGGAATCTTCGGAGCAGTGTGACAGGGCAATGACAGGGCTAAGCCTGTGAAAGGGAGAGTGATGGGGAGATCGAGGAGGACAGCACACAGGATGAGCCCTGAGCTGAGACCAGTGAACCAGGCTGTGGCTTCGGGTAAACCATTTCTTTGGTCCTTGGTTTCCTTCCTTATGAAGTAGTTTGTAGAGCATAGTTACTCCCTCTGGGCTTTTTCCTTGCAGAACTGAAGAGAACTACACTGTCTTTGACGACAAGGTGGAAATAACCGGGAGCAAGAGGTGAAGGTTCAAAAAGAAAGTGGTGAATTCAGGAAGCAAGGTTTTGGGGCAGCCAGGGTCAGAGGGATGGGATGCTTCAGTGGGGGGCTTAGGGTCAGGGGTTAGAGAGGCTCCAGGTAGACAAACAAGCAGAGAGGCATTTGGTTTTCACCTTTGGTGGCCTTGTGCCAGGGGAAGGAAGCCATGCTGTCTGGAAAAGACAGCTGTGGTTGCAGATTAAGCAGGGCCCAGGCTGAGGGTCTGTCAGGTGGATCCTGGTTGTCAGAGGGGCCTTGTTCCAAATCAGAATGAGGGAATCACCATTCCCTGGAATGGTGAACCAGCAGCTTTGGGACAGAAATCTGAGTTTTTATTTTTGACAAGCCCTCAGTTCTGCAGCTGGGTGGGGAGCACAACTTGAGCTCCCCAAAGTCATTCAGCAGCAGACACACCTCCACTGGGCTTTGTGAACCAAGGCAAAGCGTTGACAACCAAAGTGGCAAGACGAAAGTGTTGATGCCAATCAGACTCCAGACTTGTCCAGTCCTGGTGGGCCTCTGACTGAGATGGTCTGAAGGTAAACTCAGGTTCCCATGCTCAGGCCTTGCTGAAGTCAATCTGGGAGGTGACTCTGAGCCACCCTCACAGGAGTCAGAAAGAGAACTGACTTGCCTTGCCCCAGACCTAATCTCTACCTACTTTGTCATGCAGCCAAGACAATCGGCCGCACCAGCACCTCCATCTGCATCCAAGGAAGACAGCTGTTAGACAGTTACAGTTGTGAGTTTGAAGCTGGGGGGGGGGGACTCATCCCCATCCCTCCTGACACTAGAGTGTCCTGAGAGTGGAGAGAAGGAACAGGAGAAGTGGGTCCCCAGGTGTTTCCCTTCCATCCCCTTATTGCTGCCCCTCCCCCCAAGGTGTATTGCAGCCCCTGCGGGGCAGTCATAGACTTCTCAAAAAAAGGTGGGGTGTCTGTACCCAACTCCCAAAGGTTCTTGCCTATATCCATAGCCTTTCCCCCCAGGCTGAGCAGGTTCCCAGGAGCCCCTCACTAACTCTTTCCAGTGGGGAGTGTGGAGAAGGGATCTACCTGTAAGCCAGGTGTCCTGGGAACAGTGTGGTCATCGGGAGCTCCTGAGGGACAGGACTAGGGAAGGACGGACTCGTGCTGCCATGCAGGAGAGGGAAGGGCGACAGAAGACAGAAGCAAAAGAGAGACTGGAAAGCAGGGACCACAGGAGACATGGGAACTCCAAGCTGACTCCTTCCTTTGCTGATGCATATATCTGCCATAACCACAGGCTAGACCAGCATCACAGGCTAGACCAGCACCCCTGGTTCCCAGACATAGGTCAACAAAAGGCTCTTCTCTCCTGCCCATAGCCTTCTTCAGGCAGGCTTTGGTCCACCTAGCTAGTCTTGTCTTTTAAAAGGGACAACTTTGACCATGCCCCAGTGACTTCAGACGCTGGGCTCTCTGAGGTAGTCTGCATCAGGAAAGTCTCTTGGATGCCATTGTCATGCTATTATCTCATCTTTACAGAAGGGTTTCTAAATCTGCCGAGTGCTCAGGGAGGAAGATAACCACAGTTGGCTCGAGGCTGTCAGCTGGGGCCCATACATAGTTCTAGGGGCTTATGCTACCCTCAGCTCGCCGAGCCACTGCCAACTCTACGTTCCTCTCTGTCTTTGCACTTGCCTAAGTAAGCCCTTTAGGAACATCTGTGTCACTGGGTTGACGCAAGAGTCAGCTGAGTGGGAGGCTGAGTGACTTCCCCAGCCGCGATTAAGATCAGGTTTCTAACAGGAGACAGCCTTCCCCTACCCCAAAGGGCTCCACCCCCTCGGAGTGTTCTGGTTTTATTATTACCACTAGAGTTATATATGTGTAAGAGTACACATACGTGTGGGGGCTGAGGACAGCCTGTGGGTTGTGGGTCCCACCACGTGGGTCACGCTTGGTGACAAGTGCCTTTAACAACTGAGCCACAGCCCCTCTCCCCCAAATGTCAGAAGCACTTTCTACAAAGACCAGTCAAGGTTCTTTGCCTCTCAACTCTACCCACCAGGAGTTCTCAGAGGAAAGTGGGGAAGGAGATTGGGGTCTGTGTTTCAAAGCCCCTGTCAACTTAAACCAACTCCTTCCCAACTCTGGGGATCAATTCCCTGTAGCTCTTTTCTGACCGTCGTCCACAATGCCTTTTGAGTGGGGTTAGCTCAAGAGCAGGTTAGAGAAGCCAGGGGGACCTGATGTCATACTGCACCCATTTTTCCAGTTACTTGAGAGATGGGAGCCAGGAAGATCACTTGTGTCCTCAAGTTCAAGACCAGTTTGGACTGTACTGAGGCAATCAGTAGAAAAGAGGGCCTGGAGAAACAGCTCAGTTGACTGCTTGCTACACAAGCTTGACGTCCTGAGTTCAGATCCCTGATACTATGTAACAAGCCAGATATGGCAGCACACACTGTAAGCCCACTGTGTGGGGCAGGGGAGACAGGGTGACTCGAGGCTTTCTAGAAGTCAGCTTATCTCAGTGTACAAGCTGAAAGTCCAGTGAGAGACCCCATCTCAAGAAAATAAAATTGCATTAGGTAAAGTAATTAAGGAAGATAACAGGTCACCACTGGCCTCTACATGCTATGGACACCTGGACACATACCTCCACACACACCCTCACTCGACCATCTCTTCGCTGGGGTTGGCCTCTCCAAGGACCAGCCAGACCAAGACTTTTTCTCTCCCCATTTTTCTCTTACCTTGCCTTCATCTTTCTTCTTTTCTGCTTGTTTCCTTCTTTTGCTTTCACTCTCCTTTGGGTTGTTAACCCAGCAAAGGCCCTCAGGTGGGTCCAGGAAGCCACCCTTCAAGGTTTGTAGGCAGTGGTCCTGTTTAAAGTAGCTGATCTCTGGGGTATGGATGGATCACGCCACCATCACCCTGAAGGGCTTGAGCCCATTGACACCATGAGTGAAGTATGTACACACCCACTTACATTCCCACTGTACATCACTGTGGGCGTCCCAGGAACCATGGGAAGACACACAAATGTGGTGTGGACCAATATGTGCAGCCACCCACAGGAGACAAGATACAAGTTCTTTAATGGAGTCAAGTTAGCAAGTTGGTAGATTTAGTGACCACTGTGAAGTTGTTTCATAGAGAATGATCATAGATCAAGATGTCAGAATCTCTTAGTGGCTACTTGACAGGCAGGAGGATTCCAAGTTCAAGAGCTGCCTGGTAACTAACAGATTTCATCTTAAATATAAAACAAAAAGGGAGTTGGGGAGGGCTCAGTGGCACAGCGCTTGTCTACCACAGGAGAGTTAAGTATTTTAGGACGGTCAAGCCCTTCTTAGAGAAGGCAGGTTGCTGAGCTATGGAGTCTGCTATTCATTTTCAGTGGAGAGAGTTGGACTACTTTCCTGTCAAGGAAACAATTCGCTAGAGAGAAATCTTTCAAAGGTTAAAGAACTTTCTTATACCTGAATTTTCACCTTTTAGCACTTAAGATAAAGTGTCATTGGATGTCATTTAAAGACATCGTTGATGCTCTTCTGAAGATGACAGAACTCCTGAAGAAGAACTCACCAGTGTCCTAAATCCCACTTACTGTCTTGGTCATGTCGACCCACGGTGACAAGGGGTTCATCAGATATTGGAAGCTGTCAGAGTGTGCACACAGTGTCATCCTGGAAGGCTGCCAGTGCCATGACTGGTGACCTTACAGTGCTTGGGCAGCTTACTGCCAAGTGCTTCAGGAGTTTCTTAGGATAGATGCTTAGCACTGGGTAGTTTTGTGCTATGGCGTGTGGTTTCCGTGATTTCTGAAAGGTACACCTTGATTTATTTCCTTCCTTCCTTCCTTTCTTCCTTCCTTCCTTTCTTCCTTCCTTCCTTTTCTTTCTTTCTTCCTTTCTGAGATAGAGTTTCTCTACACATCCCTGGCTGTTCTAGAACTTACTCTGTAGATGAGGCTGGCTTCAAACTCATTGATCCACCTACTTCTGCCTCCTGAGTCTGGGATTAAGGCATGTGCCACCACAGCAGGCAATGCACCTTGATTTTACACATTCAAGCCTATAGTATGAACCATCTCTCAGGGGTAACTGAGAATGTCCACCGAAACCTAGTCTCCTTGTGATCCCTGGGCTCACTGTTGCCAAAAGATTTTGGCTTAGTCCTGTGTGATATGTGACTTGTTAGGACCTGAGAGCCCTGAACTAGGTGCTATGCACCTATAATATCCAAACATGGGAGACACAGGCAGGACTTCAAGGCTACTCTGGGAAACAGTGAAACCCTGTATCAAAAAAAGTGAGAGTCTGATTAATTTTGCTGTGGTGTTTATTTTCAAGGTTTTCATTTGTTTTAACTTTTACAAAGTTAATGCAATTAAGTTCAAGCTTAGAAGGCTCATTCGATACCAGAGATGCTTGTACAGGTCTTCACTGAAAGCCTTTAGAACTCCTTAAGACCTGTCAAGGTAGATCAAGAATTGGGAGCCAAGAGAGCGGGTTCGGGGAGCATGTGAGTATCGGAAGGGTTAGCTAACCACACTGGAGGCCCTTCAGGAGCTTCATTCCTGATGTCGTCCCTCTCTACCATCCTTCTGCCTTTACTCTTAGGCCCGCTCTGACGGAGAAGGCAGCTGACCTCAGCACTCTGAACGAAGTGGGCTATCAGATCCGGATCTAGCCAAGCCAGGCCGGCAAGGCTCCTATGGTGCTCTTCTCTGCACTTCACCCAGCTGCTTCAGGAGGAACTGCAACTTGTGGAGTTTTGATTTTGAAGGATTTACCTGGAGATAGAATGTGAGTGGGTTTTGAGAAACTCACTGGGCAGCAGGCATGACTGGGCTGAAGTGACGGACAAACCCCTGGGTTGACTGACTCCCCCACTCAGGATCTCAAGAACAATGTTGACTGCAGTTTTCTACTTTTCCATTCGCCGACTGTTCCGCCTGCTTTGGACATTATGCCTCAGCTGTAGTAACTGTTTCTGGAGTTCCCTCCCACTCTTTGGTACAGAAGGCAATCCAGCCAGTATTACAGTCTTCTCAGCAATAACAAGCAAGACGGGTGGGGTTTTTTTAAGCAGTTGATATTACCTCAACATTTTGGCATCAGATATGCAATCTTAATGAGTTTTTTATATTCTATTTGTATTGTTTTCCTATAGGGATCTTGATGGTTTGGAGGGTTTTTGTTGTTTTTTTCTGGTTCACACATAAGATGAGATTTAAGTTGTTACATGCAAATGCTTTAGAAGCACTGAAATTCTGGCAATAAGGGAAAACACTTTAGGATCTTGGAGTCACTTTTCTTAAAGCATCTGCTGACAGGTTTTCTTCTAACAAGCATGTTAAGAAGCTCTAGTCCATGCTGTTGCTAACACTGAAGCCTTCTCTGAGGTAAGCAAAAAGCACAAGAGATCATGTGCTCCTAAAAACGCAGCAGTGCTGAGACTTCCCAGACAGGAGGGCAGATGTCTGGTCAGCCTCAGTTCTTCGTGGTTCCTTGTTGTTAATGTGTTCTCTGTCTCACACGAGGGCAAACATGATGATGGACCATTCCAGTAGCTTGTTTTTAGGTATCACTTCATGGCATTAGGAGGCCCTGGGGGAAACCAGGATCTCAAAGAGCAAGCCTGTCTTAAAGGAAAAGTCCCAGCACAGTGCTGTGCCTCAGTGTTGCCCTGAAGCAGAGTGAGCCTGCCTGTGGCCACTACAGCACAGCTTCTGCTTGCAGACCACAGAGGAGGAGGCACAGCTTCAAGTCATTTATCTTAGTGCCGTCACCACGCCATCTCAGGAGAGCAGAGGACCAGCTCCAGCTGAGTGGCTAGCCCCGAGAGCTCAGCATGCTCCCCTCTGGCTATGACTGGGGAGCTCTAAGAAGTCAACGGTCTGCTCACTGAGTCTTCTCCAGGAAAACCTAGGGCCACAAGGAAGGCAAAGGCGTGTGCAAAAACCCACCTCACTCCACCCTAAAGCCAGCATTAGTAATGAAGTTTTCTTGGAAAAGCTTAGTGTCCTTTAGAAGACAGGACCAGGAAACAAAAACAGAGTATAGCTTTCTTCAAGAATCTTACCAGAGTTCAAGGTGAGTGAGTTATGGGGCCTGGGCATGTGCTCTGAGGCTCCTCTGGTTTGACAGCCAGCACCCGATGATGCATCCTTCCTCCGAATGTCCTCACACGATACCATGGTCAGCCTCAAGGCTGTGTGCATTTAAATGTTCCAGAGAGCAATCTGGTAAGTGCAGCCATCAGGCCAAATGCCTTGCAGCTGCCTATGTTCAAGGACAGCTCATAGGAACAGAGCATCAAACGCTGGGACAACCTTGATGCCTGGCAAGGGAAAGAAACAGCAGCCAGCTGTGACACTTCATCATTTAATCTTCCACAACTGCTTTCTGATTTTTAGATTAATTTTTCAAGGTAAGGTTAATCACAGAAACATTTAAAAAGCTCTTTGTCACTCAATTTTACTGCCTGTAGTTACACAAACTCCCCAAAATAGAAGGAAGCCCCGAAGCTCCTACATTCTAATGCAACAGTTTATTGGAATGATAAGGTGCAAAAATGAACCCAGCACGTCTTACCTCTCAGACTGACCTTTCAGCCTGGCTGTGATGAAGATGAAGAGGAGGACTGAGCTGACAGGAACAAGTTTATCCTATGCACCATGGCAAGACGCACAAGCTGAACGACAGGTTTCAAGCCAACTGCTGTTGAGTGTGAAAGGTGGCCCGGGTGTTTTCTACACGCGCGGGCAGCGTGAGCACACCCCTGTCCTGGAGTCAGCTGTTTCATAGGGTGCCCTCTGCAGCCCTTCAGCTCACTATACAAGGCTTTCGTACGCTAGACTTTTATGTACAACCTTGTACAGGTTTTGGTTTTTTTTTTTTGACACACAATTCAGATTCTTGTTTATTCTCTTAGACTTTGATCTGGCCAATACATTTTTAAAAAATATTTCAGGAGAACCGTGATTGTTTCAGTGGGTATTTTTCTAAGTACGTGAAGCCTTGATGGTATTCTACAGAACACCACAAGTGCATGCTTCAGGCTCGAATCTCTCATCACATGTCCACACACAGCATGGAACTGTAATAAAACCGTTCAGGAAACTGAAGGACTTTATGATGTTTTGTTGTTGCTTTGTCCTACTGAACATATTGACATTTTCTTTCCTCTTCCAGACTTTGTTAAATATTACTCTATTTTTGTTCACGTCAATCACTTGCCTCTTAGCCTCATCCTAACTGATAATGGATGAAAAAGGTCATGAAAGAGTGACAGGCCAGCATCTACAGCTCAGCACACTCACACAAAGCCCAACAAATGTGCAAATGTAATAACTGACTGCAGCTCGCAGGTACAAAGGACTCTATGCCTTACACATTTTTTTTTTTTAACAAAAGATTGAAAGCTAGCAGGTGCTCAATCCTGAAAGACAAGATTTCAAGTGTCTGTCTATTGTCTTGATGGCAAAAGGCGCAGTAAAAACTAGGATATCACCATAGTTTTCCTTTGCATTACAACCTGGCCAGCGGGAGGCTGGGGAGATGGCTTGGTTAGAGGGCCTGAGTGTGATCCCCAGGACCCACATGTATTCTCACACGGAAGGCAGCCAGGAGGATCTCTGAGCCTTGCTGGCTTCCCAGGTTACCCTACTTTCCAGGCCAGCAAAAGAACCTGTCTTAAAAATAAAAGGCTCACCTCTGGCCTCTAGACACACATGTGCAAGCAAACACACACACCAGGCACATGGACCGTTCACACTTAGGCCTGTGAGAGGTCTGACTTCTGCAGTCAGATCAAACTTTGCTTGGCAGGTAAACACAAGGCCTAGAGGAGTTGCCAGCTCCTCTCTGTCCACAACAGTAGAGAAAATAGATAATTTTTATTGGAGTTTTAAAAACTTGTGAGAAGTGTTGTGGCCACAGATTAACAATGATAAGCTAATAGCAATTTATGAATTAACTGTATCAAAGTGCAGTATATGAAATAGGCCTAAATTCACTTTGTATTCATCAGGATATAAAAACTTTACAAAGGGTTTTCATGAATGTTAAGTTTGCCTACAATAATGTCTATACAAATTCACTCAACACACCCTCCATATTAAAGAGGGTCAACTACCACTGTAATTTGGTAATGGTTGTCTCTAACCAGGACCCTAAGCACCCCACAAACTACTACTGAAAACTGCGGACCATCTTAGCACTGTATTAATACTCTACAGGAAAAGCAAAGCGAGTCAACTTTACCGGGACTTAGAAGTCATTTACAATAACATTCTTTAGACATCAGTTCTCACGAAAATAGTTCATTAAAAAACAGTTGTAAATTTGTTTCTTCTGGTCTGTTTCAAGCATATAACAGAAATTCAGAACCCCACATCACAAAAATGAACAGCATGCAAACACTTAAATTTTTTACAGCCTTTGAAAAGAATACAGACAGAAAGTTCTGTGATTGAGCAATGGTCAGAGCTCAAGCCTGAACCTGGCCAGCAAAGGCAGATGATCTGAGGAGTTGTGCTCATTGGGAAGGCCATTCACAGTCCACAAGTCTTGTTCTGTTAGAAGGGACAGTCTAGCTAGGAGCTTCAAGCCACCAACCACAGCAACTTCAGCTCCTAGTTAAAGAAGCACACACTTAGTGAACTGTCATTAAACAAATTTAACAAGTTTTTTAAAAAAACAAAACACTGACCCAGAACCCAAAGCCCACCAGAAAACTGTGAAAGTTTCTAGAGTACAATTTTATGAAGTTATTACTGATGATCCTTAAACAGCAGCTTCATGTTCTTTATGCCATTTTTTTTCTATTTCAATTAATACAGTTTACAAAATGTAACATAAAATTGTTAGTAGTCGGAGACTGACAACCAGCCCACTCTGAAGCACAGAGTGAAGCCTGGCAGGGGCTGCAGAGGTGACTGCAGGGAAGCTTGCAGGATTTGAGCCCAGTCATTTTCCAGTCTGTAGGGGCTTTAGGGAGACTGGAGCTGCTGATCCCTGGCACTCTCCTGCCACCTAGTGAACTCTCTAGGCATGGCAACTTCCAGACCTTATGTCTAAACTGAGAGCAGGGCACACTGGGTAGTTGGTTTAGTGCAACAACCTGATACTACGGATTCCAGATCCTAGGTTTCCAGTTATCTCAATGCTTCCTGTTTTAAATCCTTCGGGGGTTATACAACCTGATTTCTAGAGCTGTAATGAGGAATGTACTGGCCACTTGCGTTCCTGAAGCAGCCCCAGGATGCTCTCCCTCCAGTCAGCACGCCCAGTGTCTGCTGTGAACAGGATGACTCTCTGAGCTGCTGAAAGTCATCATAGAGCTGCGGTTCTTCACCATCTTACTCAGTGGCTGCCACAAGGGGGCAGCAGGTATGATGAAGAGCAGATGGCAGCCTAGGGCTTAGGTTCCAGCTGACACTGAAGGGCCAACTGAGGCTGCAGTTCTGTGAGGATTTGTGTTCTCTGTAGGCAGTTAAGCTCTGTACAGTCACATGATCAGTTTATCCATCAGTCCTACAGCTAGCCCTCTGCCTTGCTGCTGCACTCAGCCCAGGCCCCGTGCGTTTCACACGCTCTTTACCTGGACCCTGAGCAGTGTCCTCCTTCTCTGCAGAGTAGAAAATGTAATCGACAGTTATGGCACTTCGGGAATGGCAGGTGGTGACCTCTGGAACTCCAGTGTCAGGAACAAAATGGGAATAGACAGATGACAAGCTGAAACCGTGCTGTAGATGTGAGGACACTCTAAAGTGAAGAGAAAAGAGCTTAGTATCCAAGATTTCATAGGAAAAATTACCTTTTACTCCATTCTCAGACAAAGACTAAGATCCTTTTGATTTTCTTTTAATGTTAGACAAGGTCTAACATTATAGCCCAGCTGGCCTGGGACTTACTTTATAGCTTAGGCTGGCCTCAAATCTGTGGCAAATCCTTGTCTCAGTTGTTTGAGTACTGTTATAAGTGTAAGCCACCATGCCTGGGTTTTTTGAGAGTTTATATAGATCAGGCTAGCCTCAATATCATTACATAGCCCAGGCTGGCCCCCTTTTCATGATACTTCTGCCTCAACGACCAGAATGTTGTTATGATCGCAGGTATGAGCCCCACAACCAGCTAGGTAAGTTTCACTTAAATAAGCCATATTGCAAGTGAGGGCTCCTTTACTGACACAGTGAATGTAAACAAATGGCACCTAAAACACAGCAAATGGGGTAACAAGTATCAATATGCTAATCAGATCTTAAAATTATGCACGAGAGCCTCCACTTACACAATGAGCACACAATCCTAAAACAGCCTGCACTTCTTGGTTGTATTTCTTTTTTTAGTTTTTGAGACAAGGTAACCCTGGCTGTCCCGGAACTCACTCTGTAAACTAGGCTGGCCTCAAACCTGGGGGATCAGCCTGCCTCAGCCTCCTGAGTGCTGGGTTTAAAGGCGTGTGCTACCACTGTCTGACTTTGGTTGTGTTTTGAAGGATGCTCCCAGTAGTTAGTGTGTGCAGGGCTACTCGGGACCATCCAGACCTCTGCTGGCAGATAATCCAGGCCTGACATGTTTGTGCTGCCTCTCAGGAAAGGTCCAGAGTGGCTCACGTTCACCACTGCAAACGCACAGCATACTACTGACAAAAGGGTAGAAGATTATTTTCTAATATGTCATGAATTTTAAGAGTCATTTACATTATAAAGGATAATTCTATACACCATTGTAAGTGCTGGGGGACACACAAAAGTTTGGTCCTTTGGACTGGAGAGATGGCTCAGCAGTTAAGAGCACTGGATGCTCTTCCAAAGGACTGAGGTTCAATTCCCAGCAACCACACAGCAGCTCACAACTGTAACTCTGGTTCCAGGGGATCCGACATCCTCCCACAAACACACATACAGGCAAACTATCAATGCTCATGATATAACACTAAATTAAAAAAAAAAAATGGCCCTTGGTTTTTGTAAGCTAAGTCAGTAAACACAGGTAGCTCCTTAATGTGACTAAAGATTATATTTATAGCATTACTAAATGTAAAAGGCGGTGCATGTCTAGAATTTCACATGTGGGAGGCTGGAGAGAGCCTGAGCTACACAGTGAGACACAAGCTGTTATCTTACTGTCGGTATCTCAGTTTATAGACGAATGCTATGCACATACATATTTGTCTCACACCTTACACAATGCCGGAGTTAGGAAAGGGACTGATAGCACACAGGGTAACTGTAGTCCTTAGGAGGCTAAAGAGGGCAGCAAAAGCTCACTCAAGCTAGCCTGGGCTACACAGCTAAACTGTGTAAGAGATCTAATTTCTCAAAACCATTATCGTTCCAGCACCTTTATTTGACCAATCACAGGGGAACTTTTGCTATATTTAAAATGTTTATTCACTAAAAATTGCTTCTTACTATGTTACCTATAAGAATTTTTTTAAGACAACACATTTAAACTAAAACTGAAAAGAATGATGGTAAACTGAGGAGATATACTTCTAATGTGGTCCCTACATTTAAATGCTGAGAAAAAAATCTGAGTTGCAATATAAACATCTCAAGAATCTTAACGAGACAAGATCTAGGTCTGTGTCTTGATGCATTAACACACACCCCACTGGTTAATTTCAGCCCAAGCACTCAGGTTTCTTTTTAAACTGACACAGGCTTCTTCGTTCTCCTTCTGATGTTTTTCCTACAGAAATGGGGAAGATACTTTGCTGTGATCTGGGCTCTTTAAATACATAATGACATACATCTCAGGCTTCCTGGACCAGCCCAGGCCCACACGCTGTTTCCAGAACACTGCCTAAAGCAGGCCAAGCATCAAACACAGCTTTCGGCACTTGGGCTCCGTGGATCCTCACAACCCATGTAAGGAAATGGAACTCCAGAGATATTTGATTCTCACAGCTCAAAAGCAGCAGTCAGACCTGGAACTCATGTGTAGTTGTCTTAAACCCAGCAGCCTTTGCAGTGTGGAATAGCACCAACTCCATTTTGGATCCAAGTGTTTTCTGAGAGAGAATTTTTTGTGTTATTATTCAGTTAAAGTCAGGGACTGTGCACTGCTGCCTTCTGGAACTCACTTGTCAGCTGACACCGGGACCTCCACTTTCTGCGGCTGTGCTTGAGTCAGATCACTGTCTGAAAGAGCAGAGGGAATCCTATCAATCGAATGCATACAGTTCTGTTCTAGCTTGCCAGAGCATAGCTTTCTCTAGAGTCAGACTCATACGTCTAGTTTAGATCACTGGTTAAATGTTTGATCCTATAGACTATATTTTGATGGTCTACAGAATCAGGGAGGAAGTGCAAACAACTCTTAGGCAACATGCAAGTTACTCATGCTCAATAACCTTGGAACTTAACTTAAAAAAAGATTTATTTTATGTATGTGAGTATACTGTTGCTCTCTTCAGACAGAAGAGGGCATCGGATCACATTACAGATGGTTGTGAGCCACCATGTAGTTGCTAGGAATTGAACTCAGGACCTCTGGAAGAGCAGTTAGTGTTTTTAAACCTCTGAGCCATCTCTCCAGTCCCAGAATTTAACTCTTAAGAAGGAAATTTGGAGCACATCACAAAAGGATGAGCAAGAGCTAGTTATATCAGCATGCATGAACACTCATGCCAGAGACCCTGAGAGTTTGGCATCTTAGCTTCATGACTTCAAAGGGAAGACCATCACCCAGCAGACTGCTAACACGTCTCCCACACTCACCTGTCTTTTCTACTTTGGGAACCTGCTGTGCCTCATAAACACAGTTCTGAGAGATGCCTAGGTTTGGGGGCCAAATTGGAATAGATAAAATTCTTTGTCCCCGTGAAGATTGTTCCTGGCCAGACACCTGCACAGAATTTCAACAGGCATCTTAAGTGAACAGCCTTTAACTATTTACCTACTGAAACGTTTATAGTTTTCATTGGCGGTAACCAGAAATGACAAGCAGGCCCTTCACTCCCACCCGGATACAGTTCAGAAGTCCTCCTCACTACACGGAATGCAGGCTTCTCACATGTGTTCCCTTATGTGAACATCTAAATGGTTATGGTTCCACTATTACTGTCTTACTCTTTCTGCTAAGCTCTAAAATCAAATTTAGAACAATCATTGAAAATTCTGTTGGTGGAGGACTTATTTTGGTTAAGCTTACTAAAAACCAAATGATCTCAAACAGGTAGAGGGAAGCATGCAGATATCATTCAAAGCTAATAAAAAGAATTCTGAGCTGAATAAGATTATTTAGCACTGCACAAGGAAACAGCATCACGTAAAGGATAATTTATATAATGGGTATGAAATTACTGCAGTGTCCACGTCCAGCATTTAGGACTCCTACCCGTGTGAAGGGGGCTTTCAAGTTACCCTTGTCTTTAAACTTCTCTTTCTACCCGCTAATTCCTTTAGACAGAAAACTTTCATAAGTGGAAAAGACAAAATCAAACCAAGTGAATAAAGCCACTTGCTCGTAATTGTGGGGATCATCACTTTTTAGTGTGGTGAGGTATTAGACGTCCACCCAGCCATGCAATGACCATCTTCACTCTGCTGATGACCATCCCCTCATCCTGATGGGCAGAGCAGCCAGAGCCAAAGCCTGCTTCCTAACCCAGATGAAATGAGCACTTACCTTTCCAATCGAAAGACCTTCATAATTTAATTTCCCTTCCTTTATGAAACTATAGAGTGGAGAACCAGGAACAGAATTAAAATCCCCACACATGACAATGGGACAAAAGCTGCCATCTTTGCGATGGGCCACACTGGAAATCTCTGCTAGCAGCATTGCCAGCTGGGTCAGCTTAATATCACCGCGCCGTGGATTGTACAGCAGATGTGTGTTAGCTATGCAGATGGATGGAGGGACAGCACGTGGGGCCTTGGGCTGCAGGAGTAAGACTAGGCCAATGTTGTCTCTGTCCAACAGAGGGATATCCCGGCGGCAGAACTCCACTGGGTTCACGGATAAGAGCGAGAACTTGGAATGTTTGAAGCAGATGGCACAGCCGTCGGGCTTCCTTCCGGTTTTCATCTTATATTCACAGTGATAACCTACAAGGAGTGAGTTTTAAAAGAGAGACTATGTCAACACATTTCTCTTAAGACTGTAAAGCAATGTTTGACAAAGCATAGTCTATAAGACAGGATGCAAGGACACGCTAAAACCAAAGTTTAGGCTAGCATTGGGCCTAAGAGTGTTTCAACTTTAGCACTGAAGAAAATAAATTCTGAAAAAGTCTTCTCATTTTCTCTCTTTTGGCGGTGGTAGAGGTGCTGTGGATCATGGTAGGCAGCCACTCTACGATGGCCCAAGGGTGGTCTTTCACAGGGGCTCACTATGGATCTCAGGCCATCCTTGAATGCTGTACAGTTCCGAGTGGCCTTGAACTGCTGATCATACATAATGCTTCCGCATCCCAAGTGGTGGGATCACGAGGAGGCTCATCACACCACACACCTTAGCATGCCAGGCAGGGAACAGCCCTATACACTTGCAATGCAAGCGTCTGTAAGGAGGCAGATGAATTAGAAGTCTGAAACAACCTGGGTCACACAGCAAGATCTCGTCTCAAGAACAGTATGCCTAGGTTTCTTTAGGGCAGGTTTACCCCTAAACTTAGTCACAAAAGGACACTAAGGCCTCACAGCCATTGCCCTGGTCTTGTGTCCGCCTTCTCCCCACCTCCCGTCCTGAGCCCACACTGTCTGAATCCCTGTGGCCACCGGAGCCTTTCCCAATGGCTCTGTTGACAGGGATGGTCTAGGGGGCACTACTTTCACCTCTTCCACATCTTTGTCCAAACCTCACCGTACCCACTCATTTTGCTGAACCCCACACCTTCCCATCTGTTTTCCTTGCTTGCTGTGGAGACCAAAGCTGTTCTTACTTCTACAACAGTGCAAAGGTCAGGCAGCTGCTCAGAAGGCCCCTGATAAGCGAGTGAGTGCCGTGCAGGCTCAGAAGGCCCCTGATAAGCGAGTGAGTGCCGTTCAGGCTCAGAAGGCCCCTGATAAGCGAGTGAGTGCCGTTCAGGCTCAGAAGGCCCCTGATAAACGAGTGAGTGCCATGCAGGCACATGTTTCCTGCTTCCTGCCTGGAGATGAGATGACTCTTAAAGCTGCTTCATCAAACAAGCCTTGGTAAAGCCTCCTGTTGATGAGGCAGGTGGCCTAGTCCCTCCTCTGCAACACAGACCCACAGTGGTACAGTAGTTGAATGGCTCCTGGAAACCTTTCCCTTTTAAGGTCAGCATGGAATTTCTAGCAGAAATGCTGCAGGATTTGCTCGACATTTTGAAATAGTATCGCATTTTCAAACCTAAGAGTTACCCCAAGGTGCTGGAGATGGCTCAGCAGCTAAGCGCCCTGGCTGCTCTTGAAGGGGACCTGTGTTAAGCTCTAATACTTATATTGTGGCTCATAACTGTCTATTAACTATAAGCCATGGGATCTTCCTTTTCTGATTTCCACAGGCATAAGGCTCACACATGGTACACAGACAGACAAGCAGACAAAATACTCATAAAATAACAGATAGAAATAAAAAGTTATCCCCAGGGCTAGAGAGGATGGCTCAATGATTAAGAACACTTGTTGCTCTTGCAGAGGACCCAGGTTCAGTTCCTAACACCCACATGGTGGCTCATAACCACCTTTAACTCTAGTTCCAGGACAGACATCTGACCCCAAAGGCATCAAAAATGCAGGCAAAACTTTTACACATAAAAATGAATCTCAAAGAGTTTTTTTTTCTTTTTTTTAAAAATAAGTTACCCCAAATATATCATACTTTTTGTTGTTGTTGTTTAAAAACTTATGTTTTAATAACAATTCTGCAAGAATGGATCTGGCTAAAGTAAACAAAGGTTACATTATACCCAGTGATTCCAGACTCGGCCTGATCTCTGTCCCATAATGATCTTCTTGAACTTCCTGTAGACAAAGGACCTTGAAGAAAATAGTGGCATGAATTAGAACAGATGCAAATATGAATTCTACTTAACTCTGATACAGTAGACATCAAAGTTGCATATATACTTTTTCTTATTTTTAGAATTAATGCAATTTATTTTTATTTTTACTTTTTCAAGACAGGGTTTCTCTGTGTAGCTTTAGCTACTCTGGAACTTCTGGCTTTGAACTCAGAGATACACAGCCTCTGCCTCCCAAGTGCTAGGACTAAAGGTGTGTACCACACCCACCCAGCTTGCCTGCCTGCCTGTGATTGCTCTCAAATATTCTGTATCACAAGAAATAGGTTTCTAAATATCTTATAATACACCACAAAACCATGGCCCACACTTATATAGAATAGCATCTTACCATCCAAAATGGTCTAGTTCTTGAAAGAACTTTTTGTATTTTTTATATGTGAGGCTATCTTTCATGAATGTCCATGCTCATCATGACTAAATTTGGGGGTTCTTTTTAAAACAAAACAAAACCAGAGCGTCACTATATAACCCAGAACCTTGAACTCAGAGTGGTCCTTCTGCCTCAGCCAAGTATTAGATTATAGACATATGTAGTCATACCTGGCTCAGGTCCTTTCTTTTCTTTAAAATAATTTTTTTTTTTTGAGATTTTATATTATGTATACAAATGCTTTGCCTGAATTTCTGTGCACCGTGTTCATGCAATGAGCACGGAGGCCAGAGAAGGATGTCAGATCCCTTGGAGCTAGAGTTACAGATGGTTGTGAGGTGCCATGTGGGTGCTGGGAGTTGAACTCAGGACCTCTGGAAGAGCAGTCAGTGCTCTTAACCACTGAGCCATCTCCCCAGCCCGGTGCATCCTTTCCTAAGAGGTTGGTTTCATCCCAGCATCCCCAGCTCATCCCTACTCCCATCCCCCACCCCAAAAGCCCACTGTTTCTTTAGCCGGGCATGGTGGCATAAGCCTGCAATCTCAGCACTTCATAGGTAGAGAGGAAAGCCAGGAGTTCAAGGTCATCCTAGGTAAATTTGAGGCCAGTGTGAGCTACCAGAGATCCTGTCTCAAAACAAACAAAAACACCAATTGGCATTCTTTAAATGCTATCATCTTATTCTGTAGATCAATTTTTGCACAAATGACTGAAATTTCAAACCCAATATTTTTATTTAAAATGCTTCTAGTCTGAGTCTCAAAGCTGACCAATACTTTAAAACTTTTAGCTCTTTGAAAAGTTGGGTGATTATTTCTATCAGTGACCAAGAGCTAAGAAAGCCGTTCCTAGCTAGCAACGGCTCCTTCCCCAAGAGCATGACTGCACACTCATCAACCACACTTCCCTTGGGTGGAAAGCTCTAACACTGATTTACACACTTACGTCCGCATCAAAATGTTTGATTTCTTTTAAAATATTGGGAAACCGAAAACTCCAGTGTAGCACTGGGCGTCGGCAATGTCTGTAGAGGTGCGAGTTATCCTCCAGTAAATCCTGCGAGAGTATGTTATAAGACATCACTGAGAAGTCAAACTTCCCTTCTCGGTCCTCACACGTGGAGTCAACATTTCTGTCTTCCAGGTCCTTTGTTTTCACTTTATTATGGCTACATAAATACTCCCAATTCCTTTTTATTGTTCCTGTTAAAATATATTAGACGAAATATAACAATCAGTCAAATGAGACCAGATGCTTTTCTGTGTATAAATACTTACTTAATGAAAATGCCCACAGCCTGGAGTGGAGTGTCTCCCTAGGAGATAGCTACATGACACTGACTAGTTGCAAGCTGTCATCAGGGAGGCTGCTGGCTGAGAGCTACCAAATCTTTCTGAAGGCTGAAAACCTAAGATTAAGTGTGGCTGCATTTTCCCATTTGTCTCTGGTTAAGACTTCCATCAACCATGCTTAGCATTCTTTAGTGCAAGGAGAGAGGGACAGAGAGAGAGATTCTGTCTGAGTTGGCTTTCCAGAGATGACTTCCCACTACATTTCATCTCTAATAAGATCATCCTTAGCTCAGAATCCTGGTTTACACACGGATGGAGGATGGCATAAATGACAACATGTGGGAACAGTGGTTAGTGTCTAAAATGTTACACGTGGGAAGTGCAGACAGAATGACAAAGCCAACTGTCACAGATCACAGGTTACAGGATGAGCTTTGTGACATAATGTAGGTACACCAAAACAACGGTTAGCACTGGCATTACAGAATGTAATGTAGGAACAGCAAAACAATGGTTAGCGCTGGCATTACAGAATGCTCCAGACAAACAAAGGCTGCTGACTGAACCTTGCATACAACCCCCAAGAATGCACCACTGAGCATACTATGCAAAGACATACAATTCTTTGAAAAAGCAATAATAGTGGGTAGAAAAAGATGAGATTCTGTAATTAAAGACACCCCTTCACTGAGAAATTATCATCTTCCTAGGGTGCATGTGTGTGTGTGTATGTGTGTATGTGTATACATACACACACACACACACACACACACACAATCACACATACATACATACATAGTCACAGCCAGGCCTCGTGACACATGTCTGTAGTTCAGCACTTGGAAAGCTGAAGATCAGGGTTAGCCTGGCCTACATGTAGTGAGATTAAAAAACAAAACAAAAACAAAAAAACAAAAACAAAAAAAAAGCCCCCAACAACAACAAAAAACAAGGTTGGACACTTATCTGGAAAGCAGGTTCAATGTCTCCTGACAGGAAAAAAAATAGCAACTGCATATGTTCACCTTTGATCTCTGGTCTTACTATGTCATCACACTAGTGAGGACATGCTTAATGGCATGGAAGCCAGGAGAACAAGAAGGAACATTTAGTTACCCAGAAACTCAACAGTGAAGAAAACCTAACGGGAAGAGAACAGACGTTGTGATGGCCAGCCAAGCATCCTGAGGATACAGGGCAGCTTTTGGCCACAGACTATGTTCCTCTAGCCTGCATGAAGGTCTTCATCTCAGTACACTATAATGCATAAACTTCTACTAAATAAAGTTGTCTGGATACGGGACTTATAACTGCAATCCCAGAATTCAGGAGGCTGAGGCAGGATTCCCAAGAGTTTAAGGCCAGCCTGGGCTACAATGTGAGTCCTTGTCTCCAAAACAAAACCAAAAGGAAAAAGAACACTGAAAGGAAAAGGTACATTTCTATGAGAAAAGGAACTGTGCTACCTACCATTCTAAAATGCTCTTCTCCACTCACACCCATAACCAAAGTATGCATACATATGTACAGCTGCCAATAAAGGGTATTGTGGTAGTGACGCCAGATCACTGTGCTCCGTGTGTAAGCATCGCTCTGCTACATGCAGGGAAGAGACATCTGACCAGACAGAAGATATGGGTAGGACAGTGAGGGTGGAGGGGGCGAAAGAGCTGATGGTGTGAAGGTGCTACAGGAAGGGCGGGAGGCAAAGGCGGGAGGCAATGAAATCAAAAAGAAGTCTTCTGACAACTGCAGAACCTGTCCTAGCAGCCCCAGGCCCGGGTGAGCGAATACCTTAACTCTTCCCTCTCCTGCACTGCACATGGGGAATCTCCCCAGAGGCTTACAATTAAGACTAATAGTACTAGATCCACAGAGCTACACTGACGAACCTCCCTCACCAACTGGGGTGTCCCATAACGGTTAGTCTTCATATATAAGCAAGATGGAAGGGCTCCATCATGCCGTGTGCAAGCTGGCACCCACTGCAGCACCATCCTGCCACTGCCACAGTGACTGACATAAAAAGTGAAGGTCAGAACACTCATCACAGCTGCCTAGCTGTATGTACACAGCGTGGCGTGTAACTACATGAGATTACTACGTCCTTCTTAAGTCACCAGGGCCAGTGCATTACCTGGTTAATATGGCGGCTTTCAAACCTGTACAGACTGTGGAGCCCTTTGGTATTGCTTTTCATTTCACAAGGACACCAAATCTCTGCTAAGGGGAAAATAACCGTCCATCCTGACCACAGTTGTTTTTACCGAATAGGCAAAAGTGTGTTCACAGGCTAGGTTCCATGGAGGACAATCTCAAAGCCACTGACACAGTGAACAGTCTCTGGCCATCACATACTTTACAACATAAATTCACACTGCAAAATCTTATATACCTTCCATGTCAGGAGGAACAAGGTGATCACAGCAGAGGAGAGAGATGAGTCAAAGAAAGTGAGCAATAGGCCTGAGCAGGTATTGGGGTGCCTAATTAAAAAGTCAGAACTGCGTCATACAAATCCTTCAGATATCACTGCAAATAAGTGACAGGCAAATTAGTAACGCTGTTCTCTTGACTGGAAAGTATTAGTGAGATATCAGAAGTCACATATGTGGCTTAACGAAGAGCTTTTCCTTATTGTCAACACCTAGGAGGAATGGACAGGTAGAGAGTCAGGCAGCCATCAGAAACTGTCGGGATGTAGCTGTAATTCCCTAACACTTCTGGGAAAACTTCTGAGTAGCCACTATGAAGCCAACAGTATGTTAGGCACGTATACATATCTTGTTTTATTTTAACAGATATTCCAAGTAGGTGTTATTTATGACACTAGAAAACCAAGGAGCATAGGTTCGGTGATGTCCCCGAGCTCCTGCCACAGCGGCAGAGTGCACATAAGGGCAGGTCGTACCTCCTGAGCTTTACAATGCTTGTGTAGCCTGTCAAAATTCTATTTGAGAGAGCACAGATTCCAAAAGGTTGGCAAGAGAGGAATATGAGTTGGCCTGATCAACAGCAGACACATAATCAGAAACAACTGGGTCCTTCGGAGGACCCAGATTTCAATGTCTCATAGGATTCTTATCTCCATATGTTACAGTCACATACTATACACATAGATGTCCATGGCCACAGGCTTAGTTTCTATTTGCATGTGTTTGTTTATTCCAAGTAGCACCTTGTAACATTAGCAATTAATAATTTCCACCTTGGGACCGAGGTGAATCTTCCAGAGAACTTTCTGGCAACAAAGAACAAGGAGCCTGAACACTGAGGCCTAGGGAGCTCGTGCTCAGTTCTTCCTGCTCTGCCTCAGTTCCCTACATACCAACTGCCATGCAGCCCCTCTAAAGCATCCTCGTGAGAACTCTAGTCGGGGGAAAGCAGCCCCCAGTCTTACCTCATTACACACTGGGATTACAGTAGGGTGGGAGTACAAGAGTTGTCGACAGGTAAAAACAGCATGAGAAAAGTTGACAGAATTAATATCATCTTTTAAAGTTCCACAAAGTTGGCTAAGCTTTAGCTCCTTTTCTAAAAGGTAAGCACTCTGAGTCTCTCAAGAGTCTATCTAAGACTGCGACTCTAGGACTGTGTGTAGCTCAGTACCAGAACAAGCACAAGGTGCTGGGTTCAATTCCTAGCACTGAAAAAAGAAGAAAAATATATACTCAAGATATTCATAGATGCTAACTTGGGAAACACAGATTTAACAAGCTAAAATCGTATCCTACAATATTTCATTTATGATTGCTTCTAATAAGAACCCTTTATATTTTAAAAATTACTATTGAAATGAGAACACAAAATTAACATTTTTTAGATCAGTGACCTCCACTGTCAATCCCTACATTATCAAAGTCTCTTTTCAAAAAATGCCAGAAGAACTATTCTTAAGCTTTGTGTTACCTACTTCTGTTTTCTACAGTCTTAATCAGAGTCATTTTCTAATTTTATAATCATGTAGTCTACTTATATAAGTACTTACATAGGAATATAAATCTTTTTACTTATAGTGCTTTCTACTCTGATAGAAAGGCATGATTAGTTGAAAATAAAAATGCCATCCCTAACACAGAGCAAGTACTGGCTAAGAATAAGCACCTCCACCTCTAAAACATGGAGAATGGCTTCAGGATTAGAAAGGATGGCTTCAACGTGGCCGATCATCCATGTCTATTCCCTACAAGACAAACATCTCCTCTACCTTGGTGTTTTCTTCGTTTAGATGAGTGCTCCTCTCTGTCAGAGCTCATGACGTAACGAGAGAGATGGATCAAGGATGTGCTGCTCAGTTGGCCAGGTCTCCAGTTATAGTACTGAAACTGAGTTCCAGACTCAAACAGAAAAGGTGGTCTACAGCTCAATGAGAAATGCCTGCTACTGAAGTATGGGTAAGGTGCACGTGAGTAATGTCCTGGCCACCTCAGACAACTGGAAACATGTCTGCGCCAGCAATATTTCTGCAGATCCTCCCACGGCGTGGTCCAGTCTCCACCCAAACTCTTTAGAGGACAGGGAAACATGGGGCACCTACAAGGAAAAGGAGACACTGCTTGAGGTGCCACTTTTTGTTCAGCTATAGCACACAAACCCCGATCTATTTTCTCTAGGTGGGATGTCATCTCACGTTTAACTTTCCTTCTAACTCTGTGAAGGATACAGGGAAAGGCACCCACCTCTAACTATCAGCATCAACACTTCAACATCCCCCTAAACAGCAGTGGATAGTATTCTGAATCCTCAACAGGACAATACCAGTTAGACAGCCAAGATACCGCATACTCCTGCTCCCAAAGGCAGTCCACAACCCAAACCAGAGGTTAACCCACTAACACACTAGTATGAAGAACAGATTTCTAGTACCAAAAGTTCAACAAAAATAAAATCTAGAGCAAACATAAAAGATAAACAGCAGGACGTAGGAAAAAGCTTGTTTCCTTCCAACTAGAGTTTACAGCAAAAACATGCTTTGGGATAGTATTTTCATAACAAAGTTAAATTCTTCCTAAACACTGGTAAAGCTAAACACAAAAATCAGTCAAAGGGTTCTGGCTTTACAAAGCTTCTTCCTTTACTAACTAATGGGTGGACAACATGCTTTTCTGTTCTCTCCCCTTCCTAAGCATACAGCCTCCTGGGGGACTAAAAAGCATAAGGATTATTTATGAAAACCCATCTATAGCCAAACTGATACCATTGTTATCAATTCAAGCAAAGTACACTACGATTGCTATTTTGTGTATTTGCAGGTGCATGTGCTCTGTATGTCCAGCCCTGAGGTTCACACCAGGGGTCTATTGGTCTTGATCTTATATTTGGAGATAAGATCTCTGTCTGAACTTGGGAGCTCCAACAACTGAATCATCTAGACAAGCAGGTCAGCTCTGGGATGCCCTCCCCACCCCCCCAGCACTATGTCGACACATTTGACACCTTTCCTGTCTGTCCATGGGAGCTGAGGATTCAGGTCCTTGGACAGCAAGCACTTAACCACCTGAGCCATCTTCCCAGATCCCCAAGCTTATATAAACAGACAAGTCCTCAAAAAGCACTGACTCCTTACTGCATACAATCTGGCAAAATGTTAGGGTTCACAGAACTCTAGTTCTTGGAGTTTGTGTCTCAACATCTACTATCACTAAGTTTTGCTTAAGTTGCATTAAGATTTTGTTATGTCAAATTTCTTTTCTATGCTATTTTTCATTAGAAAAGATAACTTGTATTATATATTTGAAACTTAAGTACTCCCTAAATCAACAGGACTGTAAATCTTTAAGGGCACAACATGGGCACTATATCTTGCAATTGGCTCTGAAAGTCAACCAAAGTGATTTCAGCACTTGGAGTTTGTTTTTTTTTTTTAATTAAAAATTTTTGAGATGGCCTATGCCTTTGGTCACAGCACTCAAGAGGCAGAAGTGGGCAGATCTGAGTTCAAGGCCAGCCTGGTCTACAAAATGGATTCCAGGACAGCCAGAGATACACAGAGAAACCCTCTCTCTCTCTCTAAAACAAAAACAAAAAACCAAGTTCAAGACCATTCAGTACAGGCCGATGCTGGTTTCCTAATCCTCCTGCCTCCACCTCCTCAGTGCTGGAGCTGTTTATTTTCTGTCTTGAAATGTTTCTATAACTGCACCCTGCACTGTGACACTTATTCTTTGGACTGGCGGTTATTTATACACATCCTTTTTTTGGAAGAGAGTGAGCTTTTGAGGATTAGAATCTCTGTATTCTCTGTAAGCCCAGTCTCCACCCAAGGGGCAAACACACAGCTGGTACTCAAAATGCCATAGCATAGGAAGCAAGAATGGAGTAGGCAGATCCCTACGGCTTATGTAATGATAGTGTGTTATTTCCCACGCATGGTACGCAACAGTTTCAAGGGTTATACAAAGCCTTGGAATCTTAATGTCTAAGTCCTCAAAGTTTCTGGAGGAAAAACATACTCAGTACATCAAATCTAAGATTCGGTGTATACTACTTGGGGTGACATTATCAGAGGCTGCATGTACTGTGGCGCTTTAAATTTTCAAGTGTGTTTTTTTTTTTATTTTTGGAGGCGGAGTGTCACGCTGTCTAACCCAGGCCAGTCTCAAATGCACGGTTATCCTCCCGCCTCAGCCTCCTGGGTGTGGAGATCACAGGCGTGAGCCATCACGCCCGGCTCTCAATGAATGGATTTAAAGAAAAATACCCAGGATGGAGCGAGAACTTGAGTGGCGGTGAAAGTTGGCCTCCGCGTGACCGACGAGTGCGAGCCCCGGACGGTGCCCAGCCACCCCGGGGTGCGCAGCCTCCCTCCGGGCGGGGCCCCGCGCGCGGGCGGCGGCGGGCGTGGAGGCCGCGCGCGCGAGGCAGGCAGGACCCCGGAGGCCGCCGCCGCCGCCGCCGCCCGCCCGCGCGTTACCTCTCCCTCGGCGCCGCCGCCGGGCGCGTCCCCGTCGCGGACCCTCTTCCTCCGCCTTCCTCCCGCGGCCCCGCCGCCCCGCCCCGCCGCCCCGCCCGCCCCCCCAGGTCCCTCCCTCCTTCCCGCCGGCCGCCCGCAACTGACCGTCCTCTCCCCGCCACACAGCGGCCGTAGCCCCTCCTCACACAGCGCCACGTCTCCATCTTGGCTCTGTGAGAGCGCCCAACGCCCGGGCCCGTGGGGGCGACTCAGCCCCGGCCACTCGCTGGGCCCTACCGGATCCCCATCACTTGGCTCCCGGCCGGCCGCTAGGCATGCTGGGAGGAGCGTCTAGCCGCATGCCAGGTCGCCATCTTGCCTTCTGGGGCAATTCTTTAAGGAGCGCGACTCCGGGCATGCGCAGAGCGAGTGCCGACAGCCATTTCTGGGCAGGGCGGAGCTCCCGGCTTCCTCTTAAAGAAGCCGAAGGGTGTTGCGGGTCGGCTTCCTTAAACCTTAGAAGCAGGAGCTCCAGGAGACTTAAAGTGTTTTTATGTGCTTGAGTAGATACCAAAGGCAGATTTCCACGTTGAGGAAATACTATTCTGTGGGTTCCCATAGAACTTTATAATTGATTTTGCTGAAATCTCAGAGAACCCACTTGTACACTAGTGTGGTGATTTTCCGTGTTTGTCAGATCTAGCGTAGCGTTCTTGGAAAACATAAATGAAGACAGAACAGGAAGAATAAAGAGGCAGAGGGTACCAGGAGCCAGGGTCGCTGCTTGCCTAGGTTCTTTGGTAGAGCTGTGTAGCTGTGTGTAGTAGTTTCTTGGGAAGTTTTGTTCTTTTTCCTTGTGTTAATTTTAAGAGATACTTTATACTCCATGTATACTGGTTCTCTTTATCTGCAGAAGTTATATTGTGTAAACATGCCAGAAATGGTGAATTAGTGAATTCTGAGGAAAGCTAGTCTCTGATAACACGCGCGCACTCTTGAGTGTTCTTAGACAAAAGTCTTGCTGTGCAGTCCAGGCATATGTCAAACTCACCTCACATGCATGTCTGAGTTCTGGGGTTATCAGCATGTACTGTCACACTTGGCTTCGGATCACATTTTCATCAACCAGTATGAAATCTTGTTTTATGTATGTTTCTTATTTAATTTCTTTTGTCACTTCATTAACATTAAACTCAGGTCCAACAGCATTCCAATACAGACTTAACTGAAGATAATTTAGTACATACATTTTCTCTTTATTACATCATTAGCTTTTGTCACTTCAGAATCTTACAGCAGTATTCTTGGGGACCATTTTCAATAGCAAAATCAGTAAAAGTGTGGGAAAGTGACACTAAGTAGTCGGTAGAAAGGTTAGTTTTTTACTAACAGAGTGCCTTGTTTAGCCTCAGGAACAAACACTAGGCAACTAAAACTTGCCTTTCTCCTTGCTGAAGAAAAAAAGCACTGTAAGGATTGATTTGGACATTTTAGGTGGGTTCTAGGGAGTAGGCAGTTTACAAATGCAGAATCCACAAATGAGGGCTGACTGCTTCAGTTCTATACTGTCCTATTTTCTAAGGGTGATCACAATTTTGTAGTTAGTTACATTTGGCCAGTAGTTTCCTATATGCCTAGTTCCATAATGACAGGGTAAGTAGCTTATGAACAGTGTCTGTGACTCATTCTGTTCAAATTTATTCAACCTAGTACTCCACTGACTACACAACATACGGCAGACAAAACATTGATTATTAACTGGACCAGAGTTAAAGAAGACCTGCCAATCACCAGAGTCCTCACCTAGCTCACCTTAGCTCCTCTGTTTGTTGTGTAAAGAAAAATGTAGCACTTTGAAATAAGCAAATGGCATTAAGGTGCTTGCTCTCTTTCTTTCTTTTCTTTCCTTCTTTCTTCCCTTTGTTTGAGACAGAGTCTTTCTGTGTAGCCCTGACTGGCCTGGAACTCACTCTGTTAGACTAGGTGACCCAGAACTCAGAGATCCACCTGTCTCTACCTCCGGAGTGCTGGGATTAAAGGCGTGCACCACCACCTCAGGATGAGTTCTTTCAATGAGTTTGAGGGTCACTTGATTGTGACCGATACCTCGGAGTTGTCTGCTGTAGAACCCTGGAGAGACTGGTTACCTTATGGCAACACAGTGATCATCATAAGAGTGGGAGAGCTCTTCTCTCTAACAAAGCAACACACCAATTTTGTATTCATGTTCCAGTTGAAAGTTCTCAGCTCACAGACATTATTTCTGCCCCCTTAAACGGATCCTGCTTTAGTCAATGAGTTAAGCTGTCAGCTCATATGCTGTCATCTCAGCATGCAGATAGCTGAGGCAGGAGCCTGTAGAGTTTAAGACCAGCCTGGGCCACACTAAGAACCTGTCTTAAAGAGGGGTTGTCAGAGAGTCTGAAGAGATTGCTCAGCTGTTAAGAGCACCAGCTGCCTTTCCAGAAGACCTCGGTTACTTCCCAGCACCCACACGGTGGCTCACAACCATCTGTGATTCCAGTTGCAGGGGATCTGATGCTCTTTTTTGGCCTCTGCAGACACTGGGGATGCATAGTGCACAAACATACATGCAGGCAAGACACCCTCACATAAAACAAACAAAACACAGAGAAAAAGTTCAGTGCAGAGAGCTCAGCCATAAGTGGGGCATTTTTATTACCCCATCTTCCCAAGCCTCGTGTATATGAGTACACTGTCATGTCTTCAGACACACCAGAAGGGGGCATCAGATCCCATTACAGATTGTTGTGAGCCACCATGTAGCTGCTGGGATTCAAACTCAGGACCTCTGGTAGAGCAGTCAGCGCTCTTAACCTCTGAGCCATTTCTCCAGCCCCTTCCCCATCCCCATGGATTATTGCAAGAGAGCTCACAGAACTTAAGATGCAGCTTAAGAGGTGACTACAGGGAAACAGTGTTTTCCACTCACAGCAGGACAGTTGCACACAAAAGTCTAACCTGGATGGAAAGGACGTCACGAGGTCTCATCCCTGGACAAGGAGCCACCAATGGTTGTCAGAAGAGAGAAAAGTGAGTTTTCTTCAGGGATGCCTCCCTCCAACTCCAGTACATGGGCCTGCCCTTATGCACGAGCTACCCTCTTCTGGCAGGAGGGTGAACATGCGTGGCAGACTACATCAAATGAATAAAAAAAGGAAAGGTCACTGTAGTTGGAGCACTTGGTGTCCTCGTGAACAAGCCAGTTCTTGAGCTACAGCCACGATCCTGGTGCTCTTCACCCCCCACCCCCAATAGCAAGGCGTGTTTTAGATATGTAATTTAAACAATGCATAATGATGCTACAGAGTTTAAAGCTATAAAAATGACAGCACATGCTGTATCTTTCTTTCTACGACTTAGTTTGCACTCTCAACACTATATTTTAAGATTTAGCCACACTAGAGCTAGGGATGTAGGTCAGTGGTGGGATACTTGGCTAGTATACTCAACCCCCAGTACTTCAAAAAGCAAAATAAGGGGCTGGAGAGATGACTCAAGAGTTAAAAATGCTCTCTCCTTTTCTAGAGCACCCGAGTCCAGTTCCCAGCACTCATACCAGGCAGCTCACGACTGCCTGTAATTCCAGCTCCGGGGGATCCAATGCCTATGGCCTCCAAGGGCACTCATATATACGAAAGGCTGGCCTGAACTCAGAGAACTACCTCAGCCTCCCAAGAGCTGGAGGGGTAGGGTTAAAGGCATATATCACCACTGCATGACTGGAAATAGTTTTCGAGGTATATTTATTTTATGAGCATTTTATCTGCATGCATGACTGGTGTAGATCTGGCGATGCCAGAGGCCAGAAGAGGGCAATAGATTCCCAGGACTTGGAGTGACATAGGGTTGTGAGCCACCATGGGGACCTTAGGAATTCTGCTGCTGCTGCTGCTGATTCTTCTTCCTCTTTGTCTTCCTCCTCCTCCTCCTCTTGTTCTTCTTACTCTTCTTGTTTCTGTTCTGTTTCTTCTTGTTCTTTTTGCTCTTCTCCTTCCTTCTTCTTCCTCCTCCTCTTCCTCTTCCTCCTCCTCTTCCTCTTCTTCCTCCTCCTCCTCCTCTTCTTCCTCCTCCTCCTCTTCTTCCTCCTCCTCTTCCTCCTCCTCCTGCTCTTCCTCCTCTTCTTCCTCCTCTCCTTCCTCCTCCTCTTCCTCCCCCTCTTCCTCCTCCTCCTCCTCTTCTAATTGGCTTTTTGAGATAGGGTATTTCTGTGTGGCTCTGGCTGTCTTGGAACTCACTGTGTCAACCAGGCTGCCATCAAGCTCAAAGATTTGCCTGCATCTGCCTCCCAAGTACCAGGCTTGAGCTACCACTGCCATGCAAAGCACTTTCAAATTTTTCAATAATTACTTTATATATTCATCTCTCCAGAACCTCATTTACAAAATCACTGCTATTTTCTTATGGCAGTACACACATAATACGGGAAAGGACTTTCCCTGCTGAGCCATCTCCCAGGCCTTTTAAAGATCCATTCAGTAATTAGATTGGATATTCATTCACAAACTCTTGTTGTTTGAGACAAGATATCACTGTGTAAGGCAGGCTGTCCTGAGAGTCTAAGAGTGACAGGCTACCTGCAATTACATGGAAACCTGCCTACCTGACTCAGCCTACTGAGTGCTGAGTTATGGGCATGATAGTATAGCAGATTGTTCCAACTTTTATGAATAGGAAGTGTATATGTATCCAGAGCCACCCTGTAACACACTGTGAATGATGCTGGCTTCCAACAAGTGATAATATACCCCTAATCTCATATTGTCTCACTATGTCTGACTCACAACCA
This sequence comes from Rhynchomys soricoides, assembly GCA_019843965.1. Classification (NCBI taxonomy): domain Eukaryota; kingdom Metazoa; phylum Chordata; class Mammalia; order Rodentia; family Muridae; genus Rhynchomys; species Rhynchomys soricoides. The sequence goes on from JADRCH010000057.1 coordinate 3,368,842, forward strand.
AGAACTGACACGTTTGCATTGAACAAGACAAGCAGAGGTGTGTGTGTGTGTGTGACCTTAAGCTGCCCATAGGTGGCGTCTCAGTAGACTCAATGGTGCCAACATGGAGTGATCGACCTCCAGAGATCAGACAGTGACTCTAGCCTTTAGATTCTAAGTTTCCCTGATTCTAAGTTATTTTTGCTTGCTTGCTTCAATAAATTTTTGTGTTTAGTTTTGTTATGAGACAGGCTACTAAGTGCTCTAGGCTAGCCTTTAAAAGGCCATGTGGCCAAGGGTGACCTTGAACTTCAGGATCTTCCTGCCTTGCCTTCCCAAATGCAGAAATTACAAGTATGTACCACCATAATTCACCTGTGCATAAGTGTCTAAAACCTTTGGAGTCCAGCACAACTTTGTCTACAACTGGCTTTTTTTTTTTTTTTTGGTTTTCAAGACAGGGTTTCTCTGTATAGCCCTGGCTGTCCTGGAACTCACTCTGTAGATCAGGCTGGCCTCAAACTCAGAAATCCGCCTGCCTCTGCCTCTCAAGCACTGGGATTAAAGGCGTGCGCCACCATTGCCAGGCTGGCTTTTGGTTTTGATCTGATTCCTAAGTCCCCACTCAGAACATCTACACAGTGTTCCAAACCAACCGTATTTCCAGGTTCACGGATCCTAGTTCTTCTGACTTCCTGAAGCATCAGACACACACGTGGTACAAAGCAGGTAAAATACTCACACACATGAAATAAGATGAAATAATTGTTGCTTGGGTTGGTTTTGAAAAATCTGTCCTGGCCTGAAACTTACTATGTAGGCCAGGATGCACTCCAGCTTACAGAGATTTGACTGCCTCCACAGGGATGGGGATTGTGCCACCACATCCAGGTAAAATAAAACCTTAAAAATTATCTTCACAAGCTGGGCCCTCTCCCCTTGATCACGCTTTCCAGATGGATCTCATGGAGGAATTTCCTTAAGGGAGGTTCCTTTCTCTGTGAATTTGTAAAGACAGTGGGACTTTTAAAGTTATTTAGATCTTGGGGACGTTGTCTTCTGCTGCAACTAGGCTTCACCATAGCTTCTTACAGGCTTTTACATATTAAAATTTCAATCCATTTAAAATATCCAATCTCTTTTGAAATTCAAAGTCATTTTTACAGTTTAAAGTCTCTTAACTGTGGGCTCCACTAAAATACCTTCTTCCTTCAGGAGGGAAAAAATATCAGGGCATAGTCACAATCAAAATCAAAATCAAACTCTAACTGTCCAATGTCTGGGATCCACTCACGATCTTCTGGGGTCCTCTAAGGGCTTGAGTCACTTCTCCAGCTCTGCCCTTTGTAGCACAGATGGCTCCAGCTGCCTGTACTCCACTGCTGCTGCTGTTCTTGGTGGTCATCTCATGGTACTGGCATCTCTAAAACACTGCTGTTTTCCACTGCAACTAGGCTTCACCAGTAGCCTTTCAAAGGTTCTCTTCATGGTGCTAAGCTTCACCCCCTTTGCCTGACCCCCTTCAGTCCTGGGCCATCAATTGCAACTGGGGCTGCACCTTCACCAATGGCCTTCCACGGCCTCTCACTGTGCCAAGCCTCAGCTGCTCTTCATGACTCCCTCATGTCTTCAAAACCAGGACCACCTGGGTGACTCTTACACATTACCAAGTCCAGCTGCAGCCTGAGGTACAACCTTGGCTATCTCTGGAACACAGCCTCTTTGTGTTCTCAGAAATCACTTCCCAGGTTTCACCTCAACGATGCTGGTCTCTTCTTAATCACCACTAATTTCTTAGCTCCAGAATCTCTATTTAAATAATTTTCCCCCCACCTGACAGAGTGCCTCTGGTAAGGGAGGATGAAAAGAGTCTACAGGAGCATAGAGACCACATCTTTCCCCCTGCCCATTAGTGGGTTCTGGATGGTCCAGCCTCTGTAAACTCACCAGTGTTATAGCCTTAGCATATCTGAGCAGATAAGCTCTGTGCCAAGATGTGTGTGAGCAGGCGCAGGCATGCCTCTAATTGCTCATGTGTGAAAGGGGGTGAGTAGATGGGAAATGTATATTACTGGGGTTCAAGATGAAGACTGGCATGTGAGGAACATAGGTCAGGGAACTCTTAGGAACACCTCCAGGGTGCTGGAGAATCTTGTTTGGGGTAAGTAGTCTTTCTTACAGGCACCATGCTGGCTTGATACGGCCATTGCTGTGGTTTCCTGCCACGCTCTGAATCATGCTGATGCTAATACCCATAGGCCTCAGACTATAATGCCATGGGTTAGCTGTGTGAGCAGACAACAGAACGCCATGTCTTGGGGGGTTGACTCCATCATATAGTCAGAATGAGTTCTGGAGAAGTGTCATCTGCTTCCCTGCCAACCCCGCCAACCCTCTTCAACACCATTTGCCAGAAACCAATCACCTTGCCTCTCCTCAGGTGCCTGTAGAAGCACTTGGAGACCCTGTGCATCACTTGATGTGATCTTTCACAGTCGGACTTTAATTACCTGCCCCATTGCTTGAATATTTGTGAGTTCAAATATCTAGGCCTGAGTGCTGTATATTCACATGATTTATTTTGAGCCTCTGGGGTTCTCCTTGAGAGAGAGAGATTCCCTGTAAACCCTGGCATTGGAGTCCCATACGATGGGACACTCTCAGTTCAGTGCTCTCAGCTCACTAACATCAATTTCTATGGTAATATACTTTCCCTGCCTGTCCTGAAGCAGCTGCTGCAGCAGCACACAACAAAGTTGAGCCAGCTGACCCACGAGCTGCACTCCGCCCCTCTGGAGTGTTAGGATAAAATACTAATTGACAGAATTTAACAAATATGTCCTGAGTTCCTGGATATACTCAGAGCTGAAAGGCAGCCTAAGAGAGTCTGTCTTAATAGAAGCCGGTTCTGTAACTGTTTTGACTCCCTTCCTCTATGATCTGGAGATACAAAATTGCCCTTTTCCAGCACCAAATAAGGTAAGGTTGAGTCTGGAACTGAGAAATGGAAGTGTAGCGTGGGACAATGACATCCTGAGTGAGTATACGTTATGAAGATGAGCAGCACCTCAAGGCCTGAGATACACTGGAGACACAGGCTCTTCCCCTGATCTGGCGAACGGATGTTGCCCCTGTGCAGAAAGAGTCAACCACTCTTTCCTTCTCTAGGATTATTGCAGTTTGAGATTGTTGCCCTTCTTTCCATGAGTAAATTGTCCCCCTCTGTCAATTGCATACCCAAAAATGTGATGAATTTCTAAGTTGCTGGTTGTGTCTCCATCAGAGCACACAACCCACTCATTCCCGGCATCTCTGTACCTGTGTCTGGTTTTCTTCATTCTTCAGCACCATAATTAGGTCAGTCTCAGAGCTGTGCAGTTCCTTGCATTCCGGGAGCAGGTCTCATCAATGAGACCCAGAGCTCATGGCTTTACATAGTGTTCAAGGTTTGGGAGACAAAGGTGTGTAGTGCGTTCAGATCATAGGGACTGAGTCCCACATGGAAAACAGTGGGATGGGGGGGCGTGGGGACAGATATCTTCTGGAGTCAGAGAAACTATTGTGCATTTCTAAATGATTAGGAGTCAGAGGGACAATTATAAACTGTAAAGATAACTCAGGGAGGGCTGAGTCGTATTTCTCCAGCTGTAAAGGAATAATGAGACTCTGGAGGAGTGCTGTCTGGTGTCCTCAGTCTCTGACCTCTTCAGCTGGTTCCTAAGTTCAAGGTCAGGAGAATGCTGTGGCTTTAGGATGGAAAAGCAGCTGTCTCACCAGTGAGGCTCAAACTGCAGAACTCCTTATCTGCCTTAAAACTCCTGGAATCTTACTAACATTCCCTTCCCTTCTTCCCAGCCTTCGCCTCTGTTACGTCCTGCTAGTATGGCTGCCCAGTGGTTTACGTGCAAAGGAATTTCTTTCTTTCTTTTCTTTTTCCTCCAGTGAAAGGTTAAGATTCCTGCCTTAGAGTCATTTATTTATTTTTTATTTATTCACTTTACATCCTGCTCACTGCCCCCCCCTCCTGGTCACCCCTTTCCACAATCTTTTCCCCCACACCCCACCCCTCACCCTAGCACATCAAGTCCCTGTGAGGCTAGGCTCATTCTCTCCCACTGAAGCTAGACAAGGCTGCCTAACTAGAAAAACACATCCCTCGGACAGACAGCAGCTTTATTCATAATATCCAGGAGCCAGAAACAACCTTGATATCCCTCAACCGAAGAATGGGTAAAGAAAATGTATATTTAGGCAATGGAGTATTACTCAGGTAGTAGATACAATGACATCATGAACTTTTCAGGCAGGCAAATGGGTAGAACTAGAAAAGATCATCCTGAGTGAGGTAACCCAGATCCAGAAAGACAAACATGGTATGTACTCACTGAGAAGTAGCTATCAGTCTTAACGTAAAGGGTAACCATGCTACGGTACACAGACCCAAAGATGCTCAGCAACAAGGAGGCTTCAAGGAGGGGTTTGTATACATGAATCTCACTGGGAAGAAGAAATAAAGTAGGCATCCTGGGTGAACGGGGGATGGGGGTGGAAGTCAAAGGGATCAGGTGTTCAGAGGACAGAGGGAGAAAGTACTCGGAGAGACAGCTGGAAGGAGGTGTGGGAAGCATCTCTGAGACAAGCTGGAAACCTAGGGCAATGAAAACACCAAGGGATCTATGAGATTGACCCTGGCTAACACTCTTAGCAATGGGGAATATGGAGCCCAAACCAGCCATCTCCTGGAACCAGGCAAGACTTCCACTGGAGGAAGCATGTGTTTTGTGGGTAAGTGCACACAGACACGGACACACACACACACACACACACACACACACACACAAAGATGATAAAGTTTTAGCTGGGAATGATGGCAGATGCCTTTCATCCCAGTCTCGTCCAGAAAAGACAAGTTTTATTCACGCTTATATTGGTTTATTTTTCGGTTTATAACATTCCAAACACAATAACAAATTATTAACCCTTTATTTTGTTCTTATGTATTTGTACTGTTTGCAGCTTTTTTATTGCTCATAGTTTTTGTGTTTCTTTGTACATTCCCAAGGGAACAGCTACCAATGGCGGTGCATCCAAGTTTACACTATCAAGTTACTCTCCGCGTTAGCTGTTCATCCACTAGGAGGGTATAGGAATTCCTATTGCTCCGTATTTCGTTTCTATTTTTAATAAAATGTACTTCCTCCCTCTTATCCCTTCTTCCCTTTGCTTTTTGAGACAAGGGTTTATTCTTCAGTTCAGAACTCACTAAGGAGTCTAAACTAGCCTTGAACTTGCTATTCCATATCTTGCTGTCTCCTTAGTGCTAAGATTAAGGCTGTGCCTCTACACTTAGCTCCTAACACAAATGCCCTACAGCCATAATATGCATATATATGTGCATCTATGTATATATATGTATCTCTATGTATATGCATATGTGCATGCACATATACATATGCAGAGTCTAGGCTGGGTATAGTAGTGCATGCCTTTGACTCCTTCCCTTAAGAGGCAGAAGCAGGCAGATCCCTGTAAACTCACACAGTCTGGTCTACATAGGAAGGTCCTGTCTTAAAAAGAAACAAACAAAAAAAGAAATTACATTTATTCTGATCAGAACTCTGGGCTTTTATTCATAGATTATTTTCTTATCAAAGATTATTTTCTTATCAATATGGGGGCACTGGCTTCTGCAGCACTCCTGCCCATCCTCCTTCAGTGACCCTCCTGCACTCAGCAATCTAGAAGCTCTCCAACCAATCCTCTCTTTTTGTGTTAATGGAGATGCTGTACATCACTATCCCCTGAACCAAACAGCCGCCATCTTTGTGAGTTCAGCTGAGCCTGCGTGTAAAAGATCACCATAGCTGTGCTTGCTGACTGCTGATTCCAACACAGAAGGAAGAGGATGGCATGAGACCCTGACCTAAGCATGCAGCCACTGCTCCAAACCAGTTGTATGCATGTCTGCTTCAGGGCAAGGCTAGAGTATGTAGACCAGAGAGACTAGAGAAGGCAGCTGCATCACTGTGGTCATCAGGAAGCTCTCATCCATGCTGGGTGACGTAAGGTAAATTTTGCTGGGGTCAGTGGCACTGTAAATAACCTCAGTGAAGTCATTGGTTCCCTAGGCATAATTCTGGTATGGGTTTATCATTGGGACCTTAGGAAAGCATTAGATTTTGCCTAGGCTTTGCCCAGAGATAATTCTTGAGAAGGAAGTCTTCCTTATGTTATATATATATTATATATCACATGATTGATTTCATCATAAGGCTTGATCATAGCCTGAAAGTGCTAACCCTCTAGTCATGTGGTTGTTTTTGCTGGCTATTTAGGTCCCCCTGTACAAGACCCCAGATATAAATTATGTTATTATTACAGAAGAAAGATATTTAGAATGTAAGAGATTTCATTTGTTTCAGCATCTGTGTACCAGGAAAAAAAAGCACTGAAACTGTATGTAATTTTCTTATTATAAATCATACTGTGTACTGGGAAACAGGGACAAAGACCAAATATGCACATTTCTTATTCTAAATCGCAGTAGTGACTGGAAAGGTCAAGTTTGAAGCTGGGTGTGTTTATACACACTGAGAGGTGGCAGTAGGAGGGTTGAGAGTTCATGGTCACTTTCAGCTGCAGAGTGAGTTTGAGGTCACAGTGGCACACATTTAGAAGCAAGAAGGTTGCAAATTTGGGCCAGCCTGGGATTTGCTGGTTGTTCAGGATAATCTGGCAATATAGTGAGACCCTGCCTATAGCAGAACTAGGAAGCTATTGGGCCAGGCTGTAAGGCTCTGTGAAGGGGGGTTGGGGAGAGCTGCATCACCATGACAACCTTGGCTATTTTTACTGAGAGGCGTTAGGCTATCCTGAGATAATTCTCAGGATTTGGGGGTGGAAAGTGCAAGCAGAGTCTGTGTGGTTGAGGAAGGTGAGCTGAGCGACACCTTAAGTTCTCCTGTACCCTGATATTTTAGCTTCTCATTACAGTCTACACTTTACCCAAATCGTTTTTTAGGAGAACAAAAAGACAAAGATAATTTTATACACTGTAATTACATATGAATGCTACAAACAAGTTTTATGATTCTGTAACTGTGAATATGGGAAATTTTACTTAATAAATTGAAGAACATGAGAAATTTGCATTAATAATTCAAAATAGATCATTGTATAACAGGACAACACCCATTCTTAGCTATAAAAATAGGAAAACCTGACAACTCTTTATGCATTGAAACTGTTACTTTTGGTTATCATTGAAACTATGTTACTTTGTTGTTGTTTGAGACAAGGTTTCTCTGTGTAGTGCTGGCTGTCCTGAAACCAGCTCTGCACACTAGGTTGTTGTCTCTTTTAAAAAAGATTTATTTATTTATTTTATAGATGTGAGTACACTGTTGCTGTCTTTAGACACATCAGAAGAGGGTCCCGTTACAGATGGTTGTGAGTCACTATGTGATTGCTAGGAATTGAACTCAGGACCTCTAGGAAGAGCAGTCAGTGCTCTTAATTGCTGAGCCATCTCTCCAGCCCTAGGCCCCTGTTTTAGTTAGGGTTTTACTGCTGTGAAGTGACACCATGACCAAGCTCTTATAAAGAACAACATTTAACTGGGGCTGGCTTAGAGGTTCAGAGATTCAGTCCATTGTTATCATGGGAGAAAGCATGGCATCGACCAGGCAGGCATAGTGCTGGAGGAACTGAGAGTTTTAAGTCTTCATCCAAAGGAAGCCAGGAACAGACTGTTTCCAGGCAGCTAGGAGAAGGGTCTCAAAGTCCACCTCTACAATGACACAAGGCCACACCCACTCCAACAAGGTCACACCTAGTAGTGCCACTCCCTAGGCCAAGTATATTCAAACGACCATAGCTGCCCTTGAACTCACAGAGATCTGCCTGCCTCTGCTTCTTGAGTGCCTGGACTAAAATGTTCACTGCTACTGCCTGGCTCATGTTACCTTTTATGCGTAACTTACATTTTTATTTCCTCTGTGCTGGTTTCTAAAGGATCGCAAGGAAGGTCTTATTTTTAAAATTATTTAAATTTTTAGATTCACCTACAAGTATTTGATTGCATGTATGTACGTGTATCACATGTGTGCCTTGTACCTGCAGAGGTCAGAAGAGGATGTCAGATTCGCTGGAACTGGAATTAAAGATGGTCATGAGCCATCACATGGGTGCCAAGAAGCAAATCTGAGTCCTCTGCAAGACCAACAAGTGCTCTCAAACACTGGGTAGTCTCTTTTGTCTGTCTATCTATCTACGTATCTATCTATCCATCCATCCATCCATCCATCCATCCATCCATCTCTGTGTGTGTGCCAGTGTACCACAGTCCATGTGGAAGCCACAGAGTCAGAGAACAGCTTATGGGAGTTGGTTCTCTTCTTTCACCATGCTGATTTGTGGGTTCAAACTAAGGTGGTTAGGCTTGGCAGCAAGTGACTTACCTGCTGAGACATCTCGCCAGTCCCTAATTAAAATTATTTTTAAAATTGAATAAATAAGTGTGTGTGTGTGTGTGTACGCGCGCGTGGTCATGTGGAAATGCATAGCATGTGTGGCATGGGGGCAGAGGACAACATGCAGGAGTCTGTTCTCTCCTATCTCTTTGGTCCCTGAGATTGAACTGAGGTGATCAGGTTTGGTGGCAAGAACCTTTACGCCATGAACCATCTCTCTTGCCCCAAGACTTTCAATTTTAGTTTTGGTTAATTTAGATGTGGTTTCCATTGGGTATGCTTGTTTAAAATCTTGTCTAATAAAAGTAACACCTCGGCTTTCTTATAGACGATTTTTATTGTGTGTATGCATGTTAATTTTATTATTTGTTTTTACTCTTTCTTTCTTTCTTTCTTTCTTTCTTTCTTTCTTTCTTTCTAATACAGGGTCTTACAATGTATCTCTGACTGGCTTGGAACTCAAGGGATCCACCTGTATCTGTGTCTAGGATTAAAAGCATTCACTACCATGCCCAGTTGTGATGGTTTGAATAAGAATAGTCCCCACAGGCTCATGTATTTGAATATTTGGTCCCCAGTTAGTGAAGCTATTTGGGAAGGATTTGGAGGTGTGGCTTTATTAGAGAAGGTGTGTCACTGGAGTTGGCTTTGAAGTTTCAAAAGCCCATGCCATTCCCAGTTAGCTCTCTCTCTGCTTGTGTCTGTAGATCAGGATGTGAGCTCTCAGTTATTCCTCCAGTGCCATGTCTGAATGCTACCATGCTCTCTGCCGTGATAGTCGTGGTCTCTAACCCTCTGAACTGTGAGCCCCACTAAACTCACCTAGAGTTTGCCTTGGTCATGGTGTCTCTTCACAGCAATGAAGCGACTGAGACACTCTCCTAGAACACACAACTTTTAAGGTTGGGGTGGGGTTTCTGTGTTAGGGGTTTTGCTGTTGCTGTTTTGAGACAGGGTTTCTCTGTGTAGCTCTGGCTGTCCTGGAATTCGCTCTGTAGACCAGGCTGGCCTTGAACTCAGAGATCCACCTGTCCCTGCTTCCTGAGTGCTGGCAGCAAGCACCTTTACCTACTGAGCCATCTTATCATGGAACACGGTGTGTCCCACATACGATCTATGCCATTGAAGTTAGTTTTTGTCCTGAACATCCTCAGTAATTAGCTTGATTTTTGTAAATGCAGCTTTGCCACTCTGTAGATCAGCAAGGCTTACTTCGCACACACACTGTCCTTGGGGGCCATCTGATGCAGTTATGCTTCCTTAAGCCTTTGTGATGAATATTTTCTAATCTTTCTAAGATTGAGCATAGCTGGAGCTTTTCACATCATATCAATTTCTCTTTAAAAATGAATCAACCACTCTTTTCTTGGCTCCTTTCTTGCTGACAACCATGTTGATATTTGGAGAGCCAAAGGGCAATAATAGATTAAAAAAAACCTTTATACCCAAGCCAGGTGTGGTGGTGCATGCCTTTAATCTAGCACTAGAGAAGCAGGACAGGTGGGTCTCTGTGAGGCATCTTCACAATGTCTTCCTTAGGTAAGTAAAATCATTAAAGCCTAAATGTGAGTTGGAAGGCTCTTAGTGCCTCCTGGTGCAGGTAGTAGTTCTGAAACGGCTGCTAGTGACGAGACAGGAGGGCAGGTTGGAAAGAGCTGATGCAGAGCAAGCTGCAGTGCATGAATCTGTTGAAATTCAGTCTTTTGGTTTTTGAGATAAGGTCTTTATATAGCCCATGCTTGACTGGAACTCACTATGTGGACCAGGTCAGCCTTGCACTTGCTCATAGAGATCCACCTGCCTCTGCCTCCCAAGTGCTGGGAATAGAGGTATATACCACTCCCAGCCCTAAAATTCATTATTATTATTATTATTATTATTATTATTATTATTATTATTATTAT
>JADRCH010000057.1:3391982-3419141 GCA_019843965.1 Rhynchomys soricoides
GAGTCAGTGGCCTGGACTGAGGCCTCTGTGCAGTGAGTCAGTGGTATCTCTTCTGGGACACCCTGTTGTTTCATGGAGGTCCCGCAGCTTTGGGCCTACAGGACCGGCCTCTCCATGTGCTCCAGCAGTTCATAGATGGGGTAGATGTTGGGGTGGACCAACTCAAAGCCCTGGATCTCGGCAGAGACAGGCAGATCCTTGGCTGGCTGGCCTGCAGTCTAACTGTATCAGTTAGCTCCAGTATGTGTGAGACCCTGTCTCAAAAAATAAAGTCGAGAGTGAAGATGGCACTTAATGTTCACCTCTGGCTTCTACATGTATGTGTACACTTACGAATTATGCATACACAAATACATCACACACAAAAAAAGAGGGAAAGGAAGTGTGTAAGTGAATTATCTTATAGTCATGCTTGTGGCAAGCAAGGCTGACCCAGCAAGTGTTTGGTATTGAACGAGAGTGAGAACAAAAACATTAAGTTAGGTGATGTTATAAAATGTAGGGAGACAAGTGTTTTGATGTCAATAAGTTTAAGTATCTAAAAAGGAAATGTTTATCATATGTTGGAATGCTAAAGAGAAGGCTATAGTGAAAATGTAGCTTTTATTAAATTATTAAACAACATACGGTCATTGAATGCTTCATTGGTAAAGTTCCCTTAGAGTGATGTCAGTGAACACATAAGGGGCCTGCACTTGCAGGCTTCTGGTTGTTCCATTGGGAACCCACCAGGTCTTATGGAGAAAATAAAATAAGTCTGTGCCAGGTACTGTCTTAGCGCAGACACAGACGCCAGGTCTGGCTCTGTTAGACATGTGCATTTGTTCTCATTTCCATCTGAGGATTTGGGGGAACTTTAGGGATAGTTAAGAGGAAAGGAGACAGTGGGTGGGGCATTTCTCTCTGGGTGGTTTGGTTCTGTGGCCGGGTATGCACTGGGACTATGTGAGAGTCAGACCCTCCTGGTGCTGTCCTAGCTCTGGTCGAGATGGATTTATATGACTTCATATAATCTAGTATTTTAATCAGTATTGTGATTAAGTCATGAAAAAATTTCAAGTTATCATTCCTTTATTTGAAAATGATCTTAACTAGGGCGTTTCATCTGTAAATGTGGTTACTGCATAATCTCTAGTCTCCTGAATCTCTCTCGTGCTCATCTTGTGATGTGGTTTTACCATTGGTAATACCCCACTGGTTTGGGCATGGGCCCTGCGGAAGACTCTACATTCAGGAGCTCATCACCTGGTTCTTCCTTAGCTCTCAGCTGCATGGTGCTAGATAACTTGAGTTACTTAGGTACTGATGGATCCATATTTTGATGTTTTGAGACAGGATCTTGCTCTCCGGTTCAGACTGGCCTAAAACTCACTGTGTAGCCCAGGCTGACCTTGAACTCATGATCTTACTGCCTAGCCTTCTTGAGTGCTGGGATTTTAGGTACTAACCATTATGTTCATCTTAATTTGATATGTTTTGAAATATAAAAGTAACACTTTTTTCATGACAAAATTATGTCTCTGTATCAAGATTGGAAGCTACAGAGAATCAAGAGCTGTGATAGCTGCAGCCCCCTGTTGCCTGCACTCCAAACCCATGTGTCCTATTGAACAGCTCACAAACATGAATCAGGTGTGCACAGCTGGCTTCCGATGGGCCTCAAGTACCACTTTTTCCTTGCTCCCCACCTCAGGAGACAGCACTACCACTAGTTAGTCACCAAAACCAAGATTTCTGTCTTTGGCATCTTTTTCTCTTTAGAAACATCACCCACAGCCGTCTACCTCTCCATGTTCTTTGCTCTGGTGACTTCTCCTGACACCAGGCATCGTGGCCTTGTGGAGTATTCAGGCTGGGCAGGGAGCCCTCTGTACCACTTTGGCCCAATTCCTCAGCACTTGTCAGTTCCTTTGTGATGTGCATCCCTGCTGGCTTGTTCTTCACGTCTTAATGGTGAACCCTGAAGGAGGGGCCTGTGCTTCCAGTCTCATATTTTGGGATAATGCAGTGTGCAGCACAGTTGGAACACTGGTTTGGGTGACCATGTTTGTTGGATAAATGAATAAAAGTGACACACTGCCTGTCCACCTCATGTTGTCGTCTGTAGGCTGCCTTAGCAGTTGTACCTAGAATTCCAAGAGGCAGATCGTCAAGGGTAACTTCAGAGAACAGGACAGAGTTTGGCCAGACTTGAAACTCATGTCCAGTGAGCGTCCTGGACTAGTGTTTGATCATTATCAGCCTCATCCTGGGTGTACCGAGAACACGAAGTTTGTATTAGGAGTGCGATGACCGGGGGTTTGGGAGGAGAGGTATTTACAACTAAGGTTTTCTTTATGGGACTCGGAATTGACGGTGACATCAAAGCTGCGCACCAGTATCCCTGTTGTAGAGTCTGTTCTTCTGAGTTAATCTAAGTTAGGTCAGATAATTTAAGCTAGTGATAGGAAGTGCTTCCCCATGTTGTCTAGTCTACAGGACTGTTACTTTTGTTTTTGAGATATGCAGGTCTTAATTATATCCTGGTCAGTGTTTACTTTGTACTCTGAAATCTTGTGGTTAGTTTAAACTAAGATTTATGAAAAAATTATGGACTATACAAACTCCTGCTTTTCTTTCCACACAGTCTTCACTGTTAGTTTGCTTTTGGGAAGGGGCAAATGTTCTGTCCTTTTTGTTTAAAATTTGCCCAACTTGGGGCCTGGAGAGATTAGTAGGTACTTAAATCTTTTTCTGCTCTTGCTGAGGACCTGGGTCCGGGCCCAAGTTGGTTTGTGTCTCTTAAGTGTGATATTTGAGACATCGTTAGTGATGTAATTAATTTCTAGGCCAATAGTAAGTGGTTTCGGGAGAGAATATATTTAATGTAGCACAGACCATTTTTGTACCATGTTGATTAATTTTCCATGGTGATTAAAAAGGCTTTCAAAAAGCAGGACTTAAGAGCCTCAAGTTAACAGCCTTAGGAAGAAGTGCTGCGTTAACTCTTAGGGGAAACGCTCCCACCACACTGTTGGCTCGCAGGCTGGAGTACATGCGTGTTTGCTTTGCATGGGGATTTGGAGGATTTAAAGAAAACATTTTTTGTAGCACAGAGGCAGGATGGTTATGCTTGAGATATGCATTTAGTTTTGTTTTCGTTTCAGATAATCGTGTGGAGGAGATACAGTGACTTTAAGAAGCTGCACAGAGAATTATGGCAAATTCACAGGAATGCATTTCGACACTCTGAACTATTTCCCCCGTTTGCTAAAGGAACAGTGTTTGGTAAGTGCTATTCTGAAATTGTAGTTTAATGTCCCTGTTCAGTCACACCCCCATCCCCATGGCAGGCTCAGGATTGAACTAGAACCTTATACTTACCAGGCAGAGTGTGATTAGCTAGTGATGGTCTGTGCTGAGCCCTTCCCCTCTGTGATAATCTATCTGTCCAGTTTAGCAAGCACTTGCCCTCAGTATAGTTCACACAAAGTACATTTCTTCTTCTCAGCCATGGGGTAGCTGCACTGGCCAGACAGACTAAGAACCTAAGAAGAGATGTGTTACTCACGCATGTAACTTGTTTGGTGGGCTCTTGCCCTCCAAGCGCCTTTCCTGTGTCCCAGCCCTGGTGTAATACCTCTGTGATTGGGCTGGCGTCTGTAGTGACAGGTGCTTCACCCACATCAGCCCTGATTGCTGGAGGATGCTCTAAGTGAGCCCACCATTTTCATGTCTTTCCCTGCTTCCCACTCCCCTCCTGCTGTAAACCCTGCCTAGCTGCAGCGTGACAAGACTGTGTCATACTGTTTGCTGGGCTGGCCTCAGCGTGTCTGTGCATTTCCCTGAGAGTGGGGGGCATCTAAAGCTAGTTGCCATATTAATTTAGAAATACTTAGCAGCCTGAGAGTTTGAGCAATATCTTGAAATCAGTCATAGAATTGTCTTGGGTACCATTGTGGTTTAAATGTGAACTCTGGCCCGGGAGCTCAAGGGTTTAAACACTCATTCCTCAGCTGGTGGTGCTGTGCTCTGGAACCTTTGGAGGTGGGGTGGCTGGAGGAAGTGGGTCATGGTAGGGCAGGCCTTGAGGTTTAGAACCCTGCCCTGCTTCCTGCCCTCTCTCTGCTTCTGAATCTTTCCCAGCGAGTAAACTTTCACTACCATGCCATCTCTGCCATTTTGGACTGTGTCTCCTCAAAGCAGGAGCTAAATAAGTCTGCCTTTGAATTGCTTCCTTTAGTGTTTTATTGCAGTGAGAACAGTAACGGTCCAGGGCCATGCTGGAGAGGAGGCATTGCTGTACCAAGGTGAGAGTTCAGAGCCCTGGGCGTTTGGTAGGTCAGTAGGTTCGTACAGGCTCCGTTCCTCCTCCCCTTTGTGCAGCGTGTCTTCCCCTTCAGGTGTTTGCATCTGGCCCTGGCTCCATGTTCACTCAGACCCTTGCCTGTTCCCTTTAGACCTTTCTGTTTACAGTGGGGGACTCTTGGCCACTCCTGCTCTGACCTTTGTAGCTACCCTTGTGCTGCCACTGTGCCCAGCAAGCATGACTCCATGCCCTATATCTACTAGTCAGAGTGTCTTCTTGAATGAATTCCAGTCCAATAGTAACTTCTCTGGAATGTGTGTGGCACCCTTAATTCAAGAAACGTTAAAAATAAAAAACAGGTCTTGGGAATGAGGGCCCAAACAAGGTCTGTCTAAAGAAACTCAGTGTCTTGCTGTGGAAGACGTGAGGGGCAGACAGTGCACAGCTTGCAGCAGACTCTGTCATGGGAGCACAAGGCCGATTCACTGCTGGACCATTCTTGAGTGTAATTGAAGGTGCAGATAACTTTATAAGGCCACTACGCTGGATATAGTGGTATATACCAATAGTCCCAGCACTCAGGATGCTGAGGCAGGAGGATCACAGGTGTAAAGCCACCCTGAGCTACATGTTAACCCTTGTCTCAAAAACTAGAGAGGAAAACAACCCAAAAGTACAATCCGCAGCCTGAGGACCTTAGCTGTCATCTCTAAAACCACACCATGGAGTTACATTCTAAAATAAGAACCCTCCTCCTTTGCTTCTTAATAAATGATGGCATCATTGCCAGTCAGTTCTGGGTCTGCCCAGTATGGAGAACTAGATAGCCAGAAAAAGAAGGTAAATTGTAATCTCTTCAGTGAATTTTTGTATTAATGTGTTCTCCTGTCTATATAGGAAGTGTATACTAGTGGGCTGGCATTGGGTCCTAGAAATTTTCTTTATCTTCATAAAGATGACTGAGTGAAGACTGGAGAGGACTGTTGTCTGGTGGATTATAGCTATTACCATTTACCACAATGGCAGTGAAAAACAGAAAGAAAGAACAAAAGAAAAAGCAGATAGCTGAGTTTGAGCCAGATTTGAGTTCTACACTGTGATGTGCCGTCTGGGGGTCAAAGTTCTTGAGGAAACCTGGGTCACAGGCGATGCTGTTAGAAGGGAGGGATGTTTAACTCAACACATTCTTTGATAGACCAGAACTTTACTAGTGGTAAATCCTTGCACGGTAACTGCAGTATAGAGTTAGAGGCTCTGTGAGGGGAGGAATGCTCCTTCAGAACGCTCAGTTAAACTCTTGGGAAGTCTTGTGGATGCATCTCTTGCCTCTGTTTGACTTTGTAGCATTATGCTTCCCCATTTGAAACAGACTTTGCTAGGGCTGGAGATGGTGGCCAAGCAGGTGGTCCTCAGGCACTCGTGAGGTGCGCAGACTTGCATGCAAGCAAACACTCATAAGTAGAAATAAATCTTAACAAAAGAGAATATTTTGATGCCTCGTTTTGCCGATCTTGCAAATGGTTCCTGGCTTGGTTAGATGGTGCCAGCAAACGTCTATATGGCCAGAGATCTATAAAGAGATGATTTCCAGTCCAGGAGGCTGGCAAGCTCCAGCTATCTGCAGGGCTCGAACCTTCCTCCTCACCAGCATCAGTGCTGTGGTGGCTTCCCTGGAGACCTCAGGCTCACTTCTCTGTCTCACACTGCAGTATCACTAATCAGAGTTTGCCCTGATTCACAGAATTTTAAAATGGAGAGTCCTCCAATGGCCAGGGCTCAGTAAGTTTGATAACTGATACTGTTTCATAAGAGGATTTTTTTCATTTTAGTGAACTGCCATGAAAGTTTTTAAAATTATGAGTAAGTGGCAGAAAGGAGTAAAATAGTCATCGGTATTTGGCGCTGTGGCCTGGCATCCTGCTAAGATGGCCGCAGTCATGTTGCTGCTGTGTATGTATAGACCATTAGTGCATCAGCTTTTGAGACTTCACAGCCCAGGCCCAGGGACATACTTCCTCCAAGAAGGCCACACCTACAAATCTTTCAAATAATGCCACTCCCTGGCAACCAAATTTCAAATCTATGAGCCTGTGGGGGCCGTTCTCCAAACTACCATGCATGTCATGGATGTGCCGCAGTCTGAAGCTGTTGGAAACGTTCTGGGACTGAAAGGGCTTCTGAGACGTGTGTGTGTGTGTGTGTGTGTGTGTGTGTGTGTGTGTACGTGCACGTACATAGACACGTGTGAGTGTTTAGTTTCTTTCATCTAAAGTTAATTTATTGAAGCAAGGTATCTTCTGCTGGCTTGTTATGTTGGTCAGGCTGGCCTTAGACTCACAGAGATCTTTCTGCTTCTGCCTCCTGAGTGCTAGGATTGAAGGTGCGTGCCACCATGGCTCGCTACGTGTGGAGTTAAAGCAGATATTGAAGAGTGCTGTGGTTAGTGAGAGCTCATCTGTGGAGAGCCATGTGAAGAGCGCCCAATCACCCTCACCACGTGACAGCTTCTGAGAGGCACAAGGGATATTTTTATCCTTACCTCGTACTTTCTATACTGTGAATTTTTAAGCATTTTTTAGATCTGTTATTTTCAGCTATTTGTATGTACGTGTGTCTGTGTGTGGTATATACACATGAGTGCCATGCCCAAGGTCCCCTGGAGCCAGAGTTACAGGCAGTTCTGAGCCTCCTCATGTGGGCATTGGGATCAAACCCCTGTCTTCTGCATGCTCTTAACTGCTGAGCCAGCTCTCCAGCCCTGCAGACTGAAATTTAACAACTTACAGTTTTAGCTCTGATGCTGCAGATAGTTTGGCCTTTCAAGTCATGGGGTTACCAGTGTGTGGGAGTGGCTTCTAAGCGATGCTCTCAGCTTAGTACTTGCTGTTAATGGGCTATCTTTGTCTCCACGCATCCTTATTAATCCTAATAAGCCAGTAGTTTATGTCTTTTAGTCAATGGGACAGCTCATTAGTAACCCTTGATAACTGCAGTGACCCCTGCAGGCCACAGCTCTGGTTGTGTGGAGAGAGTTGTTGGTTAGCCGTCCGTCTTTAGCTCCTCTCATACCGAGTATGTAAGCCTCAGCAGTAAGGGGTATTACTACAGTCTGCAGAGTGTCAGCGATGCGTTGTGCTAGGGCCATAGGGAAGGAAGGAGATACTCTGTGGCAGTCACATGGCACTGGGCCATGTCTGCTGCCCAGCATCTGTTGCCCATGCAATCTTACGATCCCGTATAGTTCAGGATGGCCTTGACGTTGCTGCGTAGCTGGGGATGGCCTTGAATGCCTGATCTTCTGCCTCCTCCTCCTCCCCAGGGTTAGGGTATAGGCATGTGCAACCATGTCTGGCTTTTCTGTGTGATCTGACAGAGTCCTGCCTAGTGTAACTTTCTTACTGTGTATCCATCGTGAGTTCAGCTTATTGAGACATTAGCATTGTCTGTGGCTCAGTTCAGTCTCACCTGCTGTGTCTCCTCTGGCATTGCACTCTGCCACTCAAGTCTTTGCTTAGCCCTTAGACTTTCAGACTACGTTTTCTGCTAGCTGGGCTGCCTTCTCTTCCTGGTTCTACAGGGCATGGATATAGCACTTCTTAATTAATTGGAACCTTTTCATAAGTATTTTAGTTCATATTTTAAAGCATATTATGTTCAGTGATATCAATGTAGCACCCATTTTATCTTTTTCCATTTTTTTTTTTTTTTTTTTATTTACAACATTTTCAGCTTCAGAAGAGAGCTTGAGAGAACGAGTGGTGGCCACCTGTGCACTGTTCTCAGGGCAGCTTATTCTTAGCCCTGTCTGTGTTTTCTCTGTGCCCAGGTGCTTTCCCCAACCCATTATTTTGGAATAAGTTGCAGATATTGTCACATTTTAATGTAACTTCCTGTATTTCCCTGATGGCCGCAGTCCTGTGTCACACCCATGAAAGGGGCTTTGGTGCAGTGTTGTAAATGGGCCATCCCTCTGCAGATTTCTCCATCTGTCCTTCATGTGTTCTTTCTGACCCATAATTCAGTAGCTTTGCCACTGAGCTACACCCTTTTCCCTGTCACATGATTTTAGTAATTAATTAATTAATTAATTATTAAGACAAGGGCTTATGCTGTGGGTTAGGTTATCATGGAACTTAGTATTTGGCCCAAGCTAGCCTTGAACTCACATTTTTCCTGCCTTAGACTTCTGAGTTCTGGGACAAAGCCTAAAACCATGGACATTGTTCGAACCACAGAAATGACAAAGCTCAGGCTGGCATGTAGCTCAGGGCAGCACTTGCCTAGTGTGTCCGAGTCCCTGGTTCTAACTCCAGCACTGCAAAACCAGAAGGAAAAGAGGAAAAAGGATCCTGATGACCTGAGTGCCACCGCCTCCTTGCAGGTCACAGCCTGGGCTTGGCCATATGCCTCTTGCCTCACAGGAAGGTTTGTTAAGAACAACACATTCAGAGTTAGGAAGATTTCGAAGACTCAGAGTGTCTCTCATCCCCATTCTTCACCGCATGATATTCAGCATAAACTTACCTTTCTTGGGCTTTTCTCAAAGCTCCTGACAGAAGCCCAGACTTGATGGGAACAGGCATAGGCATGGTGTGCATGCTCTGCCTGGTGCATGCTCTGCCTGGTTGCTGGGCACAGTCCCAGGCACAGTGCATGCTCTACCCAGTTGTTAGGTACAGTCTCAAGCATGACATATGCTCTGCCATGTTGCTGGGACTCAGGGACCAACTGTTAGTCCTTGTGCTCCTGGTGCCAGTTGGCTGGTGATAGTTCCCACCTGAGACCCCTACCGTACTTGTTCTCTGTCTGATCTGTGGACGGAGTTTGTCTGTCAGAAAGATCACCAACATCACCATCAAGCATCTGCTGGCTCACACTGGATGATGCTCAGCTTTAGGTTGTAGAACTTGGTGTGAACTACTATATTGGAATTTTAAATTTTGTGATTATCAATTAATTCTGTCTCTCTCTGTCCCTCTGTCTATCTCTGTCTCTGCCTGTCTCTTTCTATCTCATCTTCCTCTCTCTCTGTTTCTCTCTCCATTTTTCTCTCCATTTCTCCCCCCTCCCTGTTTCTCTAGCTTAGTCTAGTATAGAACTCAGTATGTAGCCAGACTGGCTTCATACTTGTGGCAATCCTCCTGTCTAGCCTCTGAGTGCTTACTGAGCTGTGTAAGGAGTGAGCTGCCTGGTTCACCATTGCATTTTCAAAAATTATATGGTTTAGAGATATGCCTCAGTAGTTAGGATCACTGGCCATTCTTCTCCAGGTCCTGTGTTCAATTCTCCATACCCACGAGGTAAGTTACAACCATCCATAACTGTAGTCCTTTGGGATCCGATTACCCACAAGGTAGCTTGCAAGCATCTGTTAACTGTTGTCCTTTGGGATCTGATGCCCTCCTTCTGGTGTCCATCCACATTAAATAAATAGGTAAATAATAAAATTTAAAATTGTTAATGGTGCTTTGACTTGTTCTAAGTTATAGTTTAAAAAAAAAAAAAATGAGATAGACATGGTGGCCCACACTTCTAATCAGCACGTGGGAGGGTGAAGCAGGAGGGTTGTCATGAGTTCTAGTCCAGCCTAGGTGAGAAGTATACCCCATTTCAAAAAGTGGGAAAGATGAAATCCCAGAGGGTATTTGTAAGTGAAGCAGTGGCCCCATTTCCTGGGACCACCCAGCTTGCTTAAAATGATAAATTCTGTGCAGCTTAGTGGCTAGCGCTACTGGATGTTTTGGAGTGAGAGGGTGACTCACTCTGAGTGTACGAAGGATATGTGATCTGTATGATTGTGAAGTGATGAGTCTTCCTAGGAAAAACTTGCTTGCGTTTCTGACCTTGCTGGCAACCTTTCTGTTCTGCCCACGGGCGAGCTACCATCCGTCCTGTGAGCAGAGACCCAGAGCAGTTGTGAGGGAAGTGCCGGGGTCGCTTCCTCCTGCTGCTGCATCTCTACACTTGAGTGTTGCCACATAAAATGATCAAAAAGCTGGGCGTGGTGGCACATATCAGTAATCCTAGCCCTTGGAAGGCAAGGGCATGCAGATCTCTGAGTTCCAGGTCAGCCTGGGCTACATAGCAAATTTCAGGTCAGCCAAGACTCTGTGTCAAAGAGAGACATTTTGCTGTCTCTGCTAGAGTCAATAGTTATTATAATAATATTCTTCTGTATCTTTGTGTTTATGCTGCATATATATATATATGTGTATGCATATATGTATGTATCATATATGTTTGTTATATGTATGGTATTTTCATGAATGTATGGGTGTGTATGTCTGTACTTGTGTATGTTGAGGCTAGAGGTGGGCATCAGGGGTTCTCTCTCTCTCTCTCTCTCTCTCTGTCACACACACACACACACACACACACACACACACACACACAATCACTTTACTGGAGCTCACCGATTGGTTAGACTGGCTGGCTAATGAACGGCCAAGGATCCGCCTGTCTTTGCTCCCCAGCCCTAGGACTACAGAGGGTGCTGCCACTCTTTGCTTTTTATAAGGCCTCTGGAGATGTAAACTTAGGTAGGTCTTCATACTGTGTAACAAGCACATTATTTACTGAGAAATCTGCCCAACTCCCAATACAAGTTTTTTTTTTTTTAAAATCCAAGATATCTCTGAAACAAGTGAGTGTGTTCTTTCATGGTACTCTAACAATATGGGTCAGTGTAATCAAATCTTTATCACATATGCTGCTATTTTTTTATGGTACTCTGAAAACATTTATCTTTCCTAATCTACATTTAGTGGACTGGAAATGCATCTAGGTCAACAGAAGTAAAAACAAAGGCAAACTTGGAACAGCTATGTCCTTCCTGTCATTAAGCAGTCTCACCTTGCTTGATGGAGAAGCGTCATTGGCTTAAAGGCGCCCTTCACCCCTCCCTCACCCTGGCTGCTGCCACTGAGGGCACAAGAAGGGATTGTGTGGCCTGCAGTTGTAGTTACAGATGTGGTAAATGGTTGTAAGCTGCCACATGTTCTGGGAAACAGATGTGGGTCCTATGCAAGAAGTGCTCTAAACCACTGAGCTGCCCTCCCACCCGCGTCTTTATGTACTTGGTTCAGATAGAAATGAGGTTTTTACAGGGTGCTGTCAGCTCACTAGGACATCCTCTAGTGACTTCTCAGTGTGCGTGTCATGTATTTGAAGAGGGTGGTGTAGTGGTGGGATGGGTGGGTGAAAACGTAAACAGCAGCTGTGCGTGCGAGTGTGTGCGTGCGCGCGTGCACGCACAATGCATTTCTGTTTTCTTCAGTTAAAAAGTAAGGTTACTCTCCACCTTACTTTTTGAGACAGGATCTCACACTGAACCTGGAGCTTGCTGATTCATCTAGACTGAGTGACTAGTGAGCTCCCAGGGTACTCTGCCCTTACCCAGAGCTGGAGTTAGAAGCTCCTGCTGCTGTGCTCAGCTCTAATGTGGTCATGGGTGGGTTCAGAACATTTTGTTTCCAGGTGAGGTGATGGTGGGGGAGCAGTAGAGAGGGATGTGTGGTGTCTGCAGAAAAGTTGGTTTTATTTGCTAGCATCACAGGTCGTCCTCAGCATGGTCACATGTGGCACAGGTTCACACAAGATAGAAGAAGCTGGTTTGTTTTGTATGTTTGGAAGTCTGGGTGCAGCCTAGGATGGAAGTGCCCAGAAGTTACAGCTCCTGCTTTGTCCTCTCTGCCTTCCATGTCATCATCAGCTCTCTTGGCAGGAGGGAGGGACCCGGGAGGGAAACAGGGAGAGGGTGTTTGCAGCTGCCTTTCAGTAGGATTTCAGGGAAGGAGCAGAGTGCCTTCCGCTGATGTCTCTTGGTCGGACCTATGTCCAGGCCAGCACGGCAGGAAGGATGTGTGTAGTTTGGCTGACACATATGGGGAAAGTCATAAGAAAGAAAAGGAGAGAGGCTGGGTGCTGTGGCCTTTAGTCTCAGCACTCTAGAGGCAGAGGCAGGCAGAGCTTTTTGAGTTCTAAGCCAGTTAGGGCCTAGACAGATACTTTATTTGCATAGTGGCTGGTAACTTGAAGCCATGAAAGACTGTGGAGTTCTATAGCATTGCTGATTCTGTAGTGTGTGAGCGGTGGCTTCTGTCTGTCTGTCTTGTCTCTCAATGTATTCAGTTAAGGATGTTCCACTGTAAGACTTTTTATGGAGGGTTTCTGTCTTTGTTAGTTGACAGTAGCCCACAAAGGTTTGCTAGAATGCATGTCACTGTGGGGACTTTGTGTGGATTCAGATCCCACAATGGTCTGTGTAGTGTTATTGCAGGCTTGCTGTGGCTGGCCACAGGAGCCATAGGCAGGTCCCTGCCAGTGCACTTAAGTCTGTGCCTCATCTTGTCCATGGGACACTGTAGCAGGGAGTGCAGGGATTGGATTTGAACCCAGGTCTGGCTTCATCTCCTCCTCCCCACAGCACAACGTTTCAAAGTCATGTGGATACTTTACCATAGGCAGGAGACAGACGTGAGGGGAATTTGGAATCTGTTGTACCTGTACCTTTTGTTTATACTTTGAATGCTTCCAGACTCTTCTGATTCAATATTTTTAAAATGCGCAAGTAGGGCACATGGCAGATGCTAGTAGGTGTTCAAATGGGAGAGCTATATACAGTTTCATGTTGGAAAATCTCTTAACAGCACTCGAACTGTCCATCTCATTAGAGCTTGTGTGGAGCTACCTTTCCATCCCCTTGTGACAGGAGCGGAGCATGCCTGTGCTGGGCACCTCTTTTCTCAGCAGCAGGCTGCTGCGGGCCACTACCAGCAGCACATATGGAGTTTAGCACAAAAGCTTTCTGCTTCAAGCTCAGGTTCTTGATCCCACTGCAAATCCAGATGGTCTCATAATTCCCTCTCTTCATCCCTTTTTAAGTAAAAAAGAGTAGAAAAGGGAAAATGACATGAGTAATTATAGTATTAAATTGCTAGAGAAGCCATTTGAATTCTTTAAAAATTCTCTTTTCAACTTTAGTTCTCCATCGCTGTCTTCTTACTAGTGAGTCTCTTGCATGGACGTGACCGGGCTTGGATACAGTCTATTTATTAGGTGACATTGCTGCTCCATTTCATCAGAAACATTGTGAGGCTTTGATGTGACGTTCACGTGGTAAAGCGTTGCAGATGGGCAGTGTGGCCTATGGTGGCTCTTCCCCCTGAGCCTAAACTCTCACAAAACCAAGCTGTGTAATTCTGTCCCCAAGTATTGACTCTCATTGAATTCTAGGGCGATTTGACAAGACTGTAATTGAGGAGCGGCGTCAGTGTGCTGAGGATCTGCTGCAGTTCTCTGCCAACATCCCTGCCCTGTACAACAGCAAGCAGCTCCAAGACTTCTTCAAGGTTTGTAGTCTTTTGGAAAGTACGTCTTGTTTCATATGGTTCCTGTTGTAAAATTCAGGTAGCTCTGTGCCTTTTGAGTTTTGTTATTTACTAGGCAATAGAAGTTATTGCTCAGCATCCATTGTCTGTGGCAGAGCTGATGTTTTGGGTGTAGAAATTGCAGGTTTTCGATGTATAGACTTAAAAACCTTGGTGTAGAAGTCTTGGAGGGTTGTGTTGGAATACATTGGGAAGATGAGGTTCATGGGCTCCAGGAGTTCCTTCTAGAGGCATCCTTGAATGGCAGGCTTCCTGAACCCTGCAGTCCACACTCTTTTGTTGTGTAAGGATCTAGCAGAAGTGGTCATTGCAGTTTTGCAAAGGGTCTGTGCAGATCATATTTCTAGGTCATTGACTGTACGTGGTTTGTTTCTTGATGTGTGGCACTGTGGCTCTGACCCTTTCATTTGTTTCAGATTTGAGATGAGCCTCAGATGTCAGCAGCAGGGCCCCCTTTCGATCCCGCTGCCTTTGCCTCCCAGGTGCTGGTGAACAGGCATCTCCATCATTGTTAACATTAACTTCCTTACTTGTTTGAATGTCACTGTCATTGTGGGTTGGTATCACAATCCTTAAGCACATTTCCCAGTGCATTTAATTAGCTTTCATAAAGAGCAGAATGACAGTGTAATGCTTGTTTGCTCATTTCTTTAGCAGAAAACACACACTTGTATAACTTTAATTTCTAAGACACATGGGTGCTGGGATACTGAGTTCCCCTAATGCTAGTGGTTCTAGGCAAAGATTAATTTTTTGACTTACTTAGTTGACTGAAAAAGGATGATCTTTTGAAGGACATTGCAGAGCCACAAGTAGAAATAAGACTTGTGCTGACTTCCATGGTGATGTTGTTGTTCCTGATGGTCTCCTTGCTTCCTGTGTCATTAGTCTGCATACCAGGCTCAGGACACTACTCTGCTGCTTCTGTAAACCCAGTGTAGGGCTTCAGAGGAAAAGGCCAGGCGAGGGCCAGGCTGCCTACTCAGTGTTCTCTTGCTCTCTCTGGGAGTGAAGTCTGGGAGGTTTCACCCTGGTGAGGTGTGAAAGACAGTGGTGTCAACTAGTGTATGCCACGGGGCTCAGAAACTGGTCGGGTGTTAGTCAAGGTTAGAAGATGGGCTTGAGACAGTTGGGATGGAGGTGCCTGCTCAGTCTTTGTCTTTAGTATCAGGTTCCTGAGGGGAGCTGCTGCCGACTTTGTCTAGACTCAGAAATAGATGCATACACACACTATATATATATGAAGATTGAGCAGCTTCAGAGAAGTCAAGCTGATGTCAGATCTGTTTCAAGCTGACTCAGACTTGGTGGCAGTTGGCACTGTGCTCTTCTGTGCTCCACGCCATGTGAAAACGCATTGATTGGCACTGTTCTTGTCTGATGTAGGTATTTACCGCAGTAACATTTCCAAGCACGTTCCCAATACTGTTGCCCTGAGCACTCAGCTTCTTCCACATAGTCTAATGATTTTATTTCCATTTTTATTCAGTTTAGTATAATTTCTGATTTATTTGTGATTTCTCTGTTGACCCATTGGCTATTTAGAAGTGTAGTAGCTTCTAAATATTTCTGGATCTATTGCTGTTTTCTAATTTTGTGTTTTTCTTCATCACCTCTGTCATCTTCATCACCTCTGTCATCTTCATCACCTCTGTCATCTTCATCACCTCTGTCATCTTCACTGTCGTCTTCATCTTCCCCCCCGTCTCCCTCTGCCTCTGCGTCATGTTTCTCTTCATCTTTGTTTTCATGCTCTCCGTTTCTCCTTCTGAGGCAGGGTCTCACTCTGAGCCGCAGGTGCCTGGATCCTCCAGGGCCTCCTGTGTACAGCAGAGGCATGCCCACCTAATGATTTTTTCCTGTGATCAGAGCACACAGTGTATGGTTTTAATGCCTTTAAACTGACTTATCCCCTAGCACATGCTGTATCCTAGAGACCGTTCCCGGCGTACAGTCGGGAACCTACTCTTCTGTCAGGTGGCTACTCTATGATGAGCTCACACCGTGAGTCTTGTCAGGTGGAGAGAAAACAGTCTGCTTTTCTCTTGAGATCTGATATCTTGATTTTGATATCTTGATTGTAGCATTGTTGTAAAAACTGTTGATAGAAAAAAGAAAAACAGATGTTAAAGAGCAAAGGTTTTAGTGTTTTGGTGATGAAATTGCTTAAGGTTTATAAGCCTGCTTGTCTCTGATTGGAGTGTTCGGTCCTTAAGGTCCCACCCAGCACAGCAGCCTGACCGACTCACTCTGGTGACTGCCATCTAGCTGAGTGTGGACAAGGAAGCAATAGCTTTGAGGCCTGACTAGGTAAGCGTGGACACACGATAAAGAAGAGGTCTCATGGGCATTTGATTTACTTAGGTGATCTTTACAGTCCCGTACTGTAGCCCAGACTCACTTCAACCCTAGCAGTCTGCCAGCCTTACCTGTTAAGTGCTACGTTTGTAGGCATGAGTACCATGGCTTGGTCAAGATACACACACACACACACACACACACACACACACTTATTCTCAGCAGTTAAGAGTTCTTGAAGAGGATCAGGGTTTGGTCCTTGGTCTCACATTAGGTGGTGCACAGCAGCCTGTAAGTCCAGATCTTACTCCCTCTTCTGGCTCTGTAGTCACTGCACGCCTCTGGTGCACATACACACATCCAGGTATGCAAATCTATACACAAAACAGAATAAAATTTCTCTTTACTAAAGATACCTTACATCTCTTTATGGTGTGCACAGGTGGTTTTCTCATGTAAATGTCTCCCCAGATCACATGATGTGCTGTTGATGTTGCTTGTGATTGCATGAAATTCAGTGGCTTTTTGATGAATCCCTACCAGTTAAAATGATCAGGCCCTAGGGTGCTGAAAGTTGAGTAACTCCTGTTGGTTTTCTAGTCATGCGTTTCCTCGAAGCCTGTGCCAGATTAAACAGTCTGCTTTTCACCTTGTATCTGGGCATGGCAGTACACACCTTTGATTCCAGTGTTTGGGGGCAGCGGCACTGCCTCTGAGTTCTAGGCCAGCCTGGGCTGAATAGTGGGGTAGAAGCAACAAACACCTCTGAGCTCTAGGCCACCCTGGGCTACATAGTGAATTTCTGGTCAGCAGCGTAGGTTTGCAGAGAGGTCATGTGGAAGTAATTTACTCTGCACATTCCTTGTTCCACACACTTAGCATGGTTGCGGCACATCGTGTGAGCCCTGGCAGATGCAATTGACTGGTGTTTTGTAAAGGGCTGAGTCTGTGTAGTAACTGCCTCAAGCCTTGTGAGAGCTTGGTGGAGAAGAGGAATGTTTATTACTGATCTTCCTTTGCTCTTACTATAGCATACTTGCTCTGTCATTCCCAGGGTGGGATAATTCATGATGGCTCTGAGTTAATTGGCCCTGCAGAAGCTTACCCCGACTCCCTGGCCAACACCCTTCCGGGGTGTGGGACTGAAGGTAAGAGACTGTTTTTCTTGTACTCTGTGGCAGAAGATCACAATCTTCTGTGATACAATGTGTCACAGTCACGTTACATTGTAGCAACAGCTGAGTACAAGCGGGGGAAGGCTTCCTTGGTCCAACTCCCTTTCCTTCAGTTCTGTACAGCAGCACTGGGCTGGTTTGGTGACACCTTGCGTGTAACTGGTAGCTTTGTAGTGCATGGCAGTTTTGCCCTGAGGATATGACCAGGAAGTCAGACCTCAGCAGGATATTTTATACACAGACCCTGGGCCCTGCTGTGTGAGTGCCTGCTGGAGGCCACCCAGCAGCTCCTGACCCCTAGCCCATTTGAAGAGCAGCTTTAGAAGAAGCAGCCACCCGGGGCAGTGTTAGTGTGCTGGTGTGCTTCCCCTAAGACTTTGCTTTACTCTCCTTGTTCAAGAGTGTGTAATAGCTTGCTCTGCTTTTGTTTAGCTACACTTGAACTTACATGCAGATTTTAATTCTTGCCTTTCAGCTTTTGGATTTCCCAGCTACTGTGCTTTTAGGGCAAGTTATAGAATATAAAAAAAAAAGAGAATGGGGTATGGGGGGATGTGGGGGGATATGGGGGGTATGGGATGGGTGGGTCTTTATAAACAAAACAGTCTGATGTTTCCGAGATAGCCTAGGTTTAGCTTTCAAAGGTAATTCACAGATGAAATAGCACTCTCTGTCCTGAGAGTTGACACTGGAGGATGAAACTCCTGACAGTCTTCTGGGCACTGGGGTCTCCTTGGTCATCAGTTAAGGGGTGCACCCATGAGGACATCTGCAGCCACAGTCCTAGATATGCTATAGGACATTCTCATTCTGGTTTGTAGAACTAGCACATTCCTGTCTGTCAGGTGGGCTGATGTGTACACAAAGCATGGACACAGACACTGGTATAATAGGTAGACACACACGCTCGTGGGTGCGCATACACGTGCGTGCACACACTCTCACACACACACACATACACTCTCACACTCACACACTCACACACATACACTCTCACACTCACACACTCTCACACTCACACACATACACTCTCACACTCACACACTCACACACACACTCTCACACTCACACACACTCTCTCACACTCACTCACACTCACACACACACACACACACACACACACTCCCCTTCTCTTCGCCATTCCCTCCTTGAGAGCACAGGCATGGGAGTTTTTCTTCTTTTCCTTTTTCCTCCCGCTCATTTCGAGCTGTGCTCCGAGCAGTGATTGTAGGCCGTGTCCTCGCGGGCCTTCGTGGAGTGACTGACCCGTCAGCGTCTTTGACTTGGTCCTCATTCTACTGCGCTCTTAGAAGAACATGCTGAGAGTCGTTCTGCTTTATAGCCTGCCTTACTGTTGGGAGGAGGATGTCTTATCCAGGACCTGTTTTAATCAAAGCTTCTTGCACGGGTTTGGAAATGTGTAGCTTTCGGGGGCCACTGGCTTCTCACTCTGAAGCTGGGTTTTGTGGGTGACTTCTGGGATAACACAATCTGTCCATTGCTTCCAATTCTCTGTTCCTGAGAAAGGAATTCCTGTGCAGTGATGCCATCGGACGTCAGAAGAGGATGTCAGATCCCCTGGAGCTGGAGTTCTGAACAGTCGTGTACCTGAGGAGCACATGCTCCTCATCGCTGAGCCATTCTCCAGTCCTCCACAGGACACTGGGTCCTTGCTAGCTGCTTTATTGAGAGCAATCCGATGCTGTTCTCTGAAAGATGAAAGGGCACCTGATTGTTCCTGAGCATCTTATTTCCATTTGAAACTTGTATGCTGTATTTGAATTACTGAGATGGTGGTGGGTGTGGGAGCACTGCCTCTGGGAGCACTTCTCTCTGCTGGTCTGCTTTCAAGATACAGGCGGCCTTGCTGCTAAGCTGTTAGATATTGATAGTGTTGCTTACTTAAAGCGTTGGAGGGTTAAATGGGAAGGTGTATAGTTATTTCAGCTTGGTTAAAACAGCCTCTTGTATAAGGCTAGGCTAAGGCCTCTGTGTGTAAAGTGCTTGCCATTTACACACAGGATCTGAGTTTAGATCCCCAGTGCTCAGGTGAGATGGGAGGTGGAGGCAGGAGAGTCCCCAGGAAGCTTGTAGGTCAGCTAGCCAGGTGCAGTACAAACAAGGTGGAAGCCAGCACTGACATCCAAGGTTGTCCTCTGAGCACAAGTGTGCTGTGCCATCTGTGTCTACACACACACACACACACACACACACACACACACACGAAAATGCATAGAGGATTAAAAAAAACCCTTTGTGTTTTTATTTAGTGAATTTAAAGTCTGTGCTTCAAGGCAGAGCCATTTTAAATGTGGAAATCCTTAATCTGCCTGTTGAATTAGTGACATATCTGTATTACACTAAAGTCTTTGTGGTGTGGAATTTTGTAAATTAAGACAAAATAGAAACTCCAACTAAAGCAGGTTACACTTGCAGCAGAATTTTATTCTACGAATGTCCACAAGGTGGCACTGTGGGAACTAAAATCTTCGGCCTGGGCTTGCCCTCAGCCCCGTGGCTTCCTGGAGTAGGTCCCTGTCACTCAGACTGAAGGAGTTCTATTTTGTTATTAAGTACTTATTTACTCACTGTTGTTCATGGCCTCTGACTAGTTACATTTTCTTCAGTGGTAAATCTTAAAAAAGGAATTTAATTTTATGTAAATTTAATTTAATTTAAGCACAATTGAACCAGGGCTGGTGCTGTATACCTGTCGTCCCAGTACTTGGCAGTTGGAGACAGGAGAATCAGGAATTGAAGGCTAAACTCACTTACATAGTGAGTTTAAGATTACCCTGGACTTCAGAGTTTCTTTCTTAAAAACAAAACCAAGGAAAACCCAACAAATACACAATAAAGGCCGACACACACATGATTGTTTGTGTCAGTGTGTGTATGTTGGCAGACACACACGTGATTGTGTCAGTGTGTGTATGTTGCTTGAAGAAGAGAAGGCACGAGAGTTTGCATTGACTCTTGAAATCCCTGGGACTTTGTGGGTAACACTTGATATTTAGAATTTAGTAGCAGGGTGGGTCAAAGGTCACAAAGATTTGTCATGGTCACTCGGGTTTCGGGTTAGAAGGGACATTAGATGTTACAGAGTATTTTCCTTTTCAGCTAAACATTGGGGTTTGGTGGTGGTCAAGTATGGCTGCTAGATATTTGCTAAGTCCCTGACCTCTGACTTGCTGTGAATGGTGAGCACATTCTGTGTAGGAAGGTCAGGGCGGGTCTGGAAAGGTGGCTCAGCAGCTGCTGAGGTCAGTTCCCAGAATCCACATTGGATGGCTTCACAGCCTCTGGTAACTCAGCTCTAGGGAAATTCCATGCCCTACTCTGCCTTCAGAGGGACCTGTGTGTACATTGGCACACATGTGTGTAGGCTAGCAGTTGAAACCTGGAGCCCACAAAACAGGATGGGTAATGGAGCAACAGACCCTGAGTCAAAGGGAGCTAGCTGGACAAGCACCTCACCCCGTCTCTGCTGGCCTGTACTGGGCGAGAACCTCACCCTGTCTCTGCTGGGAACTTGGCATTGGCACTGTGGGCTGTACTTGGGATCTGCACTGCTGGGCTGTACTTTGCATCAGCACTGGCCTTTTAAGTCTGTTCTGTTCCTCGTAGATACACGGTAGGGTCTGTGGGACTCTTTGAGGTTTCTCAAGGGTGAAACACACTCACATTCTTAACCTAGAAACTGTCAAAGGCTGGCTCTTCTTGGCTTGTAGCTGTTGCTAGTTCACTAATGAGCCATAGAATACCAGAATTGTGACTATCACACAGCTCTAGATTTAGGGATTTTCTCACAGGCATATTTAGAAGGATCCATTTCTTTTCTTCCTTTTTTTTAAAAAAAATGTATTCTTTACAGTGCATGGTGGCACATGCCTTTAGTCTTAGCACTCATGAGGTAGAGGCAGGAAGATCTCTGTTGAGTTGGAGGTGAGCCTGATCTACACAGTGAGTTCCCAGACAGCCAGGGCTGCACAAGAAACCCTGTCATGAAAGAAAGTATTCTTTGACAAGTTCATGTGTCATGTGATACACTCCCTTCCCTCTCTTCCTTCCCTGCTCTCCCTGTTTAAATTCAGTGACCGGCTGAGTGTCGTTATGGCTGCATGCAGTGTGGAGCTGAAAGCTGAAGCACGGGTTTCTTTCCACAGCTCCACTACTGAAGAAAAGCGACTGCTCTCCTGGCATCCAGTTGGTGCCGTGCGCTCCCCAGCTAGGGATGGGGCTGCAGGGGCCTCTCCTCCACGAAGGGCTTGTTTCTCCCTGGAATCATGTCAGAGTCCATCTGATCTGCATGCCATCCACCTCTGGGTCGTCTTGGTTCTGGGCTAGGTGCTCTTTTTGTGCATGTCGTAGGAGTGACTGCTACTGGGACAAGTAGGAAGTTCCTTTGGTTGAGTGTGGCAATGTTTGACCTGTAATGTTGAGTGACGGTGATGAGCTAATAGTAACGAGGATGTGTGTTTTATATATAGTCCCCGCGAGGGGCCACCTGT
The DNA here is from genome assembly GCA_019843965.1 of Rhynchomys soricoides. Taxonomy (NCBI): domain Eukaryota; kingdom Metazoa; phylum Chordata; class Mammalia; order Rodentia; family Muridae; genus Rhynchomys; species Rhynchomys soricoides. The sequence continues at coordinate 3,413,644 of JADRCH010000057.1, forward strand.
TGTCAAAGGAGACCGATCTCTTTGTGTAGCTGGTCTTCAAATGCGGGGTTCTGATGGCTCATACTGTAAAGCTTCTGTGTGTGGAAGCTCAACCTTTCCCCCAGGCCCGTCTTTCAGAGGTGGTGTCCTAGGCAGATTCTGTTCTACTGCCTGACTCTAAGCAGTTCAAAGCCTAGAGGTGAGGGCAGGTAGGTGGACTGGGATGCTAAATAAACCCCTCGTGTCTGTAGCTGCTTTTTAACAAGTCACCTGAGGCCCTCTAATAGCACTGAGACTGAAATCTCTGTGATCCACACCCGGAGGCAGGCGACTCGTGGAACCTTTGGCTTCCCCTGTGTCACTTCCAAAAAGGCATAGGGCTCTGTGCGATGGTGTTGGTGGAGGGTGTGCCTGCTACTTTGCTGATGTCCTAGAAGGGTCCTGTGAGGATGGGTTGACTTTGACAGGCCGTCTATTGTATCCGGCACCTATGGCTGCGGACGCTGTCCTGCTCACTCTTCTTCCTCCTCGGTGAGACCTATAGCCTCTAACATGCTTGTAGCTCCCTGAGGCATACTTTCGTTCTTTCTGGGTTGTAGTCTCTACTTCATGTGATGCTTAGATGTAGTTTTATATAAAACCAGGTGAGTTGTAGGACCATTCTGAGTTGCTGAGCAAGACTACATGAAGCAGATGTGCTCAAGTGTAAGATGAATGGAGTAGGTATTGTCTATTTACATGTCTTGTCTATCTTTACATCTGCCTGTGTACGTACATGTACACTTGTGTATTTACATGTCATGCCTATATTATATATCTCTATGTGTGCACATTCACACATATATTTACATATCAATCTGTATAGTTACATGTGTGCATATATACATGTGTGCACACACACACACACGCACACACGCGCGCGCACACACACACACGAATGAAGACTGGGGTTTTGGCTCAGTGGTTGAGAACTTAACTATGCATGAGACTGTAGGTTTGGTCTCCTGAATGATGGAAGGGGAGAGAACCTGAGATTCCTTATTTTAGTGGTGGAAGATCTTCTGAAGTATGTGTTAGCAGCTTTCAATCACTGTGACAAAGTGCCTGAGACTAACAACTTACAAGGAGGAAAGGTTCCTTTTGGTGTGCACCTTCAGAGGTTTCAGCCCAAGGTTGGCTGCTTTTGGGCCTGTAGCAAGGCAGACAAGCATGATTGCAGAGGCTCAGTGGTAGACTGTTTGCCTGGCATGTGTGAGGCCCATGTGATCCCAGCCCTGGACTGAAAATGTTTTTCTTTTCGGGCAGCTTGTTGGAGAGTACTTCCTTGAGAAGGGAGTTGAGAAATGTGAGCCCTTCAATAAGGGAAAGAGGGAGACCAGAACCTGTGGGAGCCAGTGAGCCCTTGATGCAGGAGCTGCGCCTGGGCCAGGCTTCTCAGGTATGGCAATGTGCAGTTTCCACAGGACTGAGGCAAGAAGGGCTGCGGGTCTCACCCATCCACAGTCTGTTTAAGCTAAGAATCTCCCGGCTGTGCTGCTGGGTGACCCGTTCAGGGTTATATTCTTTATATTCTGTAAGTGACATCTCCGCCTATATTTTCAGGCACACCTGCATTTGAATGACAGAAGCATCTCCTTTGGAGTCTTAGACACCAGGGCTGAGGAGCTTCCCAGGCAAGCACATGCTTAAGCTGTGTCCCATCTTCAGAGGACAAGTTGTCAGCACCTATGCATCTATCTGTTCAGCCCTTTTCTGATTTTCAAAGTAGTTTGTACTGTCCACTTGTTTTGCAGTTCATGGTTTGTATGTCATGAACAACAGCACTAAGTGTCCCCTCGTGACTGGATCTTCAGTAGCTCAGGAGCAGCTCATCCTCCAGGGTTTGCTGTGCGCGTTGTGCACGGGCATTGGCTTCATCTCTACTCACTGAAGAGTTCTAGGCCATCCTCTCTGTACATGGGTCTGCTTGCTTTTCTGTAAATTACTTAATCTTTGGTATTTGTGATTTCCAGATTGTCCCTAAAGTTTACAAGTCTTTTGTTTCTCTTTATTGGTCTCAGTTGAGTTACATGTCTTAGTCTGCTGACTGTTTTGGACAGTCTCAGTCTAAAGTGTTTATAGTAGTTTTTCCACTTTGAAACTAAGGATAAGACCTTGATGGTCCTTATCTGATCCTTGTCAGTTATCTGTGATTGACTGCCCTGGGTGGATATTTGTGGGAGTATGTGCACGTGTGTGTGTTCGTGTGTCAGAGATAACCTCAGGTGTCATTCCTCAGGTGCAGTCTACCTTATTTTTTGAGACAGGTTCTCTCACTGGCCTGGGACTTGTCAGTAGGCTAGAGTCACATAGACCCACCTTCTCCACTTCCTCAGATTGGACCTGCCACACGTCAGTCAAACTCAGGTCATATGGCAAGTGCTTTCCTGACTAGGCAGTCTCCCCAGTGTGTTCTTTGACAAACTTTTTTGTTTGTCTTTGTGATGGTTGAGAGATGGTCTCTTTTAGCCCAGGTTGGCCTAAAAATCATTCTGTAGCAGTGGGTGACCTTTGCCTTCTGAACCTTCTGCTTCCATCTCCTGAGTGCTGACCATACTAGCTGTGCCCCGCCATGCCTGCTTGTGTAATGCTGGGAATCGAACCCTGAGCTCCATGCATGGTAGGCCGGCAGTCTACCAGCTGAAGTACTCTGTCAATTGAGTTATATCGCTGGCCCCTGCCAGATGACTTCCGATAGTCATCCTTTTGCTGGCTTGATTTTGGTTAATTTTTCTGATAAAATAAAGTTGTAAAAGCAGGAGGAAGTATAACAAGGTTCTTAGAGTTTTGTGATCAAAAGCCAAGAAACTGAGCCTGTATAATCACCTGCTCGCCTTTTGGTCCTGGTGGGAAAGGAGACTCGGGCACAGCAGGAAACAGAGGTGAGTGAGATGGAGGACGGGCTGGTTCTAAGGAGAGGGGCATCGCTCAAGCTGGGGGCCCTGGAGAACACCACGCTCTGTGACCCCACTCTTCCCTTCTTCAGTCATCTGGATATGTAGAATCTTCCTCCAGCCAAACTGTTGATTAGTTCCAATCTGGTAGTTAGGTAACGGCATCCTTAAAGAAAATAAGTTGCATTGACATTCATAAACTATTTTAAAATGACTTTTAAAAAGTTTATACAGTTGTTAGGATAGTGGGTGAGTAACTTTCGTGTGCTGTAGAAAGATTTTGACTGTGTTGGAATGTCACGAACTGGCCTGATGCTCCCCATGGTCTAAGGACATCGTTGAAGCTGAGGGCTTAATGAACTTTGCTCCTTTGGGGAGTAGGGAAGTCCTTTACAGAGAGACAAAGAAAGAGGGAACAGAAGGAAGCAAGGCTGTATTGTAGGGGCTGAGGCCGTGTGTAACGCTGATCTGAGGTGACATAACATGCAATTAAAGTTTCAGTGTCTAAACAGAGTCATACTGAAGTCCAGCATGCTCCTCTGTTCAGGGTGCTCAGCATGGAGCTGCGTAGCTACAACATGTCATGGAGGTGCAGGGCCTGAAGCATTTACTCTCTGGCCCTTCACGGAGTTTGCTGAGCCCTGATCTCAGAATCCTGTAGTCTGATCTACTTGCAGTTTTCATTCTTGGTATTGTCTCCTGTGGAAATAAATAACTCTTTTATGTGCCTTTTTCTGAGGACCTTGGCATTAGGTACTCAGTGGTGGCTCTGGCCTGGAGATGGAGCTCAGAGCTTGAATGTTTATGTGGCATGTGTGAGGTGCCCTGGGATTGACCCCGGCATCATCAAAGAAACAAAACGAGAAACAACCCAAACCCCACCAAATCAAAGCAAGCAGAAGCAGCAGTGCAGATCTCCAGATGTGTGCGCCTGAACTGTTTCAGGGATGGGATTTCCAGTTTTGTCTCAGAACCAGCAGCTTGATGAATGGATGCAAGAGCTGTATGTGCTCCTAAGGTCTCCAAGGTTCTGCAGTATAACCATTTTAGTACTACAGTCACCTGAGCCATTCTTCTGTGCTGATCTTTGTGCTGAATGTCACATAGGAAAGCCATGAGGACCAGACTGTTGAGGATGGTGATACCAAACCAAGATTGGTTATTGGACATGCTGCTGGTAAAAGCAGCACTGTCAGAGTGCTCCGTGACAACAGGAAGAAAGGCTTCTGTTGTCGCACCACAGCCTGGCACGCTAGGAAGCACACAGTGTCCTCCCTGCTAAGCCACCATGCTGCACCAGGGAAGGTGGGTGTGAGTGGTGGAGCTGAACCGAGGAGCCACTTGCTCACAGGAGGCCATTTTGCTTAAATCAGTAGCAGACAGACATTTGTCATCACACTTGTGTGTTTGGTGCATGTGTTTTTTCTTGAGATGAAGTGAGGTGACACTTCAAGGAAGACAGCTCATGGTGTTTGTTGCTAGTGAAAGAGTTTTCCTCCCCATGTTAGGGCTTTTGTTTGCTTTAAATTTGATAGTTTCCCAATGTGATTTTTACTCCATAATAATGAAATATGAGGTTGATAATGTAGAGGATCTGTGGTAGTCAGGGAACTGACATTTTATCAATAATTGATTTGTTAGGTTATAAACAGCCTGGGTAAAGATGACTCAAGATAGACCAATGGATTTACAGGTAGTGAGCCCTACAAATTTCATTGTTTGGATTTTATGTATTGCACATTGCAGCCAGTTTTAAGAAAGTAGCACTGTGGAGTTGTGGTGTCATGCAGAAAAACAGAAGTTTGATGAGATGGCTCAGCAGGTAAAGTTGCTTGCTGCCAAGCCTGACAATTCGAGTTCAGTTCCCAGGTTCCACATGACAGAAGGAAAGAACTGATTCCACATAGTTGTCCTCTGACCTCACGTAAAGTGTTGTGGGGTTGTGGAACTCCCACACCACAGTAATAATAGAAAAGGAAGACAGTGAGACAGTGATCACAGCTATCTAGCACTTCCCCTCTTATTAACATATTCCAACACAAGGCTGTGACAGCAGATAGTGCATAGAATCATGCATCAGAATGCCTCATGTTCTGCTCAGCCAGACATCAAGACTTATAAAATATCAAAGATTGCCATTTCTCCCAATCAGTACTTTTTTGTTTTGATGAATGTAGTTACTTTTTATAAGAATGTTAATGTATAATAGTTTTAATGTTTTATTTCAAAACATTTATTATTTAACTTTTTGAGTTCGTTGTGAATTTCACATTAGGCACACCAATCCCACTCATCTCCCCATTCCTTTATACCTGTCTCCACCCTTGTAACCTTCCCCATGAGGAAAAAAATCTCACTGTGGAAGCTGTAGTGTCACTGTGTGTCCCACAATATACCCTCTGTCCACACTCTTTATTGGCAAATGTTCATTGTAATGAGTCATTGGTCTGGTTTGAGGCCTCTGGCTTCTGCTACACCATCAATACTGGATCCTCACAGGAACTCCTCTCAGATAGCCTGTTGCTGCTTTCCCTGTGTAGGGAGATCCTGCAGCTGTAGATCTGTAGGACTGACACGGGAGATCCT
>JADRCH010000057.1:3429346-3445899 GCA_019843965.1 Rhynchomys soricoides
TTCTGCTGGGTTTCCCTGGTCTCTGTCCTGCACTGGGTCTCTGCTGGCTCTCTCTTGTCTCTGTCCTGTACTGGGTCCCGACAGTTGTCTTTTCTCAGTCAGTGTTCTGCTAATGCTGTTTCACATTCACTTCCTTCTTTTGGCGGCTCTTAAGTGGAAGTCCTACTTATCATCACACTTACTTCCTTCTCTCAGCGACTCTTAAGTCTAAGTCCTATTTGCCACAGAGACTTGTGTTGTAATGTGAGCCATACTGAGCTTTTTGATATTTCATTTTATTTGTTCATCATTTGATATGGTTGAAAAAGAGATCTTTTTAGTGAAGAGCACTATTAAATAAATTTAGGTAGTTTTCTGTAATTTTTTTTAAATTCTAAGATAAAGTTATACTTTTCACTATAATTCAATAAATTGCCTTAATTGCGAGTTTTTCAGATCCTGACATTATGAAGCTGGCTAGAAGAATTTTAAAGGGTAAGATTGAGACTGAAATGTAAGATTTGAGGCTGTTTAAGCTCTCGTCTGTGCTTCTCTGTTTCCTGTCTCCACCAGCGTGCTCTTTGCTCCCTCCTCAGGCAGGTTCAGAAGTGAGCCAGCAGAAGGCAGTTCCGAGGCAGAGAGCTCAGAGGACTGACTGTAGGCTCGGGGTGAATACCCATCCCTTGTTCTCCACGCTCACAGATGAAGACTTGCCTTTCAAGAGATCCTCTATGCCCAGTCACTTCTTTCAGGCTTTGTGTTAGACTAGACTCTTCCAGTTATGGGTAACAAAACCCTTAGCAACTCAAATAGTTCATATACAAAAGAATGTTAGCTCAGAAAACTGCCGCGCTGTGTGGTCACCTCAGTTTAGGTATTTTATGAAGTATCAGCCAGTCTCTGTCTTTTTTTTTTTTTTGGTTTTTCGAGACAGGGTTTCTCTGTGTAGCCCTGGCTGTCCTGGAACTCACTCTGTAGACCAGGCTGGCCTCGAACTCAGAAATCCACCTGTCTCTGCCTCCTAAGTGCTGGGATTAAAGGCGGGCGCCACCACTGCCCGGCTAGTCTCTGTCTTTTGCATTGTTCAGCTCTGCACACACACTGCACTGCTGTGCCCCTTGTGGATCCTTGGTCTGCATACACACTGTGTTGCTATGTCCCTGTGGATCCCTGGGATCATGGGGGAGGAGGGCATTTTCCCCCATGTTGGCTATTCACGCCAACTTAAGCATCAGGGAATGAGGGAAATTAGGGACCAGGAAAATGTGGCCTACAATGACAAAGACCTATAGATAACACATATTTGGCCAACAGACATTTCTGTCTGTTATACATAATTTAAATACAGTATGATAAAGATAGGGAGAAAACATGAGAAAGATGAATTTCAAAAGAATAAGTGGACATTTTAAAATTATATAATGTTACAACTAAAATTTAAAGCTCATTTGGACAGATTTAGCAATACAGTAGATAGAGCAGAGAATGATTAATAAATTTTGTTGTAGATGAATACAAATCATCCTAATTGAAACAGAGAAAACCTTTTTAAAAAAGGAACACACAAGGCATGTTAAATAAATGGCCTACTGTAATTAAAATAGTGCATAAAAAGGGGAAGACAGATGAGGCTGAAACAATATTGAAAAGATAACAGGGCCGGAGAGATGGTTCAAAGTACTGCTCTAATACAGGACCCAAGTCTGCTTCCCAGAACCCACATCATGGCTCCCAGCTACCTGCGACTCCAGTTCCAAGGAATCCAACACACCAGGCACAGACTTCCCTGCAGGCAAAACACTTATACACACAAAGTAAAATAGAATAAAATAAGATATAGGGTAAATAATAAATATTCTTTAAATAATTATTTATGTATATGAGTACACTGTCTTCAGACACACCAGAAGAGGGCATCAGATCCCACTACAGATGGTTGTGAGCCACCATGTGGGTGCTGGGAATTGAACTCAAGACCTCTGGAAGAGCAGTCAGTGTTCTTAACTGCTGAGTCATCTCTCTAGCCCCAATAATAAATATTTTAAGAAAAGATAACAACCAAAAAGTAGTGTGACAACTGATAATCACAGTCAGGAAATGAGAACACAGTAATTTAAACAGAATGCTATGGATTGGACTCATTCTTTTTTCAACAGATTGTCTGGGTGACACAAGAAGGTTAGAAAACAGGGTTTATCTGTTAAGGAAACAGCTTTACATTTTTATTATGTTTATTTATTTAGTGTGTGTGCGCGCGTGTGTGCGCCCACACATATGTGTCATGGAACACAAAGGACAACTTGAGAGAGTTGGTTCTCTCCTGCTACCATATAGGACCTAGTGATCAGTCATCCTCAAATTTGACAGCACATACCTTTACCCACTAAGCCATCTTACCATCCCCGGCATAATTATTACATAAGACAGGCTCTCGTGTTGTTGAGGCTGGCTCAGACTCACTACACAGTTAAAAATTACTCTGAACCTTGATTCTCCTGCCTTACCTTAAAGGGATTGCCGGTGTGAGCTGCCCAGCCAACTCTCAGACACTTGCCATTTGAGTTAAGTCTTTCTCTGTTTTGTTTGTGGCTCTGAGCAATTGTTCTAGCACTGAGCTGTAAACTTTATAAATCCTCAATGTTGCAAGTGACCAGGCCCATCTGAGGAGCTCCAGCAGCCAGGCAGGATAGCTAAAACAACTGTAAGTGCTTTACCAGCCAGCCCCTCAAAGCTGGAGAGTGGCCAGGCCCTGCCCCCAGCCTTCCCTACAGCACTAACGTCCTGTTGGAATGGCTGTAAAGGTTATTTCCAGCCCTGTGGTGGAAGAGTGAGTGGCCAGGCCCCACCGGACAAGAAAAAAATCCCACCAATCCCTGAGCGTGTCTCAAAGATCAGGCCACATTATCCTGCCAATCCCAGTCTACCCTGGAAAGCTCCCCCTCCCCCAGGAAACCCTAGATAAACTCTGCATTCTGCCCAGTTCATAGCTGAGCAGAGGTAGCTGCCCTCCTTGGGTTTCCCTCCCAATAAATCCCTGGGTGAGGTTTATTGTGCAGAGTAACTTTGGACGTGGCACCCACCCTCTGCTTACACTCCAGGTGGACAAGGCACCCTCTGCTTATGCTCCAGGTGGTTGTTATTTATTATTCTGTCTTTACCTCCTGCCTGAGTAAAAAGGTTGGTTCTTTTATTTATTTTTTTAAATTAGTTGTGGGAGACTTGGTTCTCTCTTTCCACCACGTGACTTTTGAGGATCAGGGTGGTAGGCCTGACAGCAAGCACCTTTATCCTCTGAGCCATCTTAATGGCCCTATATTGATTGTTTATGTGCTTTCTCTTATGTGTTCTTAGATTATAATTATCCAGAGAATAGGTAACTCTTTTGAAAAATTTGAGGTATAATGATATGTTCAGAAAAGTATGTAGGGCCATATAGCTCAGTGTATTACCATGTACAGAAGAGTCTCTTAGAGCTGCTACCTGCACCAAGAAGCAACATTTGATCAGCATCCGGAAGTGTCCCCAGCTCCCTTCCCAGCTGCCCCAGCAGTAATAATGCTCAGGTCTCTTCACAGCTTTAAGTGCAGCGTCTGGTTTTCCCTACCTGTAGGCATGTGGCTTTGGTCAGCTTTCCCCTGGCTATGTCCTAGGGGTCAGCATCTTGTTTCTGTTTGGTTAATTTCTTCAGGGTCCTCGTTTGACTCTTTACCACTGTGAGAGTGCTCCAGAGAGCAAGCCTTGGAAAGCAAGCCAGGAAGCAGTGCTCCAACAGGGTCTTTGCTTCAGTTCCTGCCTCTAGCTCCTGCACTGGCTTTACTTGATGATGGACTCAGACACTCCCCAAGGTGCTATGGGCAGGGTGTTCCCCACAGCAATAGAAAGCACTAAGATACCTTCTCTGTCTGCTGCTTCTCTAGGGACTAAGCTTTATTAAGCCCACTATGGGTCTTCTCACCTTGAAGTCCTTCTCTGTAGACTGCTCTGAACTCGCATGTCCTGCCCATGTTCAGCCATGTTGGCCTTAGTTGAACAAAGCTGTTTCCCTAAGTCAGAGTACCCCTTTATGTTTCTTCAAGGATCACTTAAGCTTCTCTTCTGTGTCTCCATGTTCATATGACTATGGCAGGGACCCTGAAAGCTCTGTTGAATTTACAGACATTCTGAATATCTGGGTCATACGTGAATTTATTCTATTTTTTCATATTTTGAGAGGTTCTATGGGGAGATGGGAATTGGATGGCTACCAGTGTCCTCCAAGCCTGAAGTGTACATGGATGGCTTTTTAAATGTTCAGCTTTATCAGTTGGAATATGTTACATATCTTGGATTTGTTCACTACTATTTACCCATGGCTTGTTTGTGCATATTTTTATTTTTTATAGTGCATACTTGATGAATTTCAAGGTAAATTATCAACATTATGGCCTTTATCCTGTGACTTTCCTGACCAGAAGATGGGATCATTCCAAATATTCACAGTACAGTTGGCATACTTAACAGATCTGAGACAGCCTTATAGGGAAGGGTTTAATGGTGGATTCAATTTGACAGCTGCTAAAATTAGACAGCCACTAAAGAGGGTCTGTATTGTCCTTCCTGTGAACTTTGTTGATTTTTGTCAAACAATTAGCTATTTCACACAAATGGTCATGTTTGTTTAAGTTAAATATATCATCTTGTTCTCTAAGATTGATCCAGGCATTACACATTAGGTGTGCACATTGTCTACCACTGAGCTGTATCATACCACATTCCTTGTTTAGTATAATGGGAGATGATTAAATGATTCTGTGAAATTAAAGCATTATTTTAGTGGAAATGTAGAATGCTGGCATAAACATTGCCTTGAAAAAGCCCAGAGCAGTGACAGCTCTTCCCCTGGAAGAGGAAAGCCCTGTGTGGGGGACAGTGAAGGGCAGAAGCCAGGAGAGGGGAGTAGAGAAACAGAGATCCCCAAGTTGGACTTTCTGTTGAGTCCTTTGAAAATTTGGGGAGAGCAGTGCCTGGCCTGGCAGTGTGTAAAGGCTCTCCTTACTGCAGCTACAGGACGTGAGATTAGAAGGAGAGGTCGATGGGAAGCCTGTAGGCCAGCCAGGCCGAGTGCTCACCATCCTTAGAGTGAACTGAGCTCATCATAGAGAAGACAGGGTGCAGTCTAATCTAGTGAGTGAGGCCAGTCAGCTCTGTGCCTGGCTGATTCCATGCAGATGGGGATCGCTCATTTCTTTGTGCAGATGGAGAGCACTCATCCTGGACTGGAGGACAGGTGTCAAGGATTCTGTGCTCCCCAACACAGTGGTTTGAGCAGGGCACTCAGTCCCCAACATCGTTTTGTCACCTCATGTCAGCTAGCATGGCACTTTCACACAGCTTCTGCCTCCAGAGCCTCTTCTGTCATCTTGGTGACAGTGTAATTACTTAAATTTCTGATTCTTAGGCTAACCTTTCTGCATTTGCTCTGCTGGTTCCCTCTTCACTTGCATGCTTCTTGGACTCCTAGCTAATCTCACCGCTGCTGGACTTGAGTAAGGAGCTACAGTAGTCCTAGACAGTGGCAATGCCACCTAAGTTGCATGCAATCTTGGAGCTTCCTTTAATCGTCAGTTTTTGTAATTATAGGACTCCTAGGGCTGGGCGAGGACTCTGGACAGGAAGTGTTCTGTTATAAAAGTGTGAGCATGGGAGCACCGACCCCAGAGCCCGTGGGAAGCTGGCCGGGCTGCGTGGCAAGGCCGGGCTGCGTGGCGGCACCTGTTTGTCCCTATGGTGAGACGATAGCCAGGTACAGAAGAATCCCTGGAAGTCCAGGGCTGGCTAGCCTGCCGTATGCAGTGGTGCTCAGCCTGTGTTCAACAAGGGGGATGTGAGGACCGATCCTGAAGGTGCTCCTCTGACCTCTGTACATGTATTGTCCTCATATGAGTGTCTACTCAGCACATGTGTGTGGGCCCCCTCCCCAGTTTCTTCTTCTGGGTAATATAGATAGCAAGGATCATATATTCTCTCTTTCCTGAAGCAACCAAACACACCACACAGCAGTGACAGGACATGGTTTCTGAGAAACAGGAACCAAATGAGGTGAGGCCATGAGTCCTTCGTTTATGGAGTTGTGCCTAAAAATGACCAGGAAGACCAAAGCTGAGCTTGTAGTTAGGGCTGGAGGTGCAGGTCCTGTGTGTTCTGTTTGGGGAGCAGGCAGCTGCAGTGATGGCAGACTGTCCCCTGAGACGCTCAGAGCATTCTGACCAATGCTTATGGGGAAGTCACCACTGAAGGGGAAGGGAGCCACTGTCAAGGTTGTGCTGAGCTGAGTACAGTATCTGCTGCAAAGAGGCAGTCTGACAAATTCAGTGTGGGCACTGGGCGGGATTCTGAGAAGGACTGAAGATGGTGTATGACAGATTGTAAAAACAAGACCTCAGAGAATTAAATATCCTAAAATTAACCCAGGAATTAGAAAAACGTCTAACCCCCGACAAGGAAAAGTTCACAGAGGTTAAGAGCAGTAAAACACGATTCACTGAAGGCACCAGGAGAAGGGGCCTTAAGAGAGGAGAGAAAGAAGCGCACAGCCTTTGTGACACACAGCCTTTGTGACCTGGGCAGTGGGGTGATCACACAGTGACCTGTTATAGCTCTTCATTGTGCGAAGAAAGAGACGCAGAGACAGATGACTGAAAGTGAACCAAAGATGATAGTTACATTATCAGAAATACCTGTGTGCGTGTGCGTGTGCGCGTGTGTGTGTGTGTGTGTTATTGCAAAAGAACAAAATAATGAATTCTAGGACTTAGCAACACAGAGCAACAAAGCATGAAGAAGCAAAATATTTGTGAATTATTGCTGTTAGTTTAGTTGTGGTGGTTGATGAAGAGTCTGCAATTTGAATCTTTGTCAGGCCTTGTGCTGTGGCTAGCACATAGTCTGCCCTGGAGACTGGTCTGTGTGGGTTAGTAAATGCTATCTATTCTGATACAATAGTATAGAATATTCTGTAGGTGCCATGTGGTCCAGGTTGGCTAAAATACTGCTCCATTCTTGAGCATCATTTTCTGTCTTTATTTTAACCATGTTGAGCGTCTCTAAGATTGCTGAATTGTCTGTCTCTTCATTGTCTTTTCTTCCTCTATTTTGGGGTCCTGATGGTAAGTACTGCATTTCTGATTAGGTTACCTTTCATATTGTAAGCTGTCTCTTGTGCTTTTTCATGAATAGTTGTTGGGTGCTCCTGTCGTTACTTGGCCTATGGTTATTTCCTGCGTAGCACAGCTTTCCCGCCTTCGCCTGTTTATTGCTTGGAATCAAAGTATCTTCTTGTAAACATGGGATAGTTGGATCTGTTTTTAATCCAGCTTTGGAATTATCTCTGCTTTGTACATTTACTGCATTAATGTAGCTGGAGTTACGTCAACCATCCTGGCGTTTGTCATCCTGTGGATGTCAGCCTTTCTTCTTTTGTAGTAAGTAGATATTTCCCAGAATGCCATCTCATTAAAGCGGTATTACTTTTGAGTTCTCACTGAAGTTTCTTGGCAGATGGCAGAATAAACACTCCAGTTTAAAGCATCTCCGTTATGGTAATGTTATCCTAATTTCAGTAATTGTGGGGCAGTGGACCGTGCCACCAGACTGAAAACCTGGTAAGGCCGAGCGGATTCAGACCAGTAAATTCTCATACCTGAGAACAGTAGGTGTTTAATCTACTCCTGACTAGGTTCCTGTCCCGGAACACATCACCATGACACCCCACGGAGAAGACTGTGACAATCAGTCACGTAGGGGCAACACCAGATGCCCCTCCACATGCAGATGAGTCATCCCTAGTATCTCAGACCAAGCCTCTAGATCCTAACCCACCCCAAAATGTATATCTACCCTATCTACAAGTGCCCAAGCTATCTCATCAAAGACCATCTGAGAGCATATGTCTTCAAGAGCCATCATACCTTGGGAAGAGAATTCTCTCAGGGAGCTTTCTGTTCAAGCCTACCGCAGTCACTTCCCCAACCTTGGCTTCTAGCTGCTTGCTGTGCCCCGTTGACCCCGTTTCCAGTGTCGGCCCACCTTGCTCTGGCTCCCCCTCCCTCTTGGAGAGCTGCAACTCTTTGGCCACTCTGGCTGGGCCAGAGCCCCACAGATTCCTTGAGGATAGCCCCTGCTATGAAGGCCAGCAATACATGGACACTGCTTCTCTGTAGCTCCATCTTTGCTGGCTGGCTCCTTTTGCTTTTCTTACATAGACTGCATCTTTAGACAAATGAGCTTTATAATGTGGTGTTACAGTTACTATATTTGTAATCCCAGCACACAGTAGGTTGAGGCCAGAGAATTGCTTCAAGTTCAAGGCCAGCCTGGGCTACTTAGCAGCCCAGGCTGCTAATCTACTTTGAACTAACAAAGAAATGCATGAACAAAGAAACTTAAAAACAACAAAAAGCAAAAGGATGGAGGAGGGGCGAGGATTTTCTCTTTTTTTGTGGGTGTCTGACCTCTGGGTACCCATTGTGGGTGTGTGACTTCTGGGTGCTCGTGTGTGGCTCTAGTCTCTGAATTGGTTCCTGGCATGTGTCTCCTTGGTATCTGCTGCCGTTTTTCATGTGCACATCGATGTTGATGAAGCTTGGGCATCTTTTTCTGTTACGTCTTCCAGTGGGGTCAGTGGGGTCTTCTTTGCCTGTTTTTCCTTTCTGTTCTACAGACGAGGCTCTGTGGATGTGACTGTACTTGATGGCTCCCATAGGTGCTTATGCCTCTGTTCTGTTTTCTTCCTGTTTCCTCTCCGTGACTTTCCTGGGATTCTTTCTTATGTTGCTAGTTCCGTCTGCTCTTTACTTCATTCCCTAATTCCTTTCTGCATGTTCTCTTGTGGCTCCTGAACCGTGTTTGTAGCAGTTGCTTTATTTCTCTGCCTGTTAAAATGAGCATGCGGGTCCCCTCGGGGTTTCTGTTGGCCGCCTTCCCCTGTGTATGGACCACATTTTTTTTTATTTTGCATGTCTCCTATTTTCTTCAATGCTCAAAACTTGACATGTTGGATTCTATAGCAACTCCACAGTCCTTCTCATCCTTTAGGGGCAGCTGTCACTGTTGTCTTTTGTTTTGTGTCACTTACTGTTCTTAGCTGTGGCTCAGCTGTGGCCCCTGAGGTGTGTGTGTAGGGTAGCACCTGTATTCACAGGTAAGACACTCTGCTGGTCTTCCATGGCTTTTGCCTTTTCCTTGTGAAGGACCACCCACTTGTGGATAAGGATGAGTAGATCCTGGGCTCTCTGTTGTGCAAGTGTGCAGCTTTTACCATCCCAGGACTCCTTGGGAGTGTGTGGGGCCCACCATGGTTGTCTAGGTCCTAGGACTCCTTGGGAGTGTATTGGGCACACCATGGTTGTCTAGATCCCAGGACTCCTTGGGAATGTGAGGGGCACACCATGGTTGTCTTGTTTCTCGATGTTGATTTCAGCTCTCACTCCCATGAAGTTTCAAAGGAGATTCAGTGTAGCTGGGTCCTTACAGCTACCATTCCATTGCATTAGGCTGGGGAGCAGATAGAAGTAACTTCTCGTTAAAGTATCACAGACCTTTGCTTTTCTTGCTGCAGTTTAACACACACACACACACACACACACAGAGAGAGAGAGAGAGAGAGAGAGAGAGAGAGAGAGAGAGAGTCATACTCCTACCTCAGTTCTTATATGTCCCTATCAATGTCTAGAATTGATGCTTTGGATCATTTTGTATGGTTTTATTTGTAGAGAGCTTTTGCCACATGACTCCCCAACATCATTCTGGAAGCCTACCCTCTGTCATCTCTTTAAGAACAACTTCATAATTATTTTTATAACATCTGTTCTTATTGAATGTAACCCATTCTTTCTCTTCCTGAGTGATCTGTGTGAATTCATGCATATGTTTGCATGTGTGTATGGGGAGGGCATGTGCGCACAGGCCAGAGGCTGATGTTCTTGATCTCTCTCCACCTTATTTATAGAAGTAGGTTCTTGTACTGAACCTGGAGTTCACGGATTGGCTTATTTAGTTGGTCAGCTTGCCTAAGGGATCCTCTGGCTTGACTCTGGAGAGCTGGAATTGTAGGTGGTCTACTACATCCGCTTGAGTTTTCTGTGGGATTTGTACTCTGGTCTCCTTGTTTGCACAGCAAGTGGTTTATCTACTGAGCCTTATCTCAGGCTTTCTGAGTGTGCTATTAAAGATGGACTCATTGATTTTAGGGCACATTCAGTTTCTGTGGCATCAAGGTTATGCACCATGCCTTCTGTCTTCCTCCCCAGGCTTATCTGAAGTCAGGCGCTATCACTTGCTCAGCTTTAGCCACAGGGGTGTTATTCATTTCCTTAGAAGCACTGAGGCCTCTGCATGCTGGACAGTCATGTGGCTGTGCTGGGCAGTCATGTGGCTGTGCTGGGCAGTCATGTGGCTGTGCTGGGCAGTCATGTGGCTGTGCTGGACAGTCATGTGGCTGTGCTGGGGATATGTCCCCATCTTCCTGCTTGACTCTGGTCAAGTGAGGAAGCCTTTCCTCAGTTCTGCTCAGACCAGAAGCTCTTGCTACTGCACACCTTTGCTTGTCTTCATGATGGATGGGCTCCTGTGCTGTCAGTCACCAAGGTGTCTGTCTGTCTTGTCTGCAGGGCCCTTAAAACCAAGTGGCCTGTCCATTATTTTCTCCTAATGGAGCGCCTGGGACAGAAGGAAATGTTTGCATTTCTCCCATAGAAGTAGGTGCCTGCTGCAAGAAGGACATGGCCCACAGGGAAGAGGGCTTCTTCAAGAGGGAGACAATGAGTTAAATCTTGATGATTGTGGCTAGCAGCCAACAGGCAAAAGTGTGCCGAGTCCAGCCACTGAAATGCCTCAGTTGCGCATGTTGTTACATTTATAGTAGGTCTTGCTGAGTAGAAGATAGCCTAGGGGGCCCGTGATCTTCTGGCTTTCACACAACACCTTGTCTTCTTTCCCCCCTTGTCATGTGTACCTGCTCAGGCAGTCCTGGAACTGGACTCCACCCCTGAGTCCCTCTAGCTATAAGCCACGTCTTGACAATTGGGCAGCTGTTATTTGCTTGGCTGTAATATTTCTGATCTGTATGGAAACAGGATGTTAATAGATTCCTGTGGTCCAGCGTGGTCGCTCATATTCTGGAGAAACAATGTCACAGTAATAGTTCATTGAAGAACATAGTAGCTGGTCATCAAAGGTTTATATCAAGTAGTTAAGTCGGGACCCCAGCATGGGATTTTCCCTTGTTTGTGACTGTTCTGATCACTCAGGCCTGGAGCTGCTGGCTCTGCTCATGTGTTTGCTTTTCCCCGTTGTGTTTTTATTTCTGTTTAAAATGTATGCATATGTGTGTGTGTGTGTGTGTGTGTGTGTGTGTGTTCTATGGAGATCAGAGGGCACCTGACTCCTCTTGTGGGTCCCAGGAACAACTTGGGTTGTCGGGTTTGATAGCAGCTATCTTGACCCACTGAGCCATCTCGTTGGCCCTTCCCTTGTTTTTTAGGCAGGGTCTGATGTAGCTTTAGCTGACCTGGAACTTGCGTTGTAGCCTAGGCTGGTGGTGAATTCCTCTTCTCTTGTGTGAGGGTAGGGCTGAGACCTTAGGGTCGGCCACCACACCTCGCTGAGACCTTAGGGGTGGGCCACCTCACCTCGCTGAGACCTTAGGGTCGGCCACCACACCTCGCTGAGACCTTAAGGTCGGCCACCACACCTCGCTGAGACCTTAGGGTCAGCCACCACACCTCGCTGAGATCTTAGGGGTGGGTCACCACACCTCGCTGAGATCTTAGGGGTGGGTCACCACACCTCGCTGAGACCTTAGGGTCGGCCACCACACCTCGCTGAGACCTTAGGGTCGGCCACCACACCTCGCTGTTGTTGTTGTCCTTTTATTTCTAATGGGGAGGAAGAGCTGGGAAAGACTGTGTAGTGCTGTGCTTATTTTGTAATCTTAAGAAACAGAACTTTAGCTATCACATGCTTTGGGCTATCAGGACTGTCTATCTGCAGTTGGTTTATTATTGGGGAGCAGGACTAGTTATGGTGACAGCAATGAGGGTACCATGGTCCCTGCAGGTCAGCCCAGCAGAGTCAGCTGACACAAAGCAGAATGGGTTTGGGAAGGCTTGGTCTTCATTTGTTGGCTCAGCGTGCGCTGGGTGGGTCTGAGGGGCTCCTGTGTCATTAAGAAGCAGAACAGCCTCTAAGCTGCTGACCATGACCGTGGAGGTTTTGCTGTCTGTTTTCTGTGGGCTGGGGTTCCTGGAGGCTCCCAGCAGAGGAAGGAAGTCAAGATATGGTTTGCCAGCGCATGCTCCTTGAATTTTTCACTCTTTTCATGTCAGCTTTTATGCTGAGTGTTTCACATTTTAATGACAAAAATGTTTGCTGGAAATTATAGCTTGGAAAAAGAGCAATGCTTTCGTGCTTCAGCAAAAAGCTAGGTAAAGCACCACTGGTGAGGTAGCTGTGGAGTTTGCTATTCAGATTGTACGAGCAGTAAACAGAGCATCTGAAATCACCACTTGCACATTGCAACAAACACATCATCATCTGCTTAAAAAAGAGTTGTAATTACAGTTGACGAGGCATGGACACCATAAAAAATGCATTAGTGTGGCTTGACACATTAATTACCTGGTTTTGCAGATGTTTTTATGTATTGTTGTGTGAACAGTTTACAAAATAATTACAGGAAAGTCATATGGAAAATAAACTAAGTGGGTGGCTTCTCATATAAATATTTTCATTCATGTGAGTCTGTGTGAGGCACAGCTGCTGTGCATGCAGCACAAGCCAGGGACAGAGAACTCCCCAGGGCTGAGCAGACGACCTCTGTCAGCAGTGTGAGCACATTTTTATATCTTCAGCAATACAGTTTACAAGCGTTCACTTCAAAAGACTGGATTAATCCTGTGATTACTAAAGAAATCATTGATTCAGATAGGAAGAAATATAAATATCCAAGAATAATGTAAATCAAATTGAATAAAAAATAACCCCAAAACCTCAAGTAGAAAATGACTGTTTAGCAGTGTGGAAACTACTGTTTTCGTTCTGACAGGCTCTTAGGCTTCCTGGGAAAGTTTTAAACGGTCTTCTGTGACTCCCAGTATTAAGAGCTGTGATCTGTAACTGGCATATTGTTACGGATTCGTGACGAAGTGTTGCTGTGTGTAAACTCTCAGTTCAGTCTCTGGTTGGTTCTCGTTTGAGTGTGACCCCGCCTTTCCTCAGCAGCCACCATGCTGCAATGGGTAGCCGCAGAAGTGTCATTTGAAGAACTGCAGGTCACAGGGCATGCCTCCTATGCTTTACAAACCATTAAAAAGGGCATCTTTCACAACTGTGGCTGTCAAGTAGGAGAAATAGTTGGTAGACTTCGTTCTACTTACTCGTGGTTTACTTAGAGTACCTGTGTTTCTTGTTGATTTCAAGCAAAATTATGTCAAAATGTCATTTCCCCTTTTAGTGTGACCATGTTGCTTAGTTCTTGTAGGGTGCTTTTGTGACCATTTCAGCTGCTCAGCCTGAAGGGACAGAGATGGTGGACTACAACCTCATATCTTGTGCATTTGTTGCTTTTTAGGAGAAAGGCATCCAGGTATAGGGAGGGGTAAGAGAGACACCCCTAGCTTCAAGACATAGTCCCCCCTCCCCTGCTCCAATGTGAAAAGAAGTAGAAAATTGGAGAAAGCCACAATTAGTAAGTATAAATGTGTGCCCTTCTAAGTCAAGTCCTGAAGTCCTGTGTCATCCTGCCTGGGACACAAGCCCTCCTTTTGTCTAGTGTGTGTGTTATATGCCTGCCTGACTGTCAGTCACTTAGACCTTGTTTTGGTTGCCAGCTTGGCCGTTCATGGTATAGCAGCCTTATGTAGACTTGGTTCTATTGAGACTTTGGATGTCCACTGGATGTCAAGAATTTAATCCCTGTGGATAAGGGGGAGACCACTGTGTCTTTAGTCTGACCTTGTACTGCTGGTGCAAAGTAATCCGTTTGCTTATTCAGTTAGTAAAGTTTTATTGCAGGGTCTTCTGTATGTGATGTTCTGAGACAGCACTGAGGTGACAGTGCTGCTGGAACCTAGTTTAGTATCTAGGCCTCTCTCCTGCAGTTGTGGGTGGGAGGGCCAGGAGTAAACAGGAGAGAGAGCTTTTCTCTTTAGCTACTTCCTTAACAAGGAGATCACTGGGGGGAAGAACCTCTGTTTCCTGCAGTTAGCTCGAGCAGTCTGGTTCAGGAGTGCTGCACAGCCTGAGCTGCTGCAGCAGAAGAGGGAGGCACAGCCTCGTGGTCAGGTGGCTCCAGGAAGGTGAGCTGTGTGCTCTGGTGCTGATGGACACCAAATCAGTTCTTAACCAGGGGCTGTTAGAGCTGGCGAGGGGGCCATGTGCATTATGCATTTCCGACAAGCCAGGCCACTTGAATTCAATACCGTGCCACCTTGTGAAAGGAGAAAGAGATGTGTTTATGGAACGTGTGAATCTTGTAGGAAATCAAATAAAAAAGTACTTACAACCCCTTGTTCATGTTACAAAGGAAAAGTGAGGTAGATTAATATGGTATCAAGAAAACAGTTGTTGAGGCTGGAGAGACGGCTCAGTGGCTAGGAGCACTTGTAGTACTTGCAGAGGACCCAGGTTCAGTTCCCAGGACCCGCATGGTGGCCCTCAGTTCTCTTTAACTCAGGTCCAGGGGAACTGATGTGTCGTCTAGCTTCTGTAGGCACCAGACATGGTGCGTATACATACACACAGGCAAACACCCATACACATAAAGTGAAGGTAAATCTTAAGAAAAGGGAGAAAAGGGCTGTTGCAGTCGGCTCTTTGGTGATTGCCACTTGTACTAAGGTCCCTCATACAGCCCATGAAAGAATGAGCAGAAGGCTTAGGGGCCTTTCTCTGTTTACCAGAAAGTCAGATATTAATTGGCATGGTTTTCATTCCGACTTTTCTTGTACTTTAGCCCATATTGTAAAGCACAGCAGTCCCTTTGCAGTTTAGCTAGTTAGTTAATTATATATGTGGGGTGAGGGCCCTTCTGTGGAAGTCACAGCGCACCTTGCTGGAGTTGGTTCTCACCTCCGTCTGTGTGGGGCTCAGGGGTCAAACTCTGCTCACTAGACTTGGAGGCAGGCTCTCCTGCCAGCGGCCTCCTTTCTCTGGGGTCCTCATTCTCCTTTTTGTCTCTTTTCCTTAATTCTCCTGCCTCACACTCCTGGTGCCATGCGTCTGGCCAATTAGTTCCTTCTAATGTGGGTTTTAAGGTTTCCCTCTATTCTTTAAAAGCCACTTGACTTGAGAACATAAGAATATTAGAACTTTAGGAGTTGGGAGAGTTTCTTATCACAGGTGAGGGTATAGCTCATTGGCGGGGCCTTGTGTAGCATTGTGTGACATATTCAAGGTCCTGGGCTCAGTCTTAGCACTAAAACTAACTAACAGACCAGGAGCAGGCAGAGAGCTGGCTTTTACTGAGGTGTGGTAGTACATGCCTTGATGTTAGTTTGGGAGTCTAGGGTGGGGCTGATGCAGGATCCCAGAATTCAGGGGCTGAGGCACAAGGTCATACTGTGAGACATTTTAAAAACAAAGAAAAACAGGAGCTGGGTATGGTGGTGCACATGTGCAATACCAGCCGTTAGAGGAAGATCCGTGCACCAGTATGGTCTTTCTTTGAAACCCTGTTTCAAAACCAGACCAAGTAAAAAGACCCAGCCCAGCTGGCCTTGAACTCCCAGAGATCCACCTGCCTTTGTGTCTTGAGTGCTGGAATTAAAGGTGTGGGTCCTATACAGGATCAGCAATGATATTTTGAAAGAAATGAAATTCTTTTGGTTATCCCCCTTTAAAATTACAAAATAAAGAAAAGGTAAAGAACGGAGAGAAATCATTGAATCTTGGAGTGGCCCTGCAGGTGGCGGTTAACACAGAATCTGCTGGTGCTGGCTTCCAGTGCACACAGGAGCCTAGCAAGCTGGCAACTTGACAGGGAAGCATTCTGGGAGGCAGTGAGCACTGTTAGGACTTTTGCTTTAACTGTTTTTGGTGACTTTTTCACTTCTGGGGTCACTTGACAACTGGTTTTGAGAACAACACTGGTAGGGGGTTGTCTCAATATGCATACAATGCTGATTCCCTGACTGACCTAGCCCTGGAGTGCTGTGGACTTCACCTCCCGCAAGAGGTGCAGATGGGTGAATCATTCCTTCTTCAAGGTTGCCTTTTGTTTTCAGAGCTCTTAACAGAAGGTGGGAAGGTAGGCTCTACCCGAGAAGAACAGAGCATCATTAAATACAGCCAATCATCACTTAAAACTGTAGCCACCAAGGCCGTCTTAAATAGGAGCATTCTTTCATGTGACCCAGTTGTAAAACAAAAACAAAAGAAAAAGCAAAGAAAAAGCAACAAACAGAACTCACTGTGGTGTGCACAAATTGCTTGATGTCCTTGCTGTAGTGAGGAAAGCCCAGGGAAACCTGACGCCACTGTGTGTGTGGGGAGAGAGAGAGAGAGAGAGAGAGAGAGAGAGAGAGAGAGAGAGAGAGAGA
>JADRCH010000057.1:3451077-3464348 GCA_019843965.1 Rhynchomys soricoides
GCTCTTGTGCACCCTGAGCTTCTGAGTCACAGCTCTTGTGCACCCGAGCTTCTGAGCCACTGTTCTTGTGCACCCTGAGCTTCTGAGTCACAGCTCTTGTGTACCCCAAGCTTCTGAGCTACCGTTCTTGTGCACCCCGAGCTTCTGAGTCATAGCTCTTGTGCACCGAGCTTCTGAGTCACAGCTCTTGTGCATACCTGTGCAGCCTACTCAGCCATTTGAAACTGTAGTAGAGAGAGTCCTGCAAGGGTTTGCTGGTGGCTGTCTTAGCTGCTGAGGCACAGTGCTGTAGTGATGTTTAGGCCGTTTGGGACTACCTCAACACTGTCTACTCGGCACAAGGCTTTAGAAACATTATTTATAGCTTTAATATCAGTTCTGTCTGGATTTGTCCGGTTTCTGGAAGTGGCTTTTCTGTTTTAAATTCTTACTAAGGTTTTGTTTTTTGTTTTGTTTTTTTTTTAAATGGGAGAGCATGTTTAGTTTATTTCCTTAATTGTTCCAAGAGGCAGTGTCTTAGTTAGGTTTTTACTGCTATGAACATACACCATGACCAAGGTGTGATGTCTTAAAAGGACAACTCTTATAAGGACAGCATTTAACTGGGGCTGGCTCACAGGTTCACAGGTTCAGTCCATTTCATCAAGGTGGGAGCATGGCAGCATCCAGGCAGGCTTGGTACAGGAGGAGCTACATCTTCATATGAAGGCCGGTAGCAGAATATTGACTTCCAGACAGCTAGGAGGAGGGTCTTAAAGCCCAAGCCCACAGTGACACACCCACTCCAACAAGGCCACACCCTCTAATAGTGCCCCTCCACATGGCCAAGTGCAAACCACCACACTCCACTCCTTGGCCCTCATAGGTTGGTTCAAACATGAGTCTGTGAGAGCCATAGTTAAATATAGCATAGTGCAAAATACATTTAGCCCAAGTTTAAAAGTCTCCCAATGTTAAAAGGCCGAAGTTCAAAGTCTTCTGAGATTCATTCACTTTATCTGTAATCCCCTATAAAGTCAAAACCAAAAAGCAGATCACATATCTTTAACATCACAGGATATACATTACCATTCTAAAAATGACATACTGAGAAAATATCGGTATAAACAACCAAAAGCCAGCTGGGCAAACTCCAAACTCTGCATCATCATGGCTGATGTCAAAGTGCTCTTCAGATCTTCAACTCCTTTCAGCTTTGTTGACTTCAGCATAATGCTCTTTGGCTGGTTTTACTCCCTATCAGCAGCTTTCCTCAGCAATAACCCACAGCTCTGGCATCTTGAGCATCATGGGGCATCCAAGGCAACTTCAGCTTCACAGCTTCTTGTTTCAATGTCTGGGATACACACATAATCTTATGGGCTCCTCCAACGAGCTTGAAGGTTACTTCTCCAGCTCTGGTTGACTCCACTCCACTACTGCTGCTGTTCTTGGTGGCCATCCCATGGTACTGGCATCTCCACTAGGCTGAGGTCTTCTGCTGCAACTAGGCTTCACCAATAGCCTCTCATAGGATCTCTTCATGGTGCTAGACCTCTGCTTCTTTGCATGACCCCTTCAGTACTGGGCTGTCAACTACAACTAAGGCCACACCTTCACCAGTGGCCTTCCCTGGCCTCTTAATGCCAAGCCTCAGCTGCATTCCATGAGCCCTTCATGCCTTCAAAACCAGTACCACCTGGGTGACTCTTACACATTACCAAGTCCAGCTGCAACACGAGGTACAACCTTGGCTATCTTGGAACAATTTCTTCGTGTTCTCAGAAAACACTTCCCAGATTTCTCCTCAGTGATGCTGGTCTCTTCTTAACCACCACTAATTTCTTAGCTCCAGTTAGCCAGTGTCAGTTGTCCCAGTAGTCCCTTCTCTTCTGGACTCTAAAGCCAGAGCCACGTGGTCAAAGCTGCCGTGTCTGCTGCTTGCTGGGGCTGGAACATGGCCCCTTGTTCTATTACACTCTCACCAGCTTTCTGTTTTCCAACTCCTTCACTGCCTAAGCTTGGCTGGCCTGGAACTTGCTCTGTAGATTGACCTTGAATTAAAAAAATCTTCAAGGCTCTGTCTCCTGAATGCTGGGATTAAAGGTGTGTACCACCACACCTGGACATAAGCTTTCTCTACTCAGAACTTGCTCTGTTCCAGGCTGGCCTTGAACTCAGAGATCTGCTTGCCTCTGTCTCCTGGGATTAAAGGTGTGTGCTACCATGCCTGAGCTCCTTTGAGCTCACCACTCCCTTAGTCTGTTGATTCAGCTCATGGTACCCCTTTCATATTTGAATTATATATTTTGTATTTTTTCTTTTTAAGCTTGCTATGCTTCATCAAAACACTCTTCATGGGACTAAACCACAGCACAGCGTCTAAGCTGGGTTGTTTTGAGACTTCTTTTGTTTAATGCAATTAATTTAACTCTTTTCACCCTAGTCTCAGGCAGACTCTTCAGACAAGGGCAAAAAGCAGCCACATTCTCCACCAGAATATCACAAGAACAGTCTCTCTGACACATCCTGGAATTCTTCTCCTCCAAAACCAGTATAGCCAGGCTTCCACCAGGCTTCCACAGTCCAAACCATGCTTAACAACAAAGTCTTCCATATTCCTACTGGGACGGCCCACTAAACCCCACTTAAAGCATTCCACCGCTTTCCGAAGTCCCAAACCCACATTCCTCCAAACAAAAGCATGGCAGGCCTATCACAGCAATACCCCAGTCCAGTACCAACTTCTGTCCTGGTCAGGGTCGTACTGCTGTGAGCCTAGGCAACTCTTACAAGGACAACTTTTGATTGGGGCTGGCTTACAGGGTCAGAGGTTCAGTCCTTTATCATCAAGGTGGGAGCATGGCATTGTCTAGGCAGGCATGGTGCAGGAGGAGATGAGAGGTCTACATTTTGTTTTGAAGGCAAGCAGGAAAAGACTGGTTTCCAGGCAGCTAGAAGGAGGGTCTTAATGCCGATGCCCACAGTGACACACTTCCTCCAACAAGGCCACGCCTACTCCAACAAGGCCACACCTCCAAAAAGTCCTTAGGCTAAGCATATCTAAACCACCACAGGCAGGCAGTCTTGGAATCATATTCTGTCACTTAAGCCATGAAAGAGACAAAATTTTTGTTTTAAATAGCATTTTTGAGAGAGAGAGAGAGAGAGAGAGAGAGAGAGAGAGAGAGGAGAGAGAATGTATGTATACTGGAAGTAAAGTTTCCCACTGCACTGTTAGTCCCAGGGAATATCTGTTTCTGGGTCTGGAATAGGAGGGTGCTCATGTTCCTCTGCTGAGTGGTCACTATGATTATTCAAGTTAAGGAAAGCCATTCTAATTATGGATCGAAGCTTCTGTCCCTTACAGAGCAAGTATCATCATTCTCCATTTTGCTTTGGGGACAATAATGAAAGCATCAAAGAGCTCCTGTGAATATATACATGCTTAACGGAATCAATCGGGTATGGCGGGTGTATATTAAGAATGCCCCAGTAGTCATTTTGAATGTTACCTATGCTGCCTGGTATCCCTCCTGGCATCCCTGATTGGTAGTCTACTGGCTTTCCATGGAGTCATAATTTCTTTTCTGTAAGATTCATACTGACTGTAATGTAACATTCTGTACATGGGTGTGACATACTTGGAGTCATAGCAAACAAACACAAGGCCTCCTGGGTAGTCCCTGATCTGGGGACTACAAGTACCCGTAGCCGAGTCAGAATCTCACTGTAAGTACTTGCAGTGAGAATAAAGCTGGGGTCTGAAGGAAAGCTCATTATGTGAGGCTGCTCACCCATTAAGCGCCTTTTAAGACTAGATGTGGAACACCCGCCAGACACATGTGGGGGCCACGTAGAACATAACACAGCGGCTCTTCTTGCAGCCTTCCAGTATGACTGTAGCTCTGCAGCTCAGGAGTCAGGGCCTATAGAGACTGCCCGGAGCTGGCTAGCTGGGGTGCTGGGGGTTGTTCTCAAAGGGTAAAAGCAGTGACCGCGGACTCTGATCTGAGGTGTAATTTATGTTTCTGCTGAGGGCAGCTGGAGGAGAGAGTAGACCCAGTATTGTTCTTTATGGTAAACATTTGCTCTTCATTTGCTGTTTGTTCTCTGTGAAGCCTGTCTCCTCCACATTGGTCAGGAGCAGGCTTGGTTATTTTCTTGAGATTAGCTTGGCGAGCCCATTGTTTCTCTTCGCTGACAGTCTTTGAATCTGAATTTCAGCCAGCGTGGTGAGGTTTGGTGTGAGTGATTCAGCCCCTTCCTTCTCTCCGATGATGTGCGTAGCAGGCCTTACTTCTCTGGAGCATCCTTGTGCAAACATCTCTTCATAGCTGTCTCAGTAGATAAAGGAATCCCTTGGGGCGTTAACACTGTGCTGGTCTCCATCTTCCTCTCTCAGCAGTGGCTGCTCCCTCTGTCCAGACCTTTTCTTTGTTTTATGAACTTTGGAGCCTTGGGACCTCATAGGTTGTAAATGTAGAAGACCTGAATTTCCCATTATTTGTAATCATATCTTTTGTAAACAAGTGTCTGAAAAGAAACCAGTAGAATACAGTTCCAGTTTTGCTTCATAGTCATACCTGAAAGGTACCAAGAATATTGGAGAGGCAAGCCTCTGATTAAGTAGACTCTGGACTGTAGGGACAGTAGCTTTCATTTGTTTATTTATTTTTCTAAGTTGCAAAAGACTTAACATAGTGTTTTTGCCTAAAGAAAATTTAAAATCGATTAAATTTAGAAAAGGCATAGTAAATTATCTCAGTGGAGGACATAAAACCTGTAAATACCATGCTATCCCGAAGTTCCTAGGGTGGTTGAACATCAGTCACCATGCAGAACGTTCTGAATGCCCTGGAGAGTTTGAGCACAGTGATAGCACAGCTGTGTTTGCTGATGTTGTTGGCCAACTCAACAGGTGTCATTAGAACACGTTGAAACTCACTGAGAGATGTGGCAATAGGGCACGGGATCAGTTACATGTGGTTAAATGTCAGGTGTGCTAGCCACCTAAGGGAGGCCAAGAGTGGTCTCACTAGCCATTTGCCCAGGAAGGATTTGCAAAGCTCTCACTCCGCAGAGGAGCTTGAGGTCAAGGACTACTGCAGTTCTGAGTTTGAGTTCCTCCTCTTCCTCTTCCTCTTCCTCTTCCTCTTCCTGCTCCTCCTCCTCCTCCTGCTGCTGCTGCTGCTGCTGCTGCTCCTCCTCCTCCTCCTCCTCCTCCTCCTCCTCCTCCTCCTCCTCTTCTTTTTATGAGACAGGGCCTTTCTGCATAACCCCAGCCGGCCTCCTGTCTGCTCTAGTACAGGGATGATCAGTATCCACCACTGTCCTCACCCAGAGCCAGGTGGGTTCTGGATACCTTTTCTCTGCTTTTGTCTGTTACGAGTTTTCCCTAACAGTAACAAATGACTTCTGTTCCAGTGTTTTGAGGTGTGACTCCGTTCTGAGTGGGGCTGGTGAATCAGCAGCAGCAGCCCCACCAAGGAGCCTGTTGGAAGCACAGACTCCTGGGGCCACCTCAGCCTCCTGAATCCTCTTTTCCACTCCAATAGGTCCTCAAGCAGTGTGCATGTGAGCCATAGTTGGAAGAATGCTGTGTCTACAGGAAGCTAGAGTGCATACTGAGAACACTGACTAAATCAAAGAGACGGTGGGTAGGGCAACTGTGACTCAAAGGAAAAGCCAGGCAGCCATTACTTAACCTTTTAGAGAACAGAAATGGCAACCAGATTTTAACTGTGTGCTAACTGCAGATTACAGGTACTGGCCGGGGACATCATTGCATGGAGCTGTGTCCCGGGCTTAGGCCTTGGCCAGTTGAGCAGTGTTATTTTACCATCTCTGTTGGGCCATCAGATCTTGTGTGTAGTCCTGGTATAGATGAACCTAACCAATCTTTGACCTCTTGTGCTATAGTAGCCCTTATATATAAGAGAAACACTGACTTATTACATCAAGGGCATAGCTATGCTGCTAGGAAGTCATTTCCTGCTGCTTTGAAACAGCGTGCTGCACTGGTGATGCTTTTTTACAAGTAAGACTTCATTACTTAATTCATTTTGGGACAGGGTTTCTCATGAAGCTCTGGCTGGCTTTGCCTTCATGGCACTCCTCCTGCATCAGGAGCCCTGTGTGCCAAGATTGCAGGCCTGCAGCGCCTTACCTGGAAACACTTACAGGGTAGTTCTTGCCTCGAGCGCTGGCCCTGCAGGCCTGAGCACCTCACCTGGACACCCTTACCAGTCAGTCCTCTCTCCTGCCACCTGCTTTTGTCACCAGAGACAGCTTATTTGTCTTGCTTCTCAGTGTTCTTCTGTTAGAAAGACAAAATAAGCCGAATCTGGGTCTGGTTTCTGAAGCCTCTTTATGTTATTAAATCTGTAGATTTATGTTTCCTTTTGATGTCTAAAGACAGGAACAGATCTGTGGAGTTATATATAATTTAAATGCTACTATATGTAAGAAATAAGAGATTATTAAGAATAATTTTAGTTTTTGAGTCTTTCCTATGCACATACAATGTATTTGATCAGACGCATTCCTCACTTCTCCCAGACCCACTACCCACCGCTCCTCCTACCCCCTTCCAATGGTGTGTCCTCCTTTTTGATCCGCAAGTCCAAGGTGTGCTGCCTATATACTAATGGTTGTGGACCATGTAGTGGGGTGTGTTAGACCCCCCAGGGGCCACACCCTGAGAGAAAACTGACTCTTCCTCTCATAGAAGCCAACGGTATGAGGTTTTTAAAATGATCCCCTTACTTCATAATCTTTGTGTGCTCTGTCTGATCTGAAGCTTGCAAAGTACTTTAAAGAAGAAAAAGAAGTTTTCTGTCTGTTGCCTTTGACATTCTCATGTGCCCCATGTCACTGCTGTTCATAGCAGCAGCTACTCAGTGCTTTATAGCTCCTTCCTCACACAAAGCACCTGCTTTCCCCACTTGGGAGAGGCCAGTGCACATGGTTCTTCTTTGCATTCAAGGGCTGTGGAAACTGAACCCAAGTATGGACTTTGTTTTCGGTCCTCCACCATGTCCCTCACTGTATCAGACCATGCACACCTCTCGATGACCTAACATGTTAGGTTTTTAATTGCTGTGGAAAAGGTGGAAGGGTTTGTATCGGCTCACAGTTTCAGACTGTGGTCACTTGGTTCTGTTGTTTCTGACCTATGCAGAGCTTAGTTAAAGACCTAGGGCCTGTGGTAGAGCATAAGAATGGGAGGCAAGTCTCCAGTGACCTCCTTTTTCCCACTTAGACCCACTTCCTCAATCTCATTAACACATAACCCCAAAGTCTTTTAAGCTATGAATCTGTAAGTGGAATCGTTGATGAGGTCAGAGCCCTCAAGACCCAGTCACCTCCCAGAGGCCTCACTTTTGAATACTGCTGAGCTGGGACAGAGCCATCAACATAGAGCGTTAGATGCATGCACAGTCTACACCATAGCACTGTTGTGTTTCTCACCTTGTACTCAGTGGGATAGGCAGAGTAAACTGTCTTTGGAATCTGAGAGACCGGTGAGCAGTGACTGAGAAATGTGAACAGAAGACGGGGGCACCGTGTTGTGGCGTTTGGTGTATTAAACATCAAATGTAACAGATCAGATAGTACTTTCCCCTGGTAGCTCTTTTGCTAAAATTACAAGCACCTTTTCTTTTTGTTGGTAATACAGAAAGATGTACATGTTTGAATGTGTGCGTGCATGCGTGAGAGTGTGTGCGTGTGTGTGATTTAATAGAAAATTGCCAGCAGGCTGGGCAGTGGTGGAGCACGCCTTTAATTCCAGCACTCGGGAGGCAGAGGCAGGCGGATTTCTGAGGTCGAGGCCAGCCTGGTCTACAGAGTGAGTTCCAGGACAGCCAGGGCTACACAGAGAAACTCTGTCTCGAAAAACAAAACAAAAACAAAAACAAAAACAAAAAGATTGCCAGCAGTAGGGAGGGAGCTGAGGTCTTTCTAGGATCTCATTCTCTCTTTGTGTTGGAAGCGATTCATCCTTCTGAGTTTCCCTTTTCGTAGGAGGAAAACAGAGATTAGAGCAACTTCCCATGAGTATCACACTCAGTGTGGGTATGGGAGGGTGAAGATGAAGGAAGACAATATAAATCCTGTAGAAGAGACTGTTTTTATGACAGTTCCAATGGATTCACTGCTGTCTTGATACACGTTTGTATGCATTAAGCATTTTCCTTAGGCTTTCAGCGTTTAGAGAGGCAGCAGTGTATCTGTTTTCTGACAACTGCTTTAGTTCCTAATGAAATGTGTGTTATCAAATAACATTTGTTGAGACATATCTAAGAAATCAAATTATATCATTTAAAAGTATTATTATTTAGTGCAGTTGAGATATTTATCAAGTTAAAGCTTCTCTAAAACAAAAACTGGGGCTAGGAACGGCTTGGTTGGTAAAGTATGAGGGTCTTGGATCCCAGCACCCATGTAAAAAGTGAACGTGGCATTGTCTGCCTCTAATGCTAGCACAGGGAGCCAGGGATGATGACCTCAGGAGCCAGGGCACTGACCAGCCAATCAGGGAGCTGCTGTAGGTTTGGGGAGAGGTCTTTCTCAAGCAGTAAGATGGAGAATGATTGAAGAAGCATCCAGTGTTGACCTCTGGTCTCTATGTGCATGTGCATACACGTGCACATGTACATATACACATGCATACATGCATAGACACAGACATACACATGCACACACACATACAAACACACACACACAGACACACACATGCACACACACATACAAACACACACACACAGACACACACAGACACAGACACACATATGCACACACACATACAAACACACACACAGACACACACACACATACACACACACACACACACACACACACACACACACACACACTGCCTTAGCCAGATGTGGTACAAACCTGTAATTCCAGCATGTGGGAGATAGAGGCATGAGGATCCTTAGTTCAAGATCAACCTTGGTTACAAAGCAAGTTCAAGGCCAACCTGGGCTTCAGGAAACCCTGCCTACAAAATTCAAACCAAACCAAATGCCTTCCAACTCCTGCATCACCGCTCCAGATGGTCTGGACTTAGCATTTGCCTGCTGCACCCAGAGATGAGGAAACAGTTTGAAGGTGATGAGAACTGCTGTCTTTAGACACTTTCCTACGAGGTGGTGGTTTTCCCATTACAACTTGCACCCAGTTCCCCCAGGCAGCCTCCGTGTTAAGTTCCTGGACCCTACCTCACAGTGATCCGGGTGCAGTTCTTATTAAGTGCTCTGTCTGGCCATACCAGCCTGTGAAGTGTCCAGAGAGGGGTTTCAGTGGGATCCTTACCATGCTGTCACCTCTGTATTCTAATCTAGTTTGTTGATAAGGCAGTCTGTCCTGTGTGACAAAGTTTGTGTCTCCTGTGAGGAGGAACTACAGAAGGCCTTCCTGGACAGAAATCCAGCTGGATACTCTGTGTCCTGCTCTCCCAAGGACTTAGCTGACTGGCTGGGTGAAGCCAACTCTAGAGTTTGGAAGTTAAGACTGTTTCTAACTGTAGTGCTCCAGCAGCCTTCCTCGTATTCACTGATCTTGTTTGTAGGTAATAAGCTGGTTTCCATACCACAGATATTCAAATATTTGAAGAAAAGCTCTTTTTCTCATGAATCACTCCGAGCTCTGTTCTAATAATCACTGGCTATATTGGTGGGGCATTTATTTTTGTCACCATTGGTTGGCGCTTTTTCTGGTGAACTTGAACCTGCCAATTCTCTTTAAAGCATATGGCTTCCTTACTTTGTGTTGTAAAGAAACACCAAAGGACTGTTGTTTCAAGGTTATATCTCTTCTGTTTCAAGTGAATCTGTTAAATAATTTTTGTTGTTTTTGTTCTTAAATTACTTTTGGTCTATCTTGGGTAAATTCAAGGTTGTCACTGACTTTGGCCCTCTTGGCTGATTGTTAGACAGTTTCATGATAGCCCTAAAAACATTATCAGCTCATTAAATTTTCTTTTTTAAAAACCTGTTTTCAGTGGTATGACTTATTTATTTGTGCTTTTGTCTTGCTTTTTTAAAAATT
Source organism: Rhynchomys soricoides (assembly GCA_019843965.1). Taxonomy (NCBI): domain Eukaryota; kingdom Metazoa; phylum Chordata; class Mammalia; order Rodentia; family Muridae; genus Rhynchomys; species Rhynchomys soricoides. The sequence goes on from JADRCH010000057.1 coordinate 3,461,116, forward strand.
TTCTTTATTTTGATTTTTTTTTTATTTTACATTACAAACAGCAACTTTCTCCTTTTATCTCTCTTCTCTGATTTATGATAAATTTAGTTTCTTTTGGCCTGGCGTTTGCTTCAGTAGGCAGTCTTCCTTCAAGTACCTCCCTGATTGATGTGTAATCTTTGATATCTTCCATTAGCCTCCAGGATCACTAAGTTCAAGGCCCCCTTGGAACCTAAGGAGCCCTGCCGAGGAGCTGAAGGCCTTCAGAGTCCTTGGGGTGATTGACAAGGTAATTCTTCAGTATCTCTTCAAGAGTTCAGTCATAAATCGACTGCATGCTGACATTCTGTCTTTGAAGCTTTGAATCTTAAGGATATGAAACAAAGGGGGAGATGACTCAAATGCATCTGCACTTTAAAATAACAAAGCAACCGAGGGAAGGCTTTTATCTCAGCAACTCTCGTAAGGTCATGCAAAATACATCTGTGCCAAGGAGAAGGTGTGTGTTTGTTGGCATTCAGTTGAGTAAGGGGTTTTAATTTTCTAAAGTGTGGTGATAGGAAAATACACTTTGTACCACTTAAGTTGGTGAATTTGTGGCTGTTCAGCATTAACCCATACAGTCACTTTAATGGTCAGAAAGAAAGTTGGACTTCCTGGCCGCTGTCGTTTATGAGCACCTACTGTGTGCCCACACCCCCTTACTAGGCATTTGTATAAAGTGGTTTATGGATCCGTTCTTACAATCCCATTGTGTTCATTTTAGTGGAAAGTGATATAAAAACATAGAGTAACTTTCCCAGAAGTCACTTGGCCAACTTGTAGGAGTGCTGAGCACAAACCTTGAACTTGGGTGACTCCAACAACTGCTTTCCCGGTGTATTGAGCCCTTTTAATATCCCCTGGCCCCACAAAGCTTAGTGACATGTCAGTCATGCCAAAGTGTGTCAATACTGAGCCTGTCAATTTGTATACTTTGGAAATACTAGGCGGTTCTACCATTATAGCATCAAAGAAAATGCTGTGTTTAAAGTTGACACAAAGGAATCTCCAGCTCTTGACCTCTTGGCATTGTCCCTAAAACACCTGAGTGTTGTTCATTTTGGTGCAGCAAATGCTACTCGTGTGCTGAAGTGTTCTTGTGAGTTTCTGTTACCCTTGAGCCATCTTTGGTGTGCTTGAGAAGCCTGGGCAGGCGCTCATGCCCTGAAGCCTTCTAAAAGAACATCAAGCCAGAACTTGTGTGAAGCTCTTGGTGTTTGACTCTTGTGAGCATCATTGTCTCACACAGGTACAAATGAAGTTTGAGCTTAAAGAATTCTACGCGTCAGGACATTTTGTATGCTCTTCAGAGCCTGTAATGTTTCTGTGGCTGCTTCTGTAGTCTGTGTTATGGAGAGCATTCTGTTTGAGAGTACACTGAACCAGATGGGAACTGAGTGGACACAGGTGCAGACATGTCCACTTTCTGCATGTGCTGTCGGATTAGCACTTGTATCTTATGACTCTGTGGCTGTTCATTGTTGTGCTTTGAACCTTAAGACACGATACAGTTCTGGTCGTAGCTAGGCGTTCCACAGATCAGTATAAGCACTCTTGGTAGCGGGGGAGTCCCTGCTTTTGCAGTTGAGTCACAGTCCATTGCTGTCTGTCTCCATTAACCAGTGCCGCTCAGATGCTGTTTTCTAAGTGGTCAGAAGAGTCTCTGTGTCTGGGAGTCAGTCAGCTTTGCAGATAGTCTTGAAGATCATAACATCACATCTGCTAGTAAGACACGAGCACGGAGGTTTTAAAATTTGGAAGTTGTTGAAGGAAAATCCCTTTTGTTGTACTAAGGGGTCTCTTAAATTTGGGGTTGAGTAAACTTAAGTCTAGAAAACAGCTAGGGTGCATCTGGGACAGCAGTCTCTTTGAATCTGTTTCATTTTAGCAATTTATTTTGCTATTTGTGAATTAACTCAAGCTCAGCTCTGTATTAAAGTTCATTGGGAAATACATTTTATAAACCTCTATCTAGAAAGCAAAGGAGGTGGTCTTATTAGTAGCTACAATGTAGACCTTGTGAGAACAGTGTTATGCTGTTTGACTTCCCACCATTTTCTTTGTACCTAGAATTATGCCACATGCCAATCACACTGCTCTCAATGCAGTTGTTGAATGAGTGAATTGAAAAGAATTTAAAATATATCATAGAGTGACACCTACTGGTGTAATCTGAGACTGCTCTCTAGAACCACTCCCCAAGGTCACTAGTGAGCTGTGGCTTTCGCTGGTTTAGTGTTCTGACATGAGGAAATGTCTTCTGTTTCTTTGATGGGATTGTAAAATCCTTTATGCAACAAGGAGTAAGTACCAGGGCTCTCAGAGTAGAGATAGGCAGGTGCCTGTTCTGTCGCAGAAATGACGTGGGTGGTGAAGGCCTTCAGACCCTGTTCCGGGAAGACCAGATGAGAACGAGGCCATTTCACCTCAGCAAGCATGTGAAGGCTTTGGGTATCCCAGAGCTGCAGCTCTGTCATGCCTGTTTAAACCAGGAGAGTATTGGTTATACTGGAACAATGAGTGCATGCTGGCAAATGGGGTGCTGGGGTTCACTGAGGGGGTGAGGTATGCAGTGAGACTGCAGGTTCCCCCTCCTCCCACGAGATGCCTAGAACCACAGAAGCTTAAGTTGCAGAGAGAGAGAATTAGACTCATAGTTAGAGATTCCTTCCTTCCTTCCTTCCTTCCTTCTTTCCTTCTTTCCTTCCTTCCTTCTGAGACAGGGTCTCTCTGTGTAGCTCTAGCTGTCCTGAAACTCACTCTGTAAGCTAGGCTGGCCTTGAACTCAGAGATCTGCTTGCCTGTGTGCACCAGCCACCACCGTCTGGCTAGACATACCTTTTATGAATTAGTGTCTTGACCAAAGATGGAGTAGACCTGAGACCTTATGAGCTTCTTCTCAGTAAAGTCAGACAAGGAGTGGTGAGGGTGTCAGCAGAGGGATGCTGTGGAGGGACCTAAGTGCTTGGTGGATTTTGTATTAGATAACTTTGAAGATTACCTTCAATTCTCAGATGCATTTGCACATGTTTTCCTTGTGCAGTAGCAGAAGAAAAATGAGAGGCAAACTGGTGGGTGCCTAGGTGGGCTCCTGTCATCTTCTCGGAAGCCTAGGCAGGTGCCATACTTTGTGCTCTGAGTATGTGAAGTGTGAGTGCACGCTCTGTGTTCAGGGCACAGTGCTTACCCACAGCTCACTGGGGTCTGACTGA
>JADRCH010000057.1:3464358-3484642 GCA_019843965.1 Rhynchomys soricoides
TCAGGGCACAGTGCTTACCCACAGCTCACTGGGGTCTGACTGAGTCACTGGCCATTAGATGCTTAAAAGCCGGAGGGTTTCTGAAGACTTCTCTGCTACACAGCTTGCTTTCAGGATCACAGCCTCCTCAGTTAGGAGCCATCGTCAAATCCTTACCCCTGCTCCGGTGCTGCTGCTGCGTACATCCTTCTAGGGACAGCTAGTGAGGAGCAGACAGGACTCTGTGGAATATGCTGTAACTTCCTATGGGTTAAAAAACAAGTTCAAAACCAAAACAAGCTAGACACAGTGCTGGAGATCAAGGAGCAGGATCCCCTAAGCCCACTGGTCCCTGAGAAGCTGGAATCCGGGCTTGGCAGTCTGCAACTGTTGCTGTTAGGAGACCACGGGCCTCATCTCCCAGCCTCACCCGGCGGTCAGCCAGACTTCGGGATTGCTGTGATGTCAGCACAATGCTGGAATGTATACTTTGTAGCTAGCTATGATTGGAGAGACAGTTTGTAAAGGAGGGAGAGTGTAGGAGGAATATAAAGAGAGGGGCTCGATAAAGTGGCAGCCCCATCCACCACCGTGCTTGGGAGTAAAGAGAGGGGCTCGATAAAGTGGCAGCCCCAGCCACCACCGTGCTTGGGAGTAAAGAGAGGGGCTCGATAAAGTGGCAGCCCCAGCCACCACCGTGCTTGGGAGTAAAGAGAGGGGCTTGATAAAGTGGCAGCCCCAGCCGCCACGTGCTTGGGAGGGCGTCTGTTACATGTGTATATGTTTTCTAATACCTGGAGATGTCACTCAAGGCTCTGTAGGTAGGCTGAAGTAACTGCTTACATACACATATAGTTATTATTGCGGCTGCAGGGTGGTGCCGTGCAGCCTGAGTGGCCCTGAACTCTGATTCTCATACCTTGTCCTCCTGAGTGCTGAGATTACAGGCATGTGCCATCACATCCAGCCTAATGTAGAATTCTAAAATATTCAGTTAACTCATAATAAAATAGAAGCAGTAAACAGAAACCAACAAAATCCCAGAACAGGTTTTAAAAACTTACGCAAATGTAAGCTCAGACACATTATCAATTATACTAAATATAAATAATCTAATTATATTAGTTAAAGAAAACATGATCAGAGTGAATTAAAAATATGACTCACCTCTGTGATGTGTATAAGAAATTCATTTCAGATACAATGATGTAAAGAGGTTTATGGTGAGAGCATGGGAAAGACACATGCGAACGTCCGTGGGAAGACAGCAAGAGCAACTCCAGTGGCGGAGTGGAGTCTTCAGATGAGAGGACTGTGGAGACGTAGAGCAGTGTGCAGCAATGAAGGAGCACCCGGAAGCCGTACGTCCTGAGCATGCAGGCACCAGGCATCACGGTCGTGAACACCCGTGAAGCTAAGACGAAGAGACCTGAAAATCCCCAATTAGGGTCTGAGGCTGTGATGATCTCAGTAAGTCATAGGATTACTAGGACAGAGACAGACCCAGTGGTATCACCAAGCAACAGGATATACCTGGATATGTGGACCTCTCCTCCCATCTCTAGGGCTGAAACCAGCAAGAACTGCAGCTGAAAGGTAACAGTAGCTCTCAACACCGGACATCTTGTGGTACATTGGCAAATAACTGGTATATGGGTATAGGGTATATGGTAAGACATTTTAAAAATGCCTTGGGAAAAGGCCCTTGCAGCCAAGCCCGAAGGTCTGAGCCCAGTCCCTGGGACCCACATGGTAGGAGGAGAGAACTGACTGCTGCAGGTTATCTTCTGAGCTCCACACACCTGCTGTGGGGCACTCGTACCCACCTAGTCCCCACAGATGCACACATAAATAAATGTTAGTAGTTGGAATGATGTAAAGTCTATGTACACACAGAGTACTGCTCACCAGGCAGTAATATCCTGGAACTGTTGCTGTGGTGCATTCAGAGGCTCTCGTTAGAGAGTACACTAGAATGTTGTCTTACTGTGTACGGAGACTGTGCTGACAGTGCAGTAGTAGAGCACACTGCTTTCCTGTGTCCCACAGACTGTGCTAACTACAATATTTACAACAGTGACTCTCACAGACTGCAACCGAATACTTACCAGGGGCGTGTTGGCTCCTGATGAATTAGCTCAGCTTTGGTATGATGTGCCTGCCTCCAGTGCTGATGAATCCTTATTTCCTGTGTCACTGGTTTCATTCATCTCTGTCCATGCCATGGCAGCGTATCTGTGGGAGGGACTACGGAAGAGAAACACATAGATAAAACACAATGTAAGATACAGAGGATAACAGACCATGTAGACGAGCTCAGACACGGTGCAGCTTTGAGAAACTGTAACTGTTGATCTGATGGTTGCAGTAGTTGCAGAGTGACCCACCCCCACGTACCCGTGTTTGGGGTATTTTCTTGATTAAAGATGCACAGAAGCAGTTGGGAGGGCTTTGTAGGAGTGCTTGCCTGGGTTCAGAGAGAGGTAGGCTCACGAGTCTGTGCTTCTATGCTGGGGGTCTAGAAAGGGGAGATGGAAAACATGGTCATTAGAGCAGAAATCAAAGGAATTGAAAACAGGGAGACCAATAGGAAAATCGACCACACTAAAGGGCGGTTCCCTGAGCGTCAGTGAGATCACTAAGCCTGCAGAGAGGATACTTATGGAAGAACGGTCTTTGTATCAGAAACCAGATCTATGCCACTCTGTTAAACTCACAGGGGAGGAACAGGCCTTCTGGGTAAATGCCTGTCTAGCCACCGAGGAAACTGAGAAAGTACTTACTAACTGCAAAGCAGCACTAGGCCAGAGCGGAGCTGAGTTCCATCTAACATTCACAGAATACCGGAAGCCAGTAGTCTGTGATGTCTTCCAGGTATAGAAAAGGAAAGCGGTGGTGTAGAGATTGGGAAGGAAGCTTTCTGTGTTTGCCTGTGGGTGACGTGACTGTGTAATCTGACAGAACTGACAAACTCTTACGACCAGTAGACGGTTACATCAGGGTTGCGTGATGTAAGCCTAGCACACTGTAATTAGCTGCTTTCCTGTGTGATCCATTAGAATCTGAAATTAAGAACAGTGTCACGTGGCTGAGGAGATAACTCAGCGGTAGAAGGTTTCTGGAGTTTGACCCCTAAGCATCGTCAACGGTGATGCTGCACAGCTGTGGTTCTAACACTCAGGATTCTGAGGCAGGAGGATTCTGTGTTTTAAGGATAGCCCAGGTTACATAATAAGATCCCGTTTGTCCCTGCCCTCCCCAAATCTCCAAACATAAACTTTAATTCCCATTAGTGTCCCAAACTAAATACTGATGTATAAATCTAAGAAAGTACACACAGCATCTGTGTAAGGAAGGCTGTAACCCCAATGAAATAAGACAGAACTGAAGACTGGAGAGACGCTCAGCATGGAGAAGAAGACCCTGTTGTCAAGGGAAGGTCAGCCTGAACTGTGGATTCAGTAGTCTGATTTAAAATCTCAACGGGTAAACCTCTACACATCAGCAATCTGATTTCAGAATTTATATGAAGGGATGAGACCCCAGACAGGCAGAGTAATATTGAGGGGAAGGGTGGAAGCCCAAGGGCTGGTACTTCTTGAGTTCAAGTCTCACAAAGTATAGCAGTCATGATGGTTATATGCTTGGCTTTAAAACTGTGAAAGATCCTATGAGGGGGTGAGCAGGCAAGCCCAATAGACTGGAGAAAATACTTTAAAAGAGAAGCAATCAAAGACTTTTATTCAGAGCATACAGAGACCTCCTACAATTCACTGTCAACACAGGAGTGCACCTCAGTGTAAGCAGCGGTCTGTGGTGAAAGCGATGAGTTCAGGACTGCTGTGCGGAAGGCCTCTCTGTTTAGCAAAGGTGTGTTTGGGCCTGTGATGTGTTTGGAAGCTACAGTTTTGTCAAATTATTCTTAAGATAGAGTACCCAAAACCAAAAAGAAAAAACTACCTTATCGGATGAAGATGTGTCGTTAACGATTTCTTCATCCCAAACTCTCATGTCACAGTTCCTGTTAAAATATTAAGAGACACAGGAGAAGCCCGTGGCTCCACAGCAGCTGGTAGGTTTCTGCAGATATAGGGTGGTCACTGCACCTTTGCCTGTGGCTTTGACTGTCAAGGGGCAGCCTCTGGATGCTAGCCGGCCTGTATACTGTTATTACATTATTATATATTTACAGGGTTCTGTGGTCTCTGTCAGTTGTTTAGATCTGAACGCAGAAGGCCATAGATGCATTTTGTGTTGAGACAGAGTGTGAGTTTGAATCCAGATGTGTCTCTTTCCAAAACTGCATCTTCTCATTGTTAGGCCTGGATTGTTGTAGCTGTGATGGTCAAGTGTTCTGTCACGCTTTTCTATTTCATCCTCAGTAAAAAAGACTGATCCACCAACCAAAGAATACACATGGAGGGACCCATGGTGCTGGCCACATGTGCGGCAGAGGAGGGTCTTGTTAGCCATCAGGGGGAGGAGAGGCCCTTGGGCCTGAGAGTGTTAGATCCCCCAGTGTAGGAGAATGACAAGGAGGGAAGACGAGGGTGGGTGGGTGGGGGAACACCCCCATAGTGGCAGGGGGAGGGGGAAGGAAATGGGGAGGTTCCAAAGGGGAGATCTGGAAAGGGGGAAGCATTTGAAATATAAATAGAGTATGAAAAAAAAAAATTAAAAAAAAATGTTATAGACGCAGTGGTGCCTAACAAGCATGCCAGTGAGTGAGTAACAACAGTTTTAAAGCTACATAAGTAGAAAATTCCCATAGTGACTAAAAGGACTTAGTTATCACAAACTGAGTAACTATGTCAGGGTCTCATTTATCCTTAATACCTGCTACCTATGAGAATTTTGCAGCCTCCCTGTGCCTCCAAACTGTACTGTTTTGTCTTTAAGACAAAATTATTGTGATTGAATTTATTGATTAACGATTAGAAATTTGAAGTGTGCATGCTTGCCATTTTTAATAGATGAACCTTACCTATTTTATACAGTCCAGTAGGGAAGTGTTACTCTCAGCCACCAGCCCCGGGAGTGACCTGTGGGAGCTTGTTTCCTCGCCTCTCCTTCAGCAGTGCTTGCCGTTTGCTGGGTTAGAACGTGGACTTCCTCATATACACTTGAGGTCGCTGGTGAGGCTGTGGATGTCTTGGGGTCTGGGTCCCTCCTGTTTCTGAGATGTTGATCCATATTTTTAAAAAAGTAGACTTATTTATTTTTATTTTATATGTATGAGCATTTTGCCTGAATATATATGTCTGTGCACCATGTGCATGCCTGGTACCCTCAGAGGTCAGAAGTATGCATCAGGTCCTCTGGAAGTGGAGTTACAGATGGTTCTGAGCTCTGTGTGTGTGTGTGTGTGTGTGTGTGTGTGTGTGTACTAGGAATTGAATCCACATCCTCTGCAAAGCAGCTGGTGTTCTTAACTTCAACCTATGGGTTGCTTTCTCTCTGTGTCTAGTCCTGTGGCATTCAGCAAATCTATGTGGGATTGATTTATTGAATATTAATATCTAATTAGGGGTTGGGTGGCCACGCATCAGCTTGCTGTATCATTGATGCTGTCTTTTCATTCTTCGCCTCCATGACTTGCCTCCAGTGCTGTGTGGTTTTCTCCTTGTAATCACCAGGAGCTTTTTGCTGGGCTCCTTTTTAGTTCTACAGCATAACAAAGCATTGTTGTCTCTGTGGGCAATTCTGAGTGATCCTGTTGTAGGCTTGTTGTAGTATACTAGACTAGCTCATGCACGTGCGCTCCTGCATGCGTACATTCACACACGCCCTCTGAATTAGCTGTTTTGGCTGTCTTTATTGTAAAGATAGATTGTATGCAAAGAAAACCGTTTTTTCATAATTTGCTCCTCAATAGTTAATAGTTATTAGTTGTTACTTTAGAAATTTGATTATTGGATTAGAGAGACAGATTAAGAACACATACAACTCTTGCAGAGAACTTGGGTTTGTTTCCCAGCACCTCCATGGTGTCTCATAAGTGCCTGTAACTCCAGCTCCTGGGATCTGATTCCTTCTTTTGACCTCTGTGGGCTCCTGAATGCATGGGGTACATAGACATAAATCCTCGACTATAAAAATAAAAGAAATATCAAAAATTCATTATGTATGTATGTACGTACGTATGTATGTATGTATGTATAGTATTTGTGTGTGAGTGTGGGTGCCTTGGAGTTGCTTGTGATCTGAGGTACAGAATCACAAACTGGCTTTTAGATCTCTGCCTCACACATAGTTACACGGTGTACTTTGTTTAATCCACTAAGTAGATGCTCGTTGTCTTGAGAACAGATTCTATCAGAGTTTGCTCCCTGCTGTTTGGCTCCCTCTGCACTGAAGCATCAGTGTCCAGCTATAGGAGACCTTGTATAGGAAGAACAGCATGCTGGGTGAAGTCACTGGAGGCAGAAGTATTCATGGGAACATCAGTTGTGAGTGTCGGGGTAGCCAGGGGCATGAAGCCAGCTAAAGTGCTGTGACATGGACTGGGGACATTCCTTTAAGTGGGAGCTTGCAGAACGTCTGTATAAGAGGCTGTGGAAGTGTTTCTCAGAGTGCCAGGGTGTGTGTGTGGGGGTGTGTTGGTAGCTTCAGATGCTTGAGGAATGCTGTTGAGAGGCATGAGCTTACCCAGAGGGTTACAGGTAGACCCACAGTAGCATGGCTTTATGCAAGAGTACTGTCTCTAAGAACCTACTATGAACTATGTTGGAATTGGGACAACTGTATGTTTGAGAGACACATTTTAGTTATGCTAATATTAGTATTCTGTGCTTGACACATCATTCCGTTGTTTACACATTTATAATTAAGATTGTTGTTAAGTATATATAAGATATGTCTATCAATCTAGCACACTATTGCAAAATTCTTGATCCTTTAGATTTATAGAGTATTCTTTTTGTTCTGAAGGACTCAGTTTCTTAAGATGTTTTTAGAAATAAGATTATAAGGGCATTGTTATCCTAGGACCTCAAACAGCTGTGCTATAAGGGGAATAGTCTCATGTTACCTTCTGTGGCCTATGTCATATAAGCTCAAATCTAGGAGGGCCAGGGACATGACCTGTCCTGTTGTCCATATGTGATACACTGTTATTGGACTTAGCCTCAAGGCCTTTCACTTAACTGGGTAGGATACATCCATTGGATGCTGCAGGTGTCAGGCACCTCTTAGGTGATGGGACAGGTGCCATCAGACATGTGCATTTGTCTAGATGGAGGGATCTAGGTAGGCATGAGATGCTGGTGCAGCGGGATGAATCTGAGGGGGCATAGATACAGGGCTCTGCATGATGTGCATGGCCCTTTAACAGTTAATTCTTCCAAGTCCCATCTGTGTTCCTACCTAACCTGGCCATGCCTGCCACCCTTCCCGAGGCTACAGTTTACTTCTCTAAGCTGGTTGGCCGTCTTCTGATTAGCCTCATTTTTCTGTGTGCCCCTTCCAGTGTTTGCCTCCGTTAAAGTTAAACAGGCCCAGCTTTCAGCCTGTTGCAATACCTTTGGCTCCTCCTTGTGTATTTTCTCCCTGGACAAATAAATTGCCCCATTTTTCTGTGTAAATTCCCAAACTCTCTGACAGACTACAAACAGCCTGAAGTGCAGACACCCAGATCTTCCCAAAAACCCTCTGGTCCTCAGACCTTTAGCTCTTGACTGTTGACATCCTGAGTCCTCCTTTGCTCATACTTACCTGTGATAGCTCAGGGGCTTTCTTCTCGGTCTCCGCTGCCACTTTCTAGTCATCAAGTCTTGAAGTAGGACAAGATTTCTCTTGCTTTTTTTCTGTGGAGGTATATAGGATTTTCATTTTGTTCCCAGAGTTCTGGGAATAACTAACTTCACAGTGACATGTTTTGCTGTGAGACTTTTTACATCTGTGAGTGTGGGCCTAACTGCTCTTTGTCAGCATGGGAGCTATGTGGTTACTCTATTAAACCTCATGTGAGCCAGTCTCTGTAAGGAGTTTTCCTTGGCCCAAGGGATCTCCTTAGAATAGAATGTTGCAGGCTCTGGGGCAAGAGCAACAATATTCTAAGGGGCCACTGAAGCAGAAGGCGCCAGTGTCGTGGCTTGCTTGCGTGAACCTGTCCCAGCTCTGCCATTCAGGGCCTGTCCTCTGTCCTGCTTCAGTTGGCTTCAGCACCCATGCTAGTGCATACCCACAGGTGATGAGGGCATCATCTGGCTGGCAGGTTGCACAGTGGCAGGGAGCCTGTAGACTTTTTCATATCTTCCTGTTAGGGGTACCTCTTAATTCTAGGCCCATGCAGCAGACATCAGCTTTTCTGCCAAATCTGTTGGCTGTTCTGCCTGGAGACACTCAGCGTTGTCTTCTTCCTTCTAAAACTCACTGGCCTTTTCTTGTCCGTTCCTGTTTTCCTGCAGTCACTATGGTAGACTTCTTAGATGGTCTTTTATGTTAGTCAGTGGTTAAATGATGTCAGCCGATTCCCTTTAGGCATCAGAAATCACAAGCCCATTTTTCTTTTATTCATGTTTGAGAAATACAGATGATGGAATCATGTCTAATCCAAAGTCTGTACCCACTCTCTCTCCCTACCTTAAAATGTGCTGTTGTCCATGTTTGGTCTGGTTCCCCCATCATTCATACTGATTCTGAAGTCGCTTATGATGATGCTTTGGGAAATGAGACCCTACAACTACCACTCCTGCGCAACCTTCACACACCTTAGGTGAAAGTCCAGGCCTCCTGGCTGAGTCTCCCCACCCTGTCTTGACTCGGCTCATCGCTCTGTGGTTCTGGTAGGTCTGAAGCACAGAGTGTGCAGGGCAGAGTGCACCAATCAGCACTTTCCATCGTCTGCCCTGCTCCTCCTCTTCCAACCGTTCATTTCTGCCTCTCCTTAAAGCTCCCCTGCCTTTCTCTGGGGTTTGTCTACGTCTCTTGCTTGTGCTCTTTTGTGCCTTGATTTATGCTGTAGCACTGGTCCCCCTGTGCACCACTTTTATTTATGTATCTTTTTCTTTTATATTTTGAAACAGTAGCCTCAGCTGCCTAGGAACTCACTATATAGAGCAGGCCAAGCCTTGAACTCAGACAGACATCTATTTCTGCCTCCCCAGTGCTGGGATTAAAGGCACGCATCATATGCCTGGCAGGTTTTAGTTTTGATAAAGAGACGCACTCTTAGCTCAAGCTGGCCTGGAACTCGCTGTGTGGCCCCAGGAACTCAAGGCAGCCCATCCTTCGTCAGCCTCTTAAGTGTGGGGTTACAGGCAGGAGCCACTTGCCCGGCTCTGTCTAGTAGATTTTGATGTTTTCTGTGCCTTTTTCCAACAAGCCTTAGATTCCTCAAATGGCCAAGCATACTCGCTGAATAATTCTGGAGGCAACAGGAAGAGACAGTAAACGTGGTAGGTGACTTGAAATGCTCTGAAGTCTGTGTACACCTGCAGCATCCGTCAGCACGCCCCCTGCCACTGTCACAGCTCCCACAGAGCACACCTGTGGATTTCTGGCAGGTGCTTGGTGGATCTGACAATGAGTGTCATGCCTTTGTGTTTTATAAGGATTCAGACTGTTGGAAAGGCACGGGCGTGTTGTATTCTCAGGCTGTACTTCTTGGATTATATCACAGTGCTACATTTTAAGCAGCACCAGACTTTGGCTTCATCTGCTATAAAAGTATAAATGGATTAAAATAATAGTTTGTGCTACTGTCTTGCTTTCGAGGCCCTTTCTCTTAGAAAGGGAATCAAGCTTCCCAGGCAGCTAGCTGATTGGCCATGTACCGACAGACAGGCAGGGAGTTGCTGCCATATCTGTTATCGTTGTGTGTGAGTGTCTGACTGGCCCACACTTGCTGTTCTCACCAGTGATGGTCGACGGCTGTGTGGGTGGACTGCTGCCTTTAGGAGCTCACTCCAGCTTCTAGGTGTTTTACCCGACCTGGCAGGGAAAGCCTGTATAGCAACCTAAATATTGTGTTTTCTAAGCAGATGCAAATGGCTCTGAAGTGAGATACAAGAGTACACTGTAGTTTTAGCAGAATTAATTTTCATCCGAATTTAACAAAGACAGGCCACCATCTCAAGGAAACTTCAGATTCAAACCTGAGAAACAGGATAAATAATTCAGGATGGATTTGAATGGCCTGGCCTGAACTTGGGCCTGTGGACCCAGGGCTTCAGTGTTTATCTTCTCTTTAGCAGTATCTTTATGGCCTTGGGCAGGTTCTTCACAAAAACAGAAAACATACAATCAAATCCAGGAGACAAAGAAAGGTGTTCAGATCTGAGCAGAGCCTTTGAGTGGCTGCTTTCCTCACTCTGTAGCTGTCCTTTGTCAAACCCCGTTCTTGGTCTTTTGTACTCTGCCTCTGCTGTCCTTATATCCAGTTTCCTTGTGACTCCATGTCCTGTGGAAGCAGGTGTCAGGAAGTAGTAGGTGTATAGGCCTAGGATTTGAAGAATCACACAAAAGCTGTTTCTATGATGGGAATATTATTCACTCACGCCACAATAGAGGTGCCATGGACTAGCCGTTGACATCTGGTGTTTGGGAGTGGAGAGATTTTAAATGGCTGTGGTTGAAATAGTTGCTTCCCGGGTTATTTACTGGAGATTAACCTACATTTTGTCTTGTTTTAGGATGTGAGGCACTGGGGATTTGGACAAATGACTTTTAAACAAAGAAAAGATATAAAAAGAACATTTTTAGAATATTTTTCAGGTTAACAGCAAAATTGAGAGGCAAGTAGAGTGATTTCCCTCACTGCATGGCCATACTCATGATAGCGTCCACTGGTATCAAGCTGACAGAAGCACATTCCTCACTTTGGACTGAGAGCATAAGTTAACTGAAAGGCCATAGCTTCACAGTGCACGAGGCCTCCTGTGCTGGGGCAGAATTCCTGAGGTGGTCAGTTGCAAAAACGATGGTGGACATTGGCTCATGGATTCAGAGTTCTCCACCCATGTGCTCTTGGCTTTGCTCCTTGGCCTATGGAGGTATAAATGGCCTGTGCTGCCTCTTATGCAGACAGAAACCAGGACTAGAATCTTCAAGCTACGTCTTATCAAAGAGTTGGCAACCTGAGAAGACAGTAGGTTAGCAGCCCAAAGATCTGTCTGCATCTCATCTTCAGCCAGAAGATTATAGGGCTTGTGCCTCTGATAGGGGCATTTCATAGTCTATACCTTAAGAGTACATTTGTGTTTTATACTGTAGGAAGAGGGCACACACATGCACATGCATACACACACGCACGCACGCTCATATACACACTCACGTGCATGCACCCACTCACATGCATACACACATGCACGTGCATAACACACATCTGTTCTAAGTTGATCACTCTACATGTCATCTAAAGAACTAACTCAGGGGATGCAAGACCTGGTGACCTTGGTATTTGTCCCCACTGCACCCATGCTACAGGGAGGAGCCAAGAAGGAGAAAAGCCCAGCACTGTGAATCTCAGAGGTAATATGGATGGCCAGTCAGGACAGACTGACTGCCTTTGTCTCTCCTCCTTAGCTAAGGGGCTAAGGGCCCAGCATGCACTTCAAAGGCATATACTCAGTTACCTTGTGTTCTTCCCTGGGTCCCTAGACTAAAAGTTTCACTATCTCCTGACAGCACTTGGAGCTCCTTCTAACACATGGGCCTTTGGGAAGTGTTCACAGACCAAACCATCACATACATTTTATAACAAATTACCTACCAAGTCGCAGCCTGCCACAGTATCCTAGCTCCAGTCAGCTTTAGGCGGCCAGCTGATCAGACCATGTTCCAAACAGGCAAACACTGCGTGTTCTGTCATGTATGCTACCCAATGGCATTCTCGGAACCTATTCCTGCTCTGAGGGCTGCTTGAAATACAGATGTCTGCTAATGTAGTGAATTTTTAATAAAAACAAAACCAAAACGAGTTTCTTGTATTTTTAAAAAACATGTGTGTGCGTGGGTCTGTGTGGGTCTACATGGACTTGTGTGTGTGAGCACAGGTCCCACAGAGCCTAAGAAGTGTGTGGGACCCCTAGAGCTGCAGTTACCTGTGGGTGTCAGCTGTAATGTAGGTGCTGGGAACCCAGGTCTGGTCTTCTGAAGAGGAGCAAGTGCTAGGCCATCTCTGTAGCCTCTCAGAACTTGAATTTTAGCATCTTTTCATTCATGCTAAAATTCACTTTTGCTGTTGTACACAGTGTCCGTCTTTGTACAGATACCATGGCTTGTGGCCAGCACTGTGCTGTCTGTCCTTTAGGTTGTCCTCATTGCCCTCAGAGTCTGTGCCTCCTGCCGCCCCTCTGCCCTCTGCCCTCTGCCCTCTGCCCTCTGCCCTCTGCCCTCTGCCTGGCACTGTGGCAGCCCTGCTCATTTTGCAGTGGTGTCTTTTCCAGAGGGTCACCGCTGGACTCCCTGTGTGCAGCCCTTTTGGTTGGCTGTCCTTTGTGACATGGGTGGAATTTTCCTCATCTCATGGCCTGTGTTTGCTTATCCTTTTGGTCTCTGAATGACATCTTGGTGTTTCTGGTGCTCATGAAGAAAGCTGCTGTCACTTTCTTGGGTTCTTTCTGTGTGGGCATATTTTCAGTTCCTTTGGCAGACAGCAGGAGCCCCGTTGCTGAATCACATCTAGAGAAGGAAGACTTAGTTTTGTGAGAAACTGCCCAGCTGTCTTCCAAAGGAGCTATGGCCCTTTGTGTCCTACCAGCTGTACAGGAAAGTCACGTGCTGTGTCCTCCCCAGCCTTGCATGTTCAGCCGGTGCTTTACCACCCAGCTCCACCCCAGAGAGAATTTTAATTGACATGCAATGATTGTACATAGTTATAGGATACAGTGTGGTATTTCAGTGCATGTGTGCCCTGTGCAGCCAGCAGGGCAGTTGGTCTATTCGCACTTGGGACGTCTAGTTCGTGTTGCTGAGAACATCCAAAAGCTTTAAAAGCTGTTCTCAACAGTACAGCTATTTGTTGTGAGCCCTACCTACCGTGCCCTTGTCCAAGCCCAGTCCTGCTCTGCAGGTGAAATTTACAAGGTCATTTGCTTTTAGCTCCTGCTGGGAGAATACTTAGTATTTGTCTATCTGTGTCTGGCTGGCTTCATGATGGCAGATCCCAGCTCCATTCCTGTTTGGCTCGCTCTAAAGTCAAGTTTCTTGCTTCTTCTTGCTGAGTGTGAAGAGTGTGTATTTGGGTGGCAAGCTGTGGCTTGTGCTCACACTGTCTTTGGCAGAGCAGATGCTTTTTAATTTTGATGACATCCACTTATCAATCATTTTTTAAATGACTTTGTGTGCTGGCTGGTTTTATGTCAACTTGACACAATCTACAGTCACTGGAGAGGAGGGAGCCTCAGTTGAAACAATGCCTACTTACAGCTCCTGGCAAGCCTGTAGTACGTTTTCTGGCTTCCCTGCGCACTGCACATGCATATATACATACAGGCAAAACACCCGTGCACATAAAATACAATAAGTAAAAACTAGAAAAAGAGATTGGAATTAACACAAACCAAGTTGCCAGTTGATGTTTTGAGACTCCGTTTAGAAGATGGTTTTGGTATCATTCTGTCTGTCTGTCTGTCCATCCATCCGTCCATCCATCTATTGCTTTTGGTAATTTTTTTCTAAAAATTATCTTAAAAGTTCTAAACATTTTCCGTGTTTTTTCTAACTATGGTTAAAAAATGAATTTCTGTTGAGATAAATACATTTTTGAGATTCAACGTCATAGGTGAGCTAATGCCACAGTGATGTATGTTATGTACAGCAGCTGAATGTGACTGTCACCTTAAGGAGGGCTCTCTCTCTCTCTCTCTCCCCCTCCCTCTCTCTCTCCCTCCCTTCTTTGTTTCTTTCCTTCCTTCCTTTTTTTTTTTTTTTTTGAGTCTAGATTGGCCTTGAATTTGCAATCTACCTGCCTGAGCTTGCTAAGTATTTGCAAATATATTTTCCAAGCACAAAGATGCTTTTCTTCCAACATTGCGACATTCTGATTGTTAGCATTTCTGGGAAGATAAATTACTCTGGAAACATTTGCTTTATTTTCAGCCATTTATTACAATTAAAATTGTTACTCTCTAAAGAAATCATGGTGATGATTGAGCATGTAAGTACTCAGTGGTATGAACTGGTTTGTGGGGTGTGTGTGCCCAATACAGTATTGTCACGGCGTGTGCCCCAGGCCTGGAGAGATGCTTTGAGTCATCACAGTCATCCTTTTAGTTGGTATTTTGTGGATTTTGTTAAACTTGTCTCAGAGTGTATTTTCCTTGGGAAATGTTGGACTTTACCCAGGAGAGAAGCCCTTTGTAGCACGTACTGTTTGTGACTCTGCAGACCATATGCCTTTATTGTCATTATTCATAGGCTGAACAAACAACTTAAATCTTACATTTGAGCTTACTCAGAATAGGCTTATTTTGAATAAGGTTGATTTTCAGTATGATCTGCCTTCTATTAAAAGGAAAACCCACCACACAGGACTCAGAGAACATCCCTTGGCTCTGCTGTTTCTCCTGCCCTTGGTTCAGCTGTCAGAAAGGCAGTGACCTTGGGTGCTTTTCTGTGTATGACTGCTTACTCCCAGGGTTCAGTGTTTTCTGGTAGCTTGCCCGTTGCCTGCCTCTGGCTTCATCATCGCCCTTATGCTGACTTAGGCAGTATTTCTTCAGTCTCTTATCTCTGGGCTTTGATGCATATGTTCTGAAGGTGGCCACCGTGACTTTGGGTAGCAGCAGATGGTAAACCTTCAGGCCGCCACCACCAGCTCTACTGATGCTAAGTTGGGGAGTTCTCGTTTGATGAAGAATCGCAAGTGCATATGAAAGCTCTCACTGCCTAAATGCCTTCTAATTAAGAAATTAGCATACGAAAACCTTTGCAGCTGCCTGGGCATTTGAAGAAAATGAAAATTAGTTGTTTTCTTAGAAATGCAGTTATTTATTTATAAGTGCAGTCTCTCCTAACAGCTCGCTCTTCCTCTGCTGTCCCAGTTTGGTTTTGGCAGTAGTCAAGGCAGCAGCTAGGTGATTGGGGCCTTTAGAAGTCACAGATGCTTGTACACTTTAAATTAAGGTACTTTGAACTTGGGGGGGGGGCATGCTCATGTCGAATGGTTCTGGCAGATTGGATCTTCTGTTTTCTACCTTGGAAGATACTAGATATTTCTGGATTAAGTTGATGCTTGAAGAACTCAACCTGTCTCAAGATTACCCTTCTTTGTGTGATGGAGCAGGTAACATGCTAACTCCAATTCACTGGCAGGACTCTGCAAGTCACCTGATCATTCCATAGTGACACATTAAACTGCAAGTTCTAGCACAGAGAAAATTTGGTTCCATCTAAGGAAATTTAAAAGTATTGTGCATAAATCCTGATGATTTGCTACCCAGGCAGCTTCTTAAGAGTAGGAGGCAAGGCTGTCTTGACTGGAGCTGAGTATCCAGGTGACATGGGTTTTCAAATGTCCATTCTGAGCAGAGAGCTTCTGGGAGAGCAAAGGCGAGCTGGCTTCTGGGCTTGGAGGAGGAGCGTCTTTATGGTGTGTTTCAGCTGCTGCTCCTGCTGCTGTAGTTTTGAGCTACTGCTCATTTCCTGGTTTCTGTTTTTTTTGGACAGTGTGCCAGTAACACCATGTTGTGATGCTTGTGTGAGAGACTTGGTGTCAGAGTGGCCCTGACCTTTTTTTTTCTGGTAGGTGAAGTTTTGTGAGTGATGGCTTGTGAGTGTAGGCACGGGGCTACTCAAAGGTTGGAACATGTTTGAGCTTTGTGAGAATGCCGACGGGCATCAGCACAGACCATGGGCCTAGATGCCTCTGGGATCACAGACTTTGGGCTGCAATGTAAACCCCAGACTCAGAACCCTGGCCATGGTCTGTGCTGATGGCAGAAACCATGTGGAAGCCGATAATCCATGCTCCTGAGGTCCAGATGGAATTCTTGAAAAGTGTTGAAGGGTGCCGGGTGTCGCCTTTCACAGCAGGTGACTTCCAGTAGGGATCCGGGAGGGGGAGAGACTTGGCTCATGTTGGGGGCAAGCCACGGGGAATTTGACCACACCCGTGAATATATAGATAACACAAAGTAGACTTGTTTTTTTCTTACTGGGTGTAGGTAACAAGGGTGTAGAGAAGGGCTGGGAAACGAGTGTGATGGGCGTATATGCGGGAAATCCCCAAAGAATCAATAAAAGTATTGTCGGGGGGAGAATGTGAGGCCCGGTGGGTGTGATGGGAAGCTGGAGAGCCTGTGTCCACTGACACATCACGGGCAGCGGAGGTTTGGTGCTGGCCCTTGCCGCACACACCGCACAGGACTCTAGAATGACGCTGTCTTAATGCTCCCAACAGAAATCGCTTACACGTTTGTCTGACCATAGTCCAGTGTGGCCTGTTGTGAGAAGAGAGTGTAGCACGTGGCACCACCCTTTTCTCACCCCAGCTGTGAGGTCAATGGTTTGTAAGTCTCCTCTCGCTTGTGTGTTGCCCTCTCTTCCTCTGGGAGTGCATGCGGCCATGGTTCTGGTGGGGCTGAAACACAGATGAGTCTGGTCAGTAGCCGAAGTTGCCCCCCACCCCCCAGCAATGCTCTGCATCACCGTGGGCAAAGACAGAGCAGCCCTTTCTGTCAGGCCGCACACTAATATAATGCTGATAGGTGTGTGTGAGAAATGAAAGACAGAAATATCTTAATTGTGTTCTTTCAATAAGATATGCTGTCCAAGGTAATTATTTCATGGCAGTGTTAGTAATAGTACTTGTTTTATCCTGAAATAAAAGATGGTTTTAGGAGCCCTTTATTGGGGAGACAATTGTATCAAATTAGTACAAATTAGATTTCTGTCTTTATAAAGGTGAGCAAACCCATGAGCGGTTTTTAAATTGTTTGAGACTACAAATGAACAAATTCAGTTTGAGGGTTAAAGATGCTGTTACTTTGTCCTTTATGCTGACAGCTTCATTACAGATCGGCCTACTGTTGGCATTAAAAACATGTCTGGCTCCTTATGAAATGTGTGCGCATGGCTATGATATTGATGCTGTACCACTGTTCATTAAGGACTCACTTCAATGAGGCTGCAGTGTATAAGATACAGATGTTAAATGCAGTCGTTTCTCTTTGTGTACAGCCGTATGGCTAATAATTTCCAAGTGGCTAAAGCTCTTGCTAGCAGGAGTGCGGGCGTGTTAAGAACAGCGCTATAAATAACTTTAAGAATGAAAGTTGAAGGTGCTTCTTTTAAAGACTATTGTTAACTAAACATTATTGCCAAACAGATGGGGAGCAGTCGCCAGCCTGATGTTTTTAGGTCTAATTATATTATCACCAGCCCTGTACGGCTCAGTTGAAGAGGTGTACCCAGAGGCCAATTTATAATCATTTAGGCAACACCTGTTTGGGAGAAATTGACAGTCAAAGGGCACATTTAAAAAAAAAATCACATATGTTCTTGTGTTTATTACCTCAATGTGAATGTTGTCGAGTGGCAAGCAAACTTGGTGAGAGAAGAAAGCCCGCATCCACCTGCGCTTTCTGCCAGGTTTGTCTGTCCTCACCGGTCCTTTTATGCGGTCTGCTTCATGCTTCATGGCTGAGTGAGACTAGCAAGGAGAGGAACCTCCCACCCCCATTCCTGCAGGAGTATTCTGTTCTGACAGGCAGGAGGCTTCTGGTAAGAAGTCTTACCTTTTCCCTGGAGTGATGTTTTCCGTCTCTTGCACACCGGCTTGGCCCTCTGAGGAGTGAGATAAAGAGTTGTTGATGTAAAACCGGGTGAGGTGCTAGCACAGATGCCTCCACAGAGCCCCCCACTGCCCATCGCCTTGTGTGTGGAGGGGGTGTTAGTCACCTTCAGTACTCAAGGGCTGTGAGTGCATTTCCATGCCTCAGAGGGTCATTTTGTGGAGAATGTGTCAGGAGCCCTGCCAGCAGCTAAGGAGAGGATAGATGGCTCTGTGTGCAAACAACCAAAGCCCGTGTCTCTCCTGAACTGATGGTCCTCCATCCTTTCTTAGTCTTTCTTCTGGTGTTCTTCACCCCTGATTTACTTGCGGCCTGGCTCTTGTCACTTCGTCATGTCTTCTGCAGGATTTTCTGTCAGTCCTTCAGAGGGGCTCCTGCTGAGTGGGTGGATGGCTACCCTATCTCATGCTCTGTCTCTGTCTCTCACATGTCCTTCTTCTGGCTGCTTTCATACCCGCCTACAGGGTGCCAAGTGTGTAACTAACATATTGTTTACACGTGCTCAGGGCAGTTTAGCAGTGAAAGATGTTGTGCTGTCTGGGTACACATTTCACCCTGCTTTGTTTGGTAGCTTTTAAAGCAGGGTCAGCTAACATTTTACAGTTGTTTGCTCCCTAGAACTTGGTTGATTAGAGATGTGCACTAGCTAGGGATGTTGAGAGCGCCCCACGACTGCACTGTCCGAACCCCAGTACTGTGGCTGTGTGTCCTTGTGGGGGACGCTCAACTGTAAACCCTCAGGCCTGACTTCATTCCGGACTCCGTTCACACTTTGCCACCCCCTTTGTGTTCTTATTGAACCTGCTAGCCGTGTACTTAAAACAGAGGTGCCATTTCTACCCTGTTGTCAGCATAGCCAATCATAGCGGAGCTAGCTGTCTGGAGACTCTGTATACATTATGTTAGAGTTGTGCAAGTCAGACTCCATGCACACTCACACTGCTCACAGGCTGCGCTGCTTATGCAGTTGGAGGAATGAGCTGTTTCCCTGCTGGTGCTTAGCCGAGGGCTGCTCTTTACTTCTAAGTGTTGCCTGCTCCTCTCAGGCTCTCTCTGAGATTCTAGACATGCCCCTTTGGTTCTTGCCTATGTTGGTGGGTCTATATCCTAGCCAAGTTCTTCTCATACTGGGAAGACCCCTTTACCATGTTACTCTGAAATTCATGTGATTCAACATTACCCTGGACAACCCAGCTGATCTGTAAGCTCTATTTTCATTATTTCTGTCAAGTTCTTTCTACTACACCGCAGTCTGCTCACAGATTGAGTGGGGTGTGAGCATCTCTGGGGACCATGACACTGTCTGTGACATTCCCATAAGGATTTTGACATCTGGTTGGAGATAACAAATGGACAAATGAAACCAATTGAAGAGTTTGGGGTGCTGTAATAGAAGTCAGCACCATATAGATGGGCGGACAAAGGAGGAGCCGTCAGCATCAATGAGAGAGACAGAGAGATTGACATTTGAGCTGGGTATGGAGAGACGAGCGGTTGTTTGAGTAAGTGGCTGAGGGAATATTCCAGAGAAAAGCTGCAATAACAGTGACAGCAATCGTGACCCTGGGTGAACTTTGTAAGACCGTCTCAGAGCGATGGTCCTTCGTGGTGGCTGCCCTGGTCATCTTTCATCATAGCATGGCACCCAGGGCCATGATGTCAGCCATGTGTGGAACAGGCCTGGTGGCTGAGGGGACTGCTGCTGATTACCCACATCGGACCTGGTAAGTGAGGAAGGAGCAGGGGCTGCAGTTCCTTTGTTGGCTTGGCTGCTGGCTTTGTAGGGGGAGAACTCTGCAGGACATATGTGAGGTGTCTGTGTGAATAACATTATATTACTACACAGGCTGGCTTAAATAGTGCCCGTGAGACTCAGGAGAGGCTGTTAGAGAGGGTGTCAGCAACCATCTGTAATGCCAAAAGAAAGGTGGTGGCAGACACTCATGGGCTTGCTAACTGGCCTTTGTGGCCTATCTTTGACATAGTATTTAGCAAGAATAAGCCACAGATGTGGTAAGATTTGTCCCTGGGAGTTGACTGTCTTCTTACAGAGACATGGGACAGTGACATATCTGAACACACTTACCAAAGAAACCTTGCCTGGTATCTTAAGAATTGACCACAGTGCTGTGCAGTGTGCAGGGGAGCTGGGGGCCTGTCACAACACTGTGGTTGCCAGCTGGGCAGAGCTGGTCTCTGGTTGGGTTGTGGCATTGGGGCAGGACAGATGTTAACTATGGGGTCAGTAGGATATGCTCATGGTGGAAAGAGCTGCTCCAGAGTTCGAGAAGCAGTACCCAAGGGATGCCTGAGATGGCGCTAGAGTCTCAGTTATTGAGATTGTGTCAGAGTGGGCTGCTTAGATCATAGAAGGTTGAAACTATCAGTTTTAATACAATTCTTTGACAGTCCACTCCCACCACCGCCACCTTGTTTTGGGGTTTCCTCACTTTCAAGGCTGGCCTAGAATGGCCAGGCTGGCCTTGTTCTCGCCAGCTGTCTGCCACCGCCTTCCATTCACACCAGCTGCGTGCACACCCACCGCCTTCCAGTTGCACCAGCTGCAC